>JAVIAB010000088.1:10969879-11569879 GCA_032433765.1 Megaustenia siamemsis
AGTAATTTCCCATGTCCGCTCCACTCATGTCAAGGCGCGTTGGTAACTTCTGTTGACATGGTTGACCACCGTGCAGCCCTAATCTCGGCACACGGCGACGATTCCAAACGACTTCCATTGAATAGAGAGTGTACAGTCACTTTCTCTCATTGAATAGAGAGTGTACAGTCACTTCCTCTCATTGAATAGAGAGTGCACAGTCACTTCCTCTCATTGAATAGAGAGTGTACAGTCACTTCCTCTCATTGAATAGAGAGTGTACAGTCACTTCCTCTCATTGAATAGAGAGTGTACAGTCACTTCCTCTCATTGAATAGAGAGTGTACAGTCACTTCCTCTCATTGAATAGAGAGTGTACAGTCACTTCCTCTCATTGAATAGAGAGTGTACAGTCACTTCCTCTCATTGAATAGAGAGTGCACAGTCACTTCCTCTCATTGAATAGAGAGTGTACAGTCACTTCCTCTCATTGAATAGAGAGTGTACAGTCACTTCCTTTCATTGAATAGAGAGTGCACAGTCACTTCCTTTCATTGAATAGAGTGTACAGTCACTTCCTCTCATTGAATAGAGAGTGCACAGTCACTTCCTTTCATTGAATAGAGAGTGTACAGTCACTTCCTTTCATTGAATAGAGAGTGCACAGTCACTTCCTTTCATTGAATAGAGAGTGTACAGTCACTTCCTCTCATTGAATAGAGAGTGCACAGTCACTTCCTTTCATTGAATAGAGAGTGTACAGTCACTTCCTCTCATTGAATAGAGAGTGTACAGTCACTTCCTTTCATTGAATAGAGAGTGTACAGTCACTTCCTTTCATTGAATAGAGAGTGTACAGTCACTTCCTCTCATTGAATAGAGAGTGCACAGTCACTTCCTTTCATTGAATAGAGAGTGTACAGTCACTTCCTCTCATTGAATAGAGAGTGTACAGTCACTTCCTTTCATTGAATTGAGAGTGTACAGTCACTTCCTTTCATTGAATAGAGAGTGTACAGTCACTTCCTTTCATTGAATAGAGAGTGCACAGTCACTTCCTTTCATTGAATAGAGAGTGTACAGTCACTTCCTCTCATTGAATAGAGAGTGTACAGTCACTTCCTTTCATTGAATTGAGAGTGTACAGTCACTTCCTTTCATTGAATAGAGAGTGTACAGTCACTTCCTTTCATTGAATAGAGAGTGTACAGTCACTTCCTTTCATTGAATAGAGAGTGTACAGTCACTTCCTTTCATTGAATAGAGAGTGTACAGTCACTTCCTCTCATTGAATAGAGAGTGCACAGTCACTTCCTTTCATTGAATAGAGAGTGTACAGTCACTTCCTCTCATTGAATAGAGAGTGTACAGTCACTTCCTTTCATTGAATAGAGAGTGTACAGTCACTTCCTTTCATTGAATAGAGAGTGTACAGTCACTTCCTTTCATTGAATAGAGAGTGTACAGTCACTTCCTTTCATTGAATAGAGAGTGTACAGTCACTTCCTGACTACACCTCTACTGAGATGAAATGTGTTAGACGAATGACAGGAAACAGCCTGAGAGACATTATCAGAAATGAAGAACTGAGAAAAAAAAGCAAGAAACAACAGATAAAATGGTTTGGCTACGTAACAAGGCAGAGTTGTCAAAACACAACACAATGAGTCCTCAATAAGCGCTGCAAAAACACTAGACCGAAGGGTCAACCACGAAAAAGATGGATCAATGGAATATTAGAAGCACTAGGAAACATAACAGCAGCAGAAGCGAACAGAAGAGCAAAATACTGCAAATTATATCTCCCCTCGACGCTGAAAGGCAAATGAGGAAGGAAAGAAGAACTTACAATGTGTCATACATTGAAAAAGACCGAGCACTTTTGTGTCGGCTGAAGATACAACAGTGAGATATGTTCTACTAACAGTCAAATCACATTGCAGAATAGTGCTGAATGTGTAGGGCCAGGCATTAAAAGTTACTAAGCCCTTCCGTTATATATCCTATATTTACAAAGAGCTAAACTAATGGAACACTGCTAAGTGATTCGACCGCTGTTAAAAAAAAAAAATATCAACGTCAGAGGTTCTAAAACTACAGAAAATCGTGGTCTTCATTTACAGTATTACTTTATTTATAAATCTTTGTGCTAAAATGTAAAGTAGACACAAAGTGGTATTGAGCACCTAAACGAATAGAGAGACGAGACAAACGACGACATTTCGGCAAATTCTTTCATGAAACAAAAAAATATGTGAAAATCAACACGATAGGCAAACGCTGATCTGAAAAATGGCGGAAAGTAACGGTGGTCGGGAAAGTTGTGCTATAAACTTATATAGACGATCTGGGTTACAGAGAATAAAGACATTAACAAATTGAAAGTCATACTTCAAACATATATTACAAGTATGAAAATCAGCGATGCTCAAAGTGTTAACTGTTATGACTGTCAGGTGAAAGTATTCCATAAATGGCGATAAGAACAAATATATTAAATATTAAATACTGTACGGGGGAGGAGAGGGAGGGAGGGGGGGGGGCCTCGGTAGCCTAATTGGGAAAACCACCCGACTGGGCTACCGACGTTCGGACAACCCGTGTTCGATTCCTGCTGGAAGTAGTGTGGGTTGTACACGTAAAAAAAAAAAAAATTAAAGTACCCCCGTCACGTCAAGTGGCGTATAGAGAATATGGTGTTAGTGACCATAAATTTTACAGACATTCGGCACATGATTTTTGGGGTAATGTGGTTGGTATTACGCCCATGCCGCTTTACTTTCCCAGATAAAAATTCGGTACCCATTAAAGGCTGGGTGAACCGGAAGCCGTCGGTTGGGATCGAACCCTACCTCTTGTGCTTTTGGGTTGTACACGTTGTTGGAATTTTTTATTTTAATCCCCCCCCCCCCCCCACGGTCGACCCAGCCGCTGGCAGAAATACGTACCAGGGTAGTACTCTGGGAAGGTGAGGAATGCCGCCCCGCATCGTGAGTTTCGGTGCTTGAAGCGACACTATCCAGAATCCTCTGAACACTTCTGGATTGGCGGCCACGCACATGTGGGTGAAAGCTCATGTGCTAAGTCGCCGATTCAAGGCTCGTACTTTACTACTATACGGTGCCTCGAATAGAGCTGCAGAGAACATGTAAAATAAACATAAGTGGCAAGAAACAGCTAAACTAATAGAAAGAGAAAACAAACTACAACGTTTCGGCAAAAGGTTTCATCAGGTATAACAAACTATTCCAATTAAAGCAAGAAATCCACGCCATACCATTACAGCTGTTGGAGCTCAAATTGTTAAACATCAGTGGCGTAGCAAAGAAAATTGCGAATTTGGGCGGTCATGCCAGGCTCTGCTGAGCAGATGGAACAAATGAAATGAATGGAATGTTAACTACACAGTGGGACAGAAACACTTGATTATCCTGGCGCTTCATTATAACAAACAAAAACAAAATTTAAAAAAACAACTTACTATTGGATTTTAATAAAAACGTCCAAAGTGCATTATTCAATGATTTTGTTGTAATATAAATGTAAGGCATTATTCCATGGTTTTGTTTCATCATACATGTAAGGCATTATTCCATGATTTTGTTTCATCATACATGTAAGGCATTATTCCATGATTTTGTAACAATATTTAAGGCATTTTGCAATGGCTTCGTTTTAACATTTAAAGCTTTATTTTCATGATTTTGTTTTAAGAAACACATTTAAAGCTTTATTTTCATGATTGTTTTAAGAAACACATTTTAAGGCTTTATTCCATTATTTTTGTTTTAAGAAACACATTTTAAGGCTTTATTCCATTAGTTTTAAGAAACACATTTAATGTTTTATTCCAAAATAGATATAATAATGATTCCATTTATGGGGAGCCAATGTGTTTAATGCAGGATTTGGAATAAATACCGCATGTCCGGTGCAGCCGTTTCGCAGCGTACATATCTTGAGTGCTTACATCACATGTAACATAAAATATTATAGACTCTTCCAGAAATTACGTTAATGTCAGCTGATGTTGAAAAGAGCCGATTTAATCCTCCAAAACATTGACTGTATGTGACTATGTTTATAAAACTTACCAATTTGCAATAACGAAAGAACAAAGAATTGACCTGTAGTAGAAATAAAATGGGTGTTGGGAGGGGGATCGACAGAGCCACATATTACTTGCACCGTGTTCAAATTCTTCTATATGACCAGAGGCAATATTCGCTAAATGACGTTTCTGTGCACAAATAAACAGAAAAATAAACATTTTCGGTTTTAAAAATAAAGCTTCTGTTATAGTCCGTTCAGATTCGTTTGCCGAGATGTTATGATTTATAATTCAAAAAGTTCTTGATGATTTCACATGATTTTTGGCATACGGTGTTAAAATGTCCATGTCACGAGAACATATGTGTTACTCGATGTCTAGCTATAACGGTTTTCTTAAAGCGGCGAATTCCTTTGATCTTTGCCCATGTAACTATTATTTTGACCCTAATCAAAATGTTTTACAGTAATCTAGTGCAACGATGACCCATAGGCGTGTCCATAAAATTTTACTTGGTGGCAAGTATACAAATTTTAAATTATATATAGAACTTTTGTTCGTAGAGTCAATTTGATATAGTTCCATGCTCTTGGTGTGAGTTTCCCAAATGTTGTCGCTGCTTTTCAAATACGTACATTTAGTTCCTCATCTAAGGAAAGTGTGGCTGTAATAGTGGATCCAAGATAGCTGAACTTCTGTACTGACTCAAGCAGGCTTCCATTCAAAGTAATGGTTGTTGGTTTGCTTATAACATATTTTTGATTGCTTGGGTGGTCTTGAACAATAAACTGTTTAACAAATCAACTAGGAAATATTGCAAATCAAACTATTTATCTGTAGACTTAATCAGAGTAATGATCATTCAGAATCAGACGAGTCAAATAGGTCGATTACTGCTTTCGGCTGAACAAACAACAAACCATCCTTTTTCCAATATTCCTCTTCTTGTCGTAACACATGATCCTCACATTTTACCCAGTAGTCTTTATTTATATTTGATAGAGCCTGATTTGTAAGTGTCTCAACATCGCATAATTTGAAAGTTTTATTTGTATATGCTACGTGTCCTTTAACTTTTGCCCAAACTAGTTCTATAGGATTTAAGTGTGCATGATATGGAGGTAGTCTCAAACATCTATGGCCATGTTCTTGAATTAACTTGTCTATTTTAAATATCTTTGTACGTTGTGTCTGTTTTACAAGGCTAAGCAATTCGGGTTTCAAGTAGCTGTCGTTAACTTGTATGCGTTCTTTTATGAGCCACGTTTTGATTGCATCTTTTGTACTTGATGATGTTGGGATTCTATCTTCTACGTTAACTACGTTATGGTATGAAGCATTGTCCATTATCAGACAAGAAGGTCGATCTAATATTGGAAGGATACTTTTCTCGATCCAGTCTTTAAATATGTGCCCATTCATTTCGGAGTGGTAGTCTCTATTGTCTATGGATTTTGAAATGAAAACGAGATGAGCATTCTGCAACAACCCATTATGTCTGCTACCTGCATGTGCAACTATCAAACGTTGCCCTTTACTGCTTGGTACTGATCTTTTAATACTTCCATCTGCTAACTGCCATTCCTTTTCATTTGTATGATGAGCGTTGATCCAAGTTTCATCTAAATAAACAATATCATAATCATTTTCGCGCATTGCCTTCACTTCACGTAAATACTTGCTTCTAAGAGCTACTAGATGTGGCTTCTCACAAATAATGTTTTTTCCACCAGCATACTTTCTAAAGGTGAAGCCTGCACTTCTTAATATTTTCCATAATGAAGTTTTTGATATTTCAATGTCGTTGTTAGTTTTCAGCCAAAGCTTCAACTTTCTAAGTGTCACTTCTTCGTTTAAATCAAACATTCGACAGATTTCTCTTTTTACTAGGTCCTTATCAAAACTGTCTAACGTTTCTTTCCTTCCTTGCTTTCTTGCATTTGTTGGCAATAAATATCCGCTTCCTTTAACTATTCGATCAAATGAACGTTTACACAAACCTAAAATATGCATTGTTCTCTTCTCAGGGTTTGATAAAGAACAATAAAGATGTCCCTTTTTACGCTCTCTGCAGAAGTATTGATAAATCTTTATAGCAATGTTATGCTCAGTAAAATATTTTGCCTTTATATTCATTCTCACATAGACTTGCAGAAGATAATATGGATAGTGCCGCCTCCTTTCTGTAAATATTGAGATTTGCCTCTGAATTATGACTCGAACTCGAGTCTACGGCCGTGATTTTGACGTCACATAATTTCCGGTTTCGGCTAAAATGTCATTTTGTGCTAAACGGGAAATTTCATATGTAACATTTCTTTATAAAAATGTATAGTGGAAACATAACTATTTTAGGACGGTGCGCATTCAGCCGTGAAGGTCATGCCTATATGTTAAAGAATCAGCTGTGAGATGTAAGCATCTACATAATCCCGCCGGTGTTTATAATATCGATTAACTTTTTTAAAATATAGGTTAAATAAGGCATCTTTGAAACTAGATCACATTTCTTTGATAAAAAAATATTTTTATAGCGACATTAGTATTCTAAACCTAACTTCAAAAGATCAATGCAAATGAACAATAAGTTTTTGAAAAAAATAAATTAATGTCTAGGCAAACGAATCTGAACGGACTATAGTTATAATTTACTAGTAGCTTCTGTTAGTCATAGTTGACTAGTAGCTTCTGTCAGTCATAGTTGATTAGTAGCTTCTGTCAGTCATAGTTGACTAGTAACTTCTGTTAGTCATAGCTGACTAGTAGCTTCTGTTAGTCATAGCTGACTAGTAGCTTCTGTTAGTTATAGTTGACTAGTAGCTTCTGTTAGTCATAGCTGACTAGTAGCTTCTGTTAGTCATAGCTGACTAGTAGCTTCTGTTAGTTATAGTTGACTAGTAGCTTCTGTTAGTCATAGCTGATTAGTAGCTTCTGTTAGTTATAGTTGACTAGTAGCTTCTGTTAGTCATAGCTGACTAGTAGCTTCTGTTAGTTATAGTTGACTAGTAACTTCTGTCAGTCATAGTTGACTAGTAGCTTCTGTTAGTTATAGTTGACTAGTAACTTCTGTCAGTCATAGTTGACTAGTAACTTCTGTTAGTCATAGCTGACTAGTAGCTTCTGTTAGTCATAGCTGACTAGTAACTTCTGTCAGTCATAGTTGACTAGTGGCTTCTGTTAGTTATAGTTGACTAGTAACTTCTGTCAGTCATAGTTGATTAGTAGCTTCTGTTAGTTATAATTGACTAGTAACTTCTGTCAGTCATAGTTGACTAGTAGCTTATGTTAGTTATAGTTGACTAGTAGCTTCTGTTAGTTATAGTTGACTAGTAGCTTCTGTTAGTTATAGTTGACTAGTAACTTCTGTCAGTCATAGTTGACTAGTAGCTTCTGTTAGTTATAGTTGACTAGTAACTTCTGTCAGTCATAGTTGACTAGTAGCTTCTGTTAGTTATAGTTGACTAGTAACTTCTGTCAGTCATAGTTGATTAGTAGCTTCTGTTAGTTATAGTTGACTAGTAGCTTCTGTTAGTCATAGCTGACTAGTAGCTTCTGTTAGTTATAGTTGACTAGTAACTTCTGTCAGTCATAGCTGACTAGTAGCTTCTGTTAGTTATAGTTGACTAGTAACTTCTGTCAGTCATAGTTGACTAGTAGCTTCTGTTAGTTATAGTTGACTAGTAGTTTCTGTTAGTCATAGCTGACTAGTAGCTTCTGTTAGTCATAGTTGACTAGTAGTTTCTGTTAGTCATAGCTGACTAGTAACCTCCGTTAGTCATACTTGACTACCAGCCTCTGTCAGTCATAGTTGACTATGGATTTTGCAGCGCCCCTAAGAAATGTTTTTTTTTAAATTTTGTTAGTTTCTGTTAGTCATAGCTGACTAGTAGCTTCTGTTAGTTATATTTGACTAGTAGCTTCTGTTAGTCATAGCTGACTAGTAGCTTCTGTTAGTCATAGCTAACTAGTAGCTTCTGTTAGTCATAGCTGACTAGTAGCTTCTGTTAGTTATAGTTGACTAGTAGCTTCTGTTACTCATAGCTGACTAGTAGCTTCTGTTAGTCATAGTTGACTAGTAGCTTCTGTTAGTCATAGCTGACTAGTAGCTTCTGTTAGTCATAGTTGACTAGTAGCTTCTGTTAGTTATAGTTGACTAGTAGCTTCTGTTAGTTATAGTTGACTAGTAGCTTCTGTCAGTCATAGTTGACTAGTAGCTTCTGTTAGTTATAGTTGACTAGTAGCTTCTGTTAGTTATAGTTGGCTAGTAGCTTCTGTTAGTTATAGTTGACTAGTAGCTTCTGTTAGTTATAGTTGACTAGTAGCTTCTGTTAGTCATAGCTGACTAGTAGCTTCTGTTAGTTATAGTTGACTAGTAGCTTCTGTTAGTTATAGTTGACTAGTAGCTTCTGTTAGTTATAGTTGACTAGTAGCTTCTGTTAGTTATAGCTGACTAGTAGCTTCTGTTAGTCATAGCTGACTAGTAGCTTCTGTTAGTTATAGTTGGCTAGTAGCTTCTGTTAATCATAGTTGACTAGTAGCTTCTGTTAGTCATAGTTGACTAGTAGCTTCTGTTAGTTATAGTTGACTAGTAGCTTCTGTTAGTCATAGCTGACTAGTAGCTTCTGTTAGTTATAGTTGACTAGTAGCTTCTGTTAGTTATAGTTGACTAGTAGCTTCTGTTAGTTATAGTTGACTAGTAGCTTCTGTTAGTTATAGCTGACTAGTAGCTTCTGTTAGTCATAGCTGACTAGTAGCTTCTGTTAGTTATAGTTGGCTAGTAGCTTCTGTTAATCATAGTTGACTAGTAGCTTCTGTTAGTCATAGTTGACTAGTAGCTTCTGTCAGTCATAGTTGATTAGTAGCTTCTGTCAGTCATAGTTGACTAGTAGCTTCTGTTAGTCATAGCTGACCAGTAGCTTCTGTTAGTCATAGTTGATTAGTAGCTTCTGTTAGTTATAGTTGACTAGTAGTTTCTGTTACTCATAGCTGACTAGTAGCTTCTGTTAGTCATAGCTGACTAGTAACCTCCGTTAGTCATACTTGACTACCAGCCTCTGTCAGTCATAGTTGACTATGGATTTTGCAGCGCCCCTAAGAAATGTTTTTTTTTTAATTTTCTTACGCCGTATAATAATTTTTTTCTATGAATCTGCTTCTTGCTTGAGTTAGAGCTTTAGAGTATGTTTCCACCGATTGCGATATGCGGCTATCTCTTCTTGCTTGAGTTAGAGCTTTAGAGTATGTTTCCACCGATTGCGATATGCGGCTATCTCTTCTTGCTTGAGTTAGAGCTTTAGAGTATGTTTCCACCGATTGCGATATGCGGCTATCTCTTCTTGCTTGAGTTAGAGCTTTAGAGTATGTTTCCACCGATTGCGATATGCGGCTATCTCTTCTTGCTTGAGTTAGAGCTTTAGAGTATGTTTCCACCGATTGCGATATGCGGCTATCTCTTCTTGCTTGAGTTAGAGCTTTAGAGTATGTTTCCACCGATTGCGATATGCGGCTATCTCTTCCCAGGCTGCATGATTTATATTCAGTCTTCGTGCCACCTTTAAAAAAACGCCTATAAATCGGATATCCCCCGAAAAAAAGTTTGTTTTTTTACCATCTGCTAGTTGTCCTTAAAGGATACCTTTTGTTATGTGGCCATATTTCTTAACATAATAATATTTTATATAATTTCAATAATAAATATGACTTATCAATATCATCATCAAGTTTCATGCCATATGTCGGTGCTTCTTGTCAGTTCCACTGTTGATATATGTGTGTGTCACGTGGTTAAACTGTCTATTATCTTCTCTCGTTGCTAGGGTGCAGTGGCCCAGACTATTCAGACTATTGTAACTCTCTAGAGTTTGCAGTACATTTGGTGCCTCTTTTTGTTGTTGCCAATGAGGGGGTGAAATATGATAACTTGGTATTTGATCTTTCCTTGGTAATATCCGTCCCATTCTTTGTATTTGTAGTGTTCTTGTTTCCACTTTGAATGGTATTGCCCTTTAATGATAGATTTAATTCCTTTATAGTTGACTAGATAGTCTTCTTGAAGTAGTTTCTCTCCTTCTTTGGCTAGTTTATCTGCATGCTCATTTTCCTGGACAGGAAAGGACCCAGATTTGAAGCCCTTTCTTGATCCCTATTACATCTAAGCTTACTTATCTAAGATTAAAATTATAAAAGAGCATTGCTTAGATTGAAACAGAAATGTGACATAGCGTAATTAAAAATTATGAGAGAGCATAGCTGTGTCAATGCATCATTTTGCTACATTATATATATATACTTGATAAATACAGCAATCACAAATTCATTTGTCTTGTTAAACATTTAATAACAATGTTTATATTGCTAAAAACATCTCTATTTAAGCAGTTATTTTTTATGTTCTTTTTGTACTAAAACACCGTCTGCAGTCTTTTTGTTTGTTTATTTGCTGTTATTAAAATTCTTCTTCTTTATTCCATAAACCCTAGGCGGTCGTTGGGACATTTCTATCTTTGGTCATTTTGATAATTAATTCATTGTTCAGAATAAATAATTGCATATTCCATTTTTCTTTGCTGATGTATGTTAATTTCCATATGCTTAAACCTCCTCAGTCAGCTCAATGAACTTTCTTTGTTTCACTTTTGTATTATGAAATTGGCTCTTTGTAACAGTGGAACTTCATTCACACAAGGTTTTTTTCTAATTTCTGGGATGGGAGAGGGAAGTACATAGTAAAGAATAGTGACACTGTGAACTTCCAGGCATGTCATAAGAGGCGACTAAGGAGATTGATCGATGGCTTGACAAGCTGTCATTGTAAAAAGCATTGTTATGGAAACTGAACCATAGATTTTAGAAGCAGTGATCTCTTCAATATGTGCCAATTTGGCACGCAAGGTTTCTGTTTTTGAGATTGTAGTTCTGCCCTATGTGCCGTCTTCGGCTCGAAAGGACAATAGATAGATAGATTACATCTTAAAGTCTATGTCCATAGAAATAAGAAAGAGTTCATATGTGCTATATAGAACCAATTCTGACCTATGGAAGCGAATCAAGGACAATAGACAAACAAATGAAAAGACAAAATATACAATAGTTTTTCTCAACTTTCATAATCACACTAAAAGTTGATTCATCTCAATAACAGACACTGTATGACATGTTCAAAATAACGCAGATATTTAAAAAAAAATGTATTTCAAAGTATCGAAATAGATGTCGAGCAACACCCCAAAATAAAGAAAAAGATTCTGTAGAGTTTAACAGCACATGCCGGTGTCAACAAACAGACATACATTGGTGTTGTAGCTAGAGAACGATAGTGTCAGGGTAAAGAAATGTACATAAATACATCAAAATGTGAAGCTGCAGCGAAGATAACAGCGAGGAGAAATGAAAAAAAAATATATATATATAGAAAAAAATTGTATGGTTAAAGCTTTACGTAACAAGTGGACATCACAAATCTGAACGACGTTTCGGCGCAAAAGGCTTCAACAGGAACAAACATACAACACACGTACAAATATATATTTAAAATTTAAAAAATAAAATAAATAATTAAAAAATCGAACTAGAAAGAGAAATGAAGAGTAAAGGAGAATAAAATGTTAATAAAAAGTTCCCTGTAAGAAGAATCAAATATTCAACATTCTTCTTTATCTTACAGGGAACTTTTTTTTTAATTAACATTTTATTCTCCTTTACTTTTCATTTCTCTTTCTAGTTCGATTTTTTTTTTTTTTTAAATACACATTTGTACGTGTGTTGTATGTTTGTTCCCGTTGAAAGCTTTAGCGCCGAAACGTCGTTCTGATTTGTAGTTTGAGAACCTCTGCTTATTTATGTATACCAGGTAAAGAAAATCGTGATAACAGAACATCGATTGTTCCTGATTGATTCCTGACACCTGAGACTTATCACGTCTCGTGATATCGTATCGATTTTCACTGTTAGGACTTACAAGATTAATAGAGTCCAGATTAGAACTGACTGGGTTTAGGGCACCAGAAACAGTAAACGAAGAAACAGCCCATTGGGAGAAATGTAGAACTTGAACTTGCTGCATTTGGTCTCATGAAATGAATAATTAAATCTTCGAGGAGACATTTTTATGTGGAACATTCATACAGGATAATACTCACACTCTCTATCTTTTCTTGTAATTCTTGTAATTCCTGATTGTTTCTTAGTCTCATGATTGAGCCTTCCCTAGTAATTGTTCTGTACAGCAATTCTCTTGGTTTGCCTTGTTTTATTTTACTAGATGGTTTTAACATGAATTCATAACAGGGAAGTCTTTCTTCGTTCATTCGCAGCTCATGACCGATGTATTTACATCTTCTTCTCATAAAGCGCGACACGTATTCAATTTCACATCATTACAGCCGTAGATTAGACTATCCATTTCGACAACAAGCGATTTTTCACGTCATTACAATGGTGGACTAGACTTTCTGTTTTGATAACAAGCGATGTTTAATGTCATTACAATGGTGGACTAGACTTTCCGCTTTGGCAACAAGTGATGTTTAATGTCATTACAATGGTGGACTAGACTTTCCGCTTTGGTAACAAGTGATGTTTAATGTCATTACAATGGTGGACTAGACTTTCTGTTTTGGTAACAAGTGATGTTTAATATCATTACAATGGTGGACTAGACTTTCTGTTTTGGTAACAAGCGATGTGTAATGTCATTACAATGGTGGACTAGACTTTCCGCTTTGGTAACAAGTGATGTTTAATGTCATTACAATGGTGGACTAGACTTTCTGTTTTGGTAACAAGTGATGTTTCACGATGGTGATTTGCTAGGACGCCGACCAATCGTCCATTACAAATGAGAAGATAAACAACGACTCCATTTTGAATCGTAACCGGAACTATCACCACAACCATTGTAGGACAGAAATCTTGTTCGTGAACCCCCTCCAATTCAACACTCAAAAGTAAAATACATGATCTAGAGACTTTTGAAGAGCTGCTGAGAAGTTCATAAATGTTTTCGAAAGCAAGTGTTGCAGAAGAATGTTCAGAGCACCAGGGACAGAGAAAAAATCAAACATGTTCATTTCGCAATATCTTAATACGACAGAAAACTGGTTGCAACTAACGAACATGAAAACATGGAAAATAAGATATTTTGGTCATACAAAACAACATAGAGTAGATCATTATCATGTAGGGAATTGTACATGGTAGATGTGTGAGGAGGCGAAGAAGAAGGTGGGTGCAAGATATCACAGACGAGCTGGGATTGACTGCTGCAGATGCTGGATATCTTGCTCAGGGCAAAGAAACGCTTAGAGTAGCTTTTATAGTAGATGGGAGCCAAATACTAACAGGGATAATTACATGATGATGATGATGTTGAGGAAGATAATGATGATGAGATGTTGATGATGATGTTGATGATGATATTGATGATGATGTTGTTGATGATGATGATATTGATAACGATGTTAATGATGATGTTGAGGAAGATAATGATGATGAGATGTTGATGATGATGTTGATGATGATGTTGTTGATGATGATGATGATGATGATGTTGTTGATGATGATGATGCTATTGATAACGATGTTGATGATGATGTTGATAATGATGATGATGATAATGATAATGGTGAAGATGATGATGTTGATAATGATGATGATGGTGATGAGGATGATGGTATTGATAACGATGTTGATGATGATAATGATAATGACCGTTTGATTATTAAAATGGGCGTTTCAATGACTTTATCTTTAGGACTGAGCTCAACCCGGGACGTCTATTATAGTTTAGCATCTCACTGACACTATTCCAAAATGCTTCTAAATATGAGCTGTCACATTTTGCCGTTTCCTGCAAGTTTAATTTGCTTTGAAGTTGTGTACAAGAAATGATATTCCAAACTGATAAAACTATGTCTTGCTAGATTGTGAAAGTTTTAATTTGAGTGACAAGTTACGAATATTCGTACACAAACAAATATAATACACGCGTTAATATCTTAATGCTTCTTTTTATTATTCTTTCCTTCCTCATTTGCCTTTCAGCGTCGAGGGGAGATATAATTTGCGGTCATTTGCTCTTCTGTACGCCTCTGCTGCTGTTATGTTTCCTAGTGCTTCTAATATTCCATCGATCCATCTTTTTCGTGGTCGACCCTTGGGTCTGGTGTTCTCGTAACGTTGAAGGCTTGTTGTGTTGTGTTTTGATTACTTTGCCTTGTCACGTGACCAAACAATTTTATCTGTTGCTTCTTTATATATATTCTATAGCGGGGGCTATTCCTAGCTTTTTTCTCAGTTCGTCATTTCTAATCTTAGCTCTCAGACTGTTTCCTGTCATTCGTCTGAGACATTTCAATCTAACTATACTTGGTAACTAATATCTTAATGAATGAATGTTTGAAAATGTAATATATCATTCACGGCTGTGTGATTCGGAAATGCGGTCACAGAAAAAAGTAACTGATAAAATATGTTTCGACGAATGACAAAAAAATAAATGTAAAGTATTCGGCAGTTAGACAACAAACTAAATGACAAACTCGATTTTAAACTAACGTTCCTTATCAAGATTGGGGTCATTACGGAAGCAGAATTGAGTTACTGACACGGAGTTAACGAGAAACTTTAGTTCTCAGACACAGTTGAAGTGATAGACTTTAACAGCTTTCTTTCTTGATATCTCGCTGAATGGAGTCACTGTCACGGCGCTGACGTGAGTTTGTAGCTCTCATCTCGAGTTGATGTGACGGGCTATAATAGTTTTCTTGATCTGAAGATGAACGGAGTTAAGTTTCACGGAGCTGACGTGAGTCTGTAGCTCTCATCTCGAGTTGATGTCACGGGCTATAATAGTTTTCTTGATCTGAAGATGAACGGAGTTAAGTTTCACGGAGCTGACGTGAGTCTGTAGCTCTCATCTCGAGTTGATGTCACGGGCTATAATAGTTTTCTTGATCTGAAGATGAATGGAGTTAAATGTTACGGAGTTGACGTGAGTCTGTAGCTCTCAGACCCCGTTGACGTGAGTCTGTAGCTCGCAGACCCCGTTGACGTGAGTCTGTAGCTCTCAGACCCCGTTGACGTGAGTCTGTAGCTCGCAGACCCCGTTGTCGTGAGTCTGTAGCTCTCAGACCCCGTTGACGTGAGTCTGTAGCTCTCAGACCCCGTTGACGTGAGTCTGTAGCTCTCAGACCCCGTTGACGTGAGTCTGTAACTCTCAGACCCCGTTGACGTTTGATACAATTTTCTGGACTTCCCGCTGAACTTGCCCACTCTAGTTTCTACACTAGATCGATATCAGCTGATATCAACACGTGGGGACAAAGTAGAATTGATAACGGACCTAATAAGTGTTCAGGGCCTTTTGTGTCCTGGACAACGACGAAGTTGATAGACTTGCTTTGAAGCCACAAGTAATTAAAACTTTAGAGCTTAATAAATTTGATTTAAAGATACGTTGCCATATCTGTTTATTGGAGTGTGGTACGGTAATCGCTAAGTAAGGACTCTGAGATACAGAGAATCGGGAGTTTGGTTCGTGATTTGTAGAGTGGTGCTATTGCCAGGATGGATCACAAGAGTGTTGTGTGATAAGAAGATAAGTGTTATCTTTCACATTCACTGATAAGTGTGGACGAGCATATTAGTGTTTTCCCAGAGTGCATTGTCGATTCTTTGCAACTTTAGTCATTCTAAGTACACAATAATTGCTCTTCTTCGGTGCTCTGCCGACGACTATTCCTTATCGATCGCATATAACAAGACTAAATGAACGCAGAATAGTTGTGTTATGGTTTATCTGTGCGATATCTGTGTGTTTCAGCATAACAAATCCGACTTCTGCATAATTATTGCCTCTATCTACTTCCTTGCTATGATCCCAACGCATTTGGCCAGGCTGTCAATCTGTTTCCAGGGCATCCACTGAGAGGTGACGCTATGAGTTGCTTACAGCTCTCAGCACTAGTGTCACTGGACGGCTTATGCAATTTAAAAGTGTTAAATCGAACATTAGAAAAATAAACGTCGAATCTGTGTTTCACCGACAGCTCTGACTACGTTCTATATGACCTGGAAAGGATTTAATACTGGATAAGACTAAGCTACACCAGTATGTGTTTATTTAAAAAAAGGGGGAGGGGCATCTTGGTAGCCTCTTTGGAAAAACCACCCGACGAGGCTACCGACGTTAGAACAACCCTTGCTCGATTCCCGCTGGAAGAAGTGTGAGTTGTGCTGGTGGTTGAGAAAAATAAAATGCTCCAGCGTTCGACCCAGCCGCTGGCAGAAATGGGTACCAGGTTATTACTCTGGGACTCTGGGAAGGTGACGAATGCCGCCTCGCATCGTGAGTTTCAATACTTGAAGAGACACTGTCCAGAAGTCTCCGAACTTCTAGATAGACGACCGAGCACATGTGGGTGAAAAACTCGCGTGCTAAGACGCCGATTCAAGTCTCGTACTTTACCTTTACCTTGCCTTCTTATTGCACAAGGACACAAGTTGTCAAAGCGGTCAGTGGCTGAAACGTCTTGTACTGTAATGATAGTTGTATTATATCTTCTTATTGCACAAGGACACAAGTTGTCAAAGCGGTCAGTGGCTGAAACGTCTTGTACTGTAATGATAGTTGTATTATATCTTCTTATTGCACAAGGACACAAGTTGTCAAAGCGGTCAGTGGCTGAAACGTCTTGTACTGTAATGATAGTTGTATTATATCTTCTTATTGCACAAGGACACAAGCTGTCAAAGCGGTCAGTGGCTGAAACGCCTTGTACTGTAATGATAGTTGTATTATATCTTCTTATTGCACAAGGACACAAGCTGTCAAAGCGGTCAGTGGCTGAAACGTCTTGTACTGTCATGATAGTTGTATTATATCTTCTTATTGCACAAGGACACAAGCTGTCAAAGCGGTCAGTGGCTGAAACGCCTTGTACTGTAATGATAGTTGTATTATATCTTCTTATTGCACAAGGACACAAGCTGTCAAAGCGGTCAGTGACTGAAACGACTTGTACTGTAATGATAGTTGTATTATATCTTCTTATTGCACAAGGAGACTGGCTGTCAAAGCGGTCAGTGGCTGAAACGTCTTGTACTGTAATGATAGTTGTATTATATCTTCTTATTGCACAAGGAGACTGGCTGTCAAAGAGGTCAGTGGCTGAAACGTCTTGTACTGTAATGATAGTTGTATTATATCTTCTTATTGCACAAGGAGACTGGCTGTCAAAGCGGTCAGTGGCTGAAACGTCTTGTACTGTAATGATAGTTGTATTATATCTTCTTATTGCACAAGGAGACTGGCTGTCAAAGCGGTCAGTGGCTGAAACGTCTTGTACTGTAATGATAGTTGTATTATATCTTCTTATTGCACAAGGACACAAGCTGTCAAAGCGGTCAGTGACTGAAACGACTTGTACTGTAATGATAGTTGTATTATATCTTCTTATTGCACAAGGACACAGGCTGTCAAAGCGGTCAGTGGCTGAAACGACTTGTACTGTAATGATAGTTGTATTATATCTTCTTATTGCACAAGGACACAGGCTGTCAAAGCAGTCAGTGGCTGAAACGACTTGTACTGTAATGATAGTTGTATTATATCTTCTTATTGCACAAGGAGACAGGTTATCAAAGCGGTCAGTGGCTGAAACGCCTTGTACTGTAATGATAGTTGTATTATATCTTCTTATTGCACAAGGACACAGGCTGTCAAAGCGGTCAGTGGCTGAAACGTCTTGTACTGTAATGATAGTTGTATTATATCTTCTTATTGCACAAGGACACAAGCTGCCAAAGCGGTCAGTGGCTGAAACGTCTTGTACTGTAATGATAGTTGTATTATATCTTCTTATTGCACAAGGACACAAGCTGTCAAAGCGGTCAGTGGCTGAAACGTCTTGTACTGTAATGATAGTTGTATTATATCTTCTTATTGCACAAGGACACAAGCTGTCAAAGCGGTCAGTGGCTGAAACGCCTTGTACTGTAATGATAGTTGTATTATATCTTCTTATTGCACAAGGACACAAGCTGTCAAAGCGGTCAGTGGCTGAAACGTCTTGTACTGTAATGATAGTTGTATTATATCTTCTTATTGCACAAGGACACAAGCTGTCAAAGCGGTCAGTGGCTGAAACGCCTTGTACTGTAATGATAGTTGTATTATATCTTCCTATTGCACAAGGACACAAGCTGTCAAAGCGGTCAGTGGCTGAAACGCCTTGTACTGTAATGATAGTTGTATTATATCTTCTTATTGCACAAGGACACAGGCTGTCAAAGCGGTCAGTGGCTGAAACGTCTTGTACTGTAATGATAGTTGTATTATATCTTCTTATTGCACAAGGACACAGGCTGTCAAAGCGGTCAGTGGCTGAAACGTCTTGTACTGTAATGATAGTTGTATTATATCTTCTTATTGCACAAGGACACAGGCTGTCAAAGCGGTCAGTGGCTGAAACGTCTTGTACTGTAATGATAGTTGTATTATATCTTCTTATTGCACAAGGACACAGGTTGTCGAAGCGGTCAGTGGCTGAAACGCCTTGTACTGTAATGATAGTTGTATTATATCTTCTTATTGCACAAGGACACAAGCTGTCAAAGCGGTCAGTGGCTGAAACGTCTTGTACTGTAATGATAGTTGTATTATATCTTCTTATTGCACAAGGACACAGGCTGTCAAAGCGGTCAGTGGCTGAAACGTCTTGTACTGTAATGATAGTTGTATTATATCTTCTTATTGCACAAGGACACAGGCTGTCAAAGTGGTCAGTGGCTGAAACGTCTTGTACTGTAATGATAGTTGTATTATATCTTCTTATTGCACAAGGACACAAGCTGTCAAAGCGGTCAGTGGCTGAAACGTCTTGTACTGTAATGATAGTTGTATTATATCTTCTTATTGCACAAGGACACAGGTTGTCGAAGCGGTCAGTGGCTGAAACGCCTTGTACTGTAATGATAGTTGTATTATATCTTCTTATTGCACAAGGACACAGGTTGTCAAAGCGGTCAGTGGCTGAAACGTCTTGTACTACTCTACATTTCGAAAGAAATTACACTCAGCCTTGCTTGGTTTTCTTGGTGCTTAAAGTATGACCGACACTCTACGTCTCTACCTGCTTTGTTTTACGTCAGTTTGTTATTGGTCTGTTTTTATTCAAGCTTCCCCCTGAAGGGATTTACCCCAAGACAGTTCTAGTGATGGTCTCTGGATACCTGATAGGGTCCAGGCAAAGAAATGCATCAAAATGTGAAGCTGGAGTGAAGCTAATATTATTCATCTTCTTTTCTTAAACTTCTTTTCTGGATATCTCCGAGTACGACGCTTCAGAGTCCACCTTGTATTGCTGTGTCAATTTCCACTTTGCTGACTTGACTATATTTGGCTAAAATATTATGAGAGTTGCCCTCAGAATTGATAATACAGTCTGGATGCTTCATTTTCTTTTCTCCAGCAGTCAGATCCATAGAAAATCATTGTATGTTCATAACTCTCAACAAACATATATCCATAGTTTAACTGCTGTGTAATTTTTGGCTGATTTCCAGTTGTGAGGAGCTACTCTAGCACAATTCTTACATGTGTTGTTTGCTACTGAGTTACACTTCCCAGAGTACTATTGTACTAACTTCTGCCAGCGGCTGGGTCGACCGGGGAGTATTTTTTTTTTTCTAATCACGAGTACAACTCACACTGCTTAAAGCGGGAATCGAACAAGGGTTGTCCGAACATCAGTAGCACAGTCGAGTGGTTGTCCCAACTATGCTACCGAGGCCCTCAGTAACATCAAAAGATGGACAAGTCAGCCTATGACAACCTGAACCATCAAAGCAAGAGATAGCGCGGAATCGCGCTCAATGGTAGCTAACCTTCGATTCGGATACGACACTCGTAATAGTGATGATGAGTTAACTCAGTAACTGAATAAATGTCTTGTATTGTTTAGTTATATTTTTCAACACATTACTTTGCGTGTATTAGTTTCACTGTAGTAGTATTTACTACTACATAAATAGTGCCGGGATATTTAATAAGCAACACTATTGAACTAGTACTTTGGAACAACACAAGCAGCCACTTAAGATCCCAAATGTAAATATATAATTATTATTATTATAAAAGTAAATGGCGTCCTCTACATGACTGGCGTATGCAGAATTATGGTTAATTCTCTTATTTGTCCATAAAAATTGAACAAACCATTCACAGCAACGTGGTGAGCTGCTTCGCATCAGTCAGTCCTGGTTGTCCAGATAAGTGTTGAGACACACCCCCCGATGTAGAAATCACACCTCCAGCACAAGAGAGCACTATATTAGCTGTGCGCAGTGAGAATTCAGATGAGTAAAATAGGGGGAAAATAATAAAAGTAAAATAACAAAAGATAAAAGTGGAGAGAGAGAAAGAGAAATGATAAAAATAGAACACAACTTCAAACAAAGTTGGACGACACAACTTTGAAGGACGTTTCGGCTCATTATACATTCAGCAGGAACAAACAAACAACACACACAAGATGTGTAAGTAAATACAACTAGTCCTACACAGCGAACTAATAATGAAGCATCCACAATACAATAATTTAGTGCTAGTACGATAAACAAACAAACAAAATGTCCTCGCTTTATCGTGGCCTGAAGGAAAATGAAAAAAAAATTGCTTTACTGCAGTTTCACATTTTTATGCATTTCTTTGCCTTGACCCAAGAGAGCGAGAGACAGACAGACAGACAGACAGACAGATAGATAGATAGATAGATAGATAGATAGATAGATAGATAGATAGATAGATAGATAGATAGATAGATAGATAGATAGATAGATAGATAGATAGATAGATAGATAGATAGATAGATAGATAGATAGATAGATAGATAGATAGATAGATAGATAGATAGATAGATAGATAGATAGATAGATAGATAGATAGATAGATAGATAGATAGATAGATAGATAGATAGATAGATAGATAGATAGATAGATAGATAGATAGATAGATAGATAGATAGATAGATAGATAGATAGATAGATAGATAGATAGATAGATAGATAGATAGATAGATAGATAGATAGATAGATAGATAGATAGATAGATAGATAGATAGATAGATAGATAGATAGATAGATAGATAGATAGATAGATAGATAGATAGATAGATAGATAGATAGATAGATAGATAGATAGATAGATAGATAGATAGATAGATAGATAGATAGATAGATAGATAGATAGATAGATAGATAGATAGATAGATAGATAGATAGATAGATAGATAGATAGATAGATAAATATTCTTGGCTATTTTATATATTTTAGGACTAGGGATTGACTGACTCGTTTCACACTTGATTTGAAGAGTAACAAATATTTTAAACAGAAAGAAGATGCGCAAGCCACATCACATTCAAATTCCGTAACTTAAGTGAGCGGGTCACCCACCAATGGAATCAATCGTCTGCAGACGTAAAGATAACCAGCTGTTCGATATCGAATTATGCCAAGGTATATATATATTTTTTTTTCAATCCTGGAATTAAATAAAAACCCGGAAGTATAATCCACGTGACCACAACTAGACATGTGACATCTCAGTCCCTCAGAAAACCACCCGCGAGACACCCGACGTTGATATTATCTCGATAGATAAGTTTACGGGTAGCGCCTCGACGGAATTAAATGTTCATCATCATCGGGTTCCGTCTCCGCAGAGAAGGTTGGCTACCATGGAGCGCCATTCCACTCTGCTTCTTGCTTTGATGGTGCAGATTGTCATAGATTGATTGGCTTGTCCATCTTTTGATGTTACTCGTCCATGTTAGTCTTGGTTTGCCTCTGCCTCTTTTACCTTGTATTTTCCCTTCCAATATTACTTTTAGTAGGCTGTTGTGTCTTTTAACATGCCCCCAAAATTCATTTGTTTGTTCTAATTGTGTTTAGTAGTTCTCTTTTTATTTTAGTTGTTTTAAAACTTCCTCGTTTGTTTTCTTTTCTTTCTATCCAATTCTACCTATTGTTCTATAAATCCACATTTCAAAGGCTTCAATTTTCTGTTATGTTTTATTGTCTAATGTCCATGTTTCTGCACCATACAGGAATATTGAGATGATGTAACATTTTGCTATTTTTAGTTTCAGCCCTGCTGTTATTTGTTTTGTTGTTAGTATATTTTTCATGGCATTAAAATTACTTGTTGCCATACCTAATCTTTTGTCTATTAATTTTACAATTTAATGTGAATGTGATGGTACTACCCTCCCCGAGCCCGGATTTACCTACAAACTAGGTAAGCTTCAGCTTAGGGCCACACAATCCGAGGGGCGTCAACTAATCTTCAGAATTTATTTTGGGTCTACACTTCTGTTATTCCAGTATATGATTTCATGTGTTGAGAGACCTTTTGGTGTTAATTTGTAAGGGGGGAGGGCGATCATAAAAGTAAAAAAAAAAGTAAAGAGCCCCCCTTCCCCCCGTCACGCCAAGTGGCGTATAGGCAATGGTGTTAGTGACCATAAATTTTACAGACCCTCAGCACACGATTTTGGGGGTAATGTGGTCGGTATTACGCCCGTGCCGCTTTACTTTCCCAGAAAAAATCTGGTACCCATTTAAGGCTGTGTGAACCTGGAAGCAGTCGATTGGGATCGAACCCTACCTCTTGTCCTTTGTAGTCCAGTTCACTAACCACTGAGCTATCGAGGCTCCCGAGGGCGATCATGTCCATCCATAATTCTCTATTTACAGTGTATCGTATCAGTTAGCGCCCGTGCGCTGCCGGGGCCCGAAAGGGGAGTAAAGAATAGCGGCGCTGTACCCTACCAGGCATGTTCGTAAGAGGCGAGAAAGGAGGGTTGGGCATGGGACTGGCTATCCCATACTGTAAAAAAATAAGCAGAAAAAACTTCACAAACATGAACAAGTCAAAGAAAGATAAAGTTAATCCGTCAACCAGGAAAGAGAAGGGCTCTCTGTCTAAGAGACGTATGACGCAGCCGGAGAAAGCCATAAGGAGTCCGGGTTGCCGACTCACCCTTTGTCTACCAGGAAATCCTCCAGAATTGGCACCTGGAATGTTCGTACCCTTAACGAACAGGGAAAAGCGGCACAAGTGGCAGCAGAAATGACCAACTACAAGATAGATATTCTGGGAATGTGTGAAACAAGATGGCTGGGAGCGGAAAGAATAACATTGAATACAGGGGAGATGATTTTATCATCAGGACACCAGGAACCAGGAGCACAACATAGCGAAGGTGTAGCTATAATGCTATCAAAGAATGCAAAACATATGGAAATCCAAAGAAATTAGGCTAAATACAAAAATAAAAATTTTCAACTCAAATGTTAAGTCGGTCCTATTATATGGCTGTGAAACATGGAGAATAACAAAATTGACAATCACGAAGGTACAGACTTTCATTAATGGATGCTTGCGTAGAATAAAGGGATGGAAATGGCAGGACAAAGTCACTAACGTGGAATTATGGAAATGTACCGGTCAAATACCAGTGGATAAAGAGATACAGCGAAGACGATGGCGATGGATAGGACACACACTACGGAAGCCAACTGAGAGTATTACACAACAGGCCCTTTTTTGGAATCCCCAGGGGAAAAGACAAAGAGGAAGACCAAGGAATTCTTGGAGAAGACAGATCGAAGCAGAGATGAAGATGATGGGGAAGACATGGAATGATCTTAAAAGAATTGCAAAAAAACAGAACGACTTGGAAAGTGTTTGTTGAAGACCTATGCTCCACTGGGAGCTAAAAGGTAGAAGTATCAGTTATGTTGTTGACTGTTTTCTGTGCCATGACACCAAACTATCCAGTATGTTCTATCTTTGTCGTCCGCGATCTCTCTTTCCTTTTATTTTGCCAGTTGTAACCAAGTATTTCAACGTTGCTCCTCTCCTGATGTGCCCGAAAAATGTCGATTGTTTCTTTCTGATGTTTCGTAGAAGCTCCCTTTTTATGTTGGCCTCTTTGAAAATTTCCTCATTGGTCTTTTTGAGCTGTCCAGGAAACTCTTAACATGCTTCTGAGAAATCCCATCTCTGGGGCCTCTAATCGTCTTTTCATTTGTTTGTCTATGGTAGGGCCTCACCACGTATAAATCCGGCAATGCGCCCAGGGCTAGCATTATTTTAAAAATCGATACGCATAGTTATTGAGTTATTTGCGGGCCATCGTTATTGCACTCCGAACATGTCCATAGGTGCTCAGATCTCCTCCTCAGAAAGTGTCGCAGTGCACAGCGACTGACGACTCCAGTTTGGTGTTGGTTGATAAGTCTTCTTACACGCCCACTAAGTTTCTCGTTTCTGGCTGTGCCCATCTTAACTCCCATCTCTTTCATCCGAATGAGTGACGTGGACTCATGGTTATCGAAGTCCTGTGTCAGTCATTCCAACTTCCCGGATGGCATTGATAATGTCCGCCCGATCCATTGGTTGACCGTCCTCAACAATAGCACAGCTGGCCAACCTGTCCACTCTTTCATTTCCCCGTACTTCCGCATGTCCTGAGACGTAGACAAAGATGACCTTACATATTTTTGACTTCAGCAATGACCTTACCCATCGCATGCGTACAGAGCCCGCTTCCACTTTTCTTATCTTGTTCATCGAATCACTCAGTAAGCAGGCGTGGGTGTTGTTTTGTGACTCCAACCATTTGAATGCCTTGGTCATTGCCATCACCTCCATTGTCATGCTACTCGTGGTCATAATGTATGCACCACTGGCTTCCTTGGCTATTCTGTCTGCCGAGCGTGCTGTAAATGTCACTGCACTCCTTTGGTGTCGTCTTACAGATCCGTCTGTATAGATGACTGCATCTTTCTCATCGGTGTTATCCCAGATGAGACTGTTGACTTCCGCATTGACCTCGACTGAGTTCTGTTCCCTATATTTCCTGTCAAGTGTGACAATACACGAGAATGTCCCACGAATGACCTAGGCACAGGTATCCACTTCTCGCTAGCTTTGATATTGGTAAGCCCACAGACCTGTTTGATGACATCTTCTGCTCGGCCCACCCATGATTTGCTTCTTTTTAGCCTGACACCTTTCATGGCTTTATTATATCTTCTTATTGCACAAGGACACAGGCTGTCAAAGCGGTCAGTGGCTGAAACGTCTTGTACTGTAATGATAGTTGTATTATATCTTCTTATTGCACAAGGACACAGGCTGTCAAAGCGGTCAGTGGCTGAAACGTCTTGTACTGTAATGATAGTTGTATTATATCTTCTTATTGCACAAGGACACAAGCTGTCAAAGCGGTCAGTGGCTGAAACGTCTTGTACTGTAATGATAGTTGTATTATATCTTCTTATTGCACAAGGACACAGGTTGTCGAAGCGGTCAGTGGCTGAAACGACTTGTACTGTAATGATAGTTGTATTATATCTTCTTATTGCACAAGGACACAGGTTGTCAAAGCGGTCAGTGGCTGAAACGTCTTGTACTACTCTACATTTCGAAACAAATTACACTCAGCCTTGCTTGGTTTTCTTGGTGCTTAAAGTATGACCGACACTCTACGTCTCTACCTGCTTTGTTTTACGTCAGTTTGTTATTGGTCTGTTTTTATTCAAGCTTCCCCCTGAAGGGATTTACCCCAAGACAGTTCTAGTGATGGTCTCTGGATACCTGATAGGGTCCAGGCAAAGAAATGCATCAAAATGTGAAGCTGGAGTGAAGCTAATATTATTCATCTTCTTTTCTTAAACTTCTTTTCTGGATATCTCCGAGTACGACGCTTCAGAGTCCACCTTGTATTGCTGTGTCAATTTCCACTTTGCTGACTTGACTATATTTGGCTAAAATATTATGAGAGTTGCCCTCAGAATTGATAATACAGTCTGGATGCTTCATTTTCTTTTCTCCAGCAGTCAGATCCATAGAAAATCATTGTATGTTCATAACTCTCAACAAACATATATCCATAGTTTAACTGCTGTGTAATTTTTGGCTGATTTCCAGTTGTGAGGAGCCCATCGCATGCGTACAGAGCCCGCTTCCACTTTTCTTATCTTGTTCATCGAATCACTCAGTAAGCAGGCGTGGGTGTTGTCTTGTGACTCCAACCATTTGAATGCCTTGGTCATTGCCATCACCTCCATTGTCATGCTACTCGTGGTCATAATGTATGCACCACTGGCTTCCTTGGCTATTCTGTCTGCCGAGCGTGCTGTAAATGTCACTGCACTCCTTTGGTGTCGTCTTACAGATCCGTCTGTATAGATGACTGCATCTTTCTCATCGGTGTTATCCCAGATGAGACTGTTGACTTCCGCATTGACCTCGACTGAGTTCTGTTCCCTATAGTTCCTGTCAAGTGTGACAATACACGAGAATGTCCCACGAATGACCTAGGCACAGGTATCCACTTCTCGCTAGCTTTGATATTGGTAAGCCCACAGACCTGTTTGATGATATCTTCTGCTCGGCCCACCCATGATTTGCTTCTTTTTAGCCTGACACCTTTCATGGTTTTGAACTCATGGTGCAATATTTGCTCTTTATCTGCACTTATCTTCATGTATGCTCGTGCCCTCCAGATCTTGATCCTGTCATCCATGATTGGAAAGTCAAGAAGATGGATCATTGCTGCACAGAGAGTGACCCTCGTACACCCCAAGATAATGCACATGGCTTCATTCTGTATTTTCTCCAGCCTGTCAATTTGCGTCTTTTTGACGGTAAGAATTGCCAGGGCATACTTGATTGGTGCGAGGACTAGTCCCTGGAACAGAAGGGTAAGTAGCCTCTGCTCGATGTTGGCAGCTGCCATAACCTTAAAGGCGGCTAATCCTTTGCGGGATTTTGTTATCACATGGTCTATGTGATCCCGAAAACACAGGCTGCGATCAAACTTAACTCCGATGTATGTCATCAACCTGTACCTGGTCACCTCATCAGTTCCCATTCATACCACCGGTGGTTCCGTGTTAACGATATGATTGTTAAGTGAGAACCATGCAACTGATGCTTCATTAGGATTAACCAAGGCACTTGATACTCCGCACCATGAAGAGATGCGGTCGAGTTCGTCTTACATTGTGGATGCGATTTCCCTTCTGTCTCTTCCCTGTCGATATAACAGAATGTCATCAGCAAAAGTCATAGTTCTTCCCCTGCCATTTAGTAGCTGTTCCGTGATCGTTATTGTATGCACGTTAAATAGAACTGGAGACAATGGTGAGCTTTGTGGCAGCCCTGGCCAAATGGATGTTGGCTCAGATGACCAACTTCTACATTTGAGTATCGCCTTCCTTTGAAACAGTGCTGCAGCGATCTAGCTAATTTGAAAGTGGTGCACCGCCAGTTTGAGGAGTATATACATGAGGTATTCAAATGGTACTCTGTTGTATGCATCCTCAAGATCTATAGCAGCAGCACGTGCCTCCTCTCGTCTGTGGAAGCCTTCTAAGACGTCATAGGCGAAGACTGCCGCATTGAGCCATGTCTCTTTGTTATATCTATAACCTCCGAGTGTGTATGGGAATGCGCGTATCTGTTCAAGGTAACAGGTGAGTAGACGGGCAACCATTTTCTCCAGTAACTTGCCCGCAGTGTTCTGCATTGTGATGATTATGTATGCATTGATCTGAGAAAGGTCATTGTTTGGCTTCGGTAGCGGTAGTAAGTAGCTGTGTAGCCACTCCTCCTTAATCTGGCCACTCCGAATACTGGCATTAAACTTTTTGGCCAGTTTTTCAAGTCGTCGTCAGCTAAATCACCTATGTCGTCGTACCGAACACCATCAGGACCAGGAGCAGTGTTGTGTGAATGGTATCGGTTGTGATTTGATACAAAAGAACCTTAACAAACCTGGAGTTAAAAAAACAACAACACATTTACAGCTGCAGCCAAGACAACGAGGACACAAATGGAAAATATATGATGAACAAAAGCATGGTTGCAGAAACGAATTGTTTATAATCACACGGGCCGTTTAAAATAAATAAAACAACAATGGACGAGACAATATTTGTAAACAACCATGCATTAATTCTCAGATATTTCGTGTTGTTTATTTTCTATTGACCCAGCATATGGCCGATGTTGGTTTAGAGCTTGATATTGTCGATAGTGAAAACACCGCTGTACAAAAATAGACGATCACAAACATTTGCTGATATGAGAACTATATAGATCATACCGTTAACTGTCATTACAAGAGTGCAGGTAAAAACAGGTTATATTGCTATCATTACAAGAGTACAGGTAAAAAATGTTATATCACTGTCACTACAAGAGTACAGGTAACAATAGATCAAACCGTGGTCGTTACAAAGGTTCAGGTAAAAATAGGTTGCATAGCTGTCACTACAAGAGTACAGGTAACAATAGATCAAACCGCGATCATTACAAGAGTATAGGTAAAAATAGGTTATATCACTGTCACTACAAGAGTACAGGTAAACATAGGTTATATCACTGTCATTACAAGAGTACAGGTAAAAATAGGTTATATCACTGTCATTACAAGAGTACAGGTAACAATAGATCAAACCGCGGTCATTACAAGAGTACAGGTAAAAATTGGTTATATCACTGTCACTACAAGAGTACAGGTAAAAATAGGTTATATCACTGTCATTACAAGAGTACAGGTAACAATAGCTCAAACCGTTGTCGCACAAAGGTTCGGGTAAAAATAGGTTATATCGCTGTCATTACAAGAGTACAGGTAAAAATAGGTCATATCACTGTCACTACAAGAGTACAGGTAACAATAGATCAAACCGCGGTCATTACAAGAGTACAGGTAAAAATAGGTTATATCGCTGTCATTACAAGAGTACAGACAAAAACGTGGCTGCAGCGTGGAAGTTAATATGTTCATCTCATAATGAGAAGATGCTCTGTTCAAACTGTGCTGTGAATCATCGAGTATTTTAGCTACAATGGATACATGATTGAACCAGAAAAAGCACGCAGGCTCGCGGTAATGATGTGTATGGCAAAATAAAAGTGTTAAATGATAACGACAAGGATGTTACATACTCTGACGTTTCATTTTATGTGCACTCCATGATGACATTATTTCACTTTCTAATATTTCATGTGGTTTTTTAGGATCTGCTTTTAGTTTTGTTTGCTTTTGTCCAGGATGAAGATTTTTCAATCGAAACTTTGGTTCTTTGATTAGTCTTGTCTTGTACTCAAAGCTGTAACTTCACGTATACTGTCCGTTATTGTATTTTACTGCGACACGTGATTGAAATGCAGGTGACATCGAGTACACAACCCTAACGGAGACGAACGATAACAAACGACAGGCAGTTAAAATCGAAAGGAGCAAGCTGTCTTTAGCTTCCCGGATCAACTACAACAGAAAGTAAATTTTATCATTTTCCCTTTTTTATAACGATTACATGGCTAGTTTCACAGAACGTGATTCACGCAGTCCTATTGGCTGACTAGCAAAGTATGCTACAGAAGATTGACAGACAGTGTCTGCGGCAGGAGTGGGTGCAGCTCTTGGGTGGCTCTACAGTGAGTTCATTAACCTTCGTGTACTGTCCAGGGCATGCCGGTGTACACGGCAATGAAATAGTCGATAAACTCGCTGGCAGCTCTTGGATGGCTCTACAGTGATTTCATTAACCTTCGTGTACTGTCCAGGGCATGCCGGTGTACACGGCAATGAAATAGTCGATAAACTCGCTGGCAGCTGAGTGTGGCCTTACTCTTGACAAAGAGGACGTTGCCAAGTTTGTTCTTCACTCCTTAAGAGGTGAGGCGGTGGGTGGGACAAGGAACTATACATTGAGGGATTGAGGAGTCTAAATGTGGGAAAGGGGTCTGGTCGATACGGGGTAAAAAAAGTAAAGAGCCCCCGTCCCGCCAAGTGACGTACAGGGAATATGGTGTTAGTGACCCGTCCCACCAAGTGACGTACAGGGAATATGGTGACCATAAATTTTACAGACCTTCAGCGGGTGATTTTTGGGGTGATGTGGTCGGTATTACGCTCGTGCCGCTTTACTTTCCCAGAAAAAATCTGGTACCCATTTAAGGCTGGGTGAACCCGTGGCCGTCGGTTGGGATCGAACCCTACCTCTTGTCCTTTGTAGTCCAGTTCACTGGTCGATACGGGGAGCTTAGTGGGAAAGGCAGATGCAACTGTAACCAATACCTTATAGGAACAATCAGCCTGCATCATCATCAAGTACCATGCCTACTAGCATAGGTGATCATGTCTCTCCACAACTTTCGATCTCGACAGTTATTTATCATTTTTGTTGTTGACCTTCTGCCATTCCCTTAAGCTGTCTAGTATCTTTTCTCTTTGCTTCCCTCTATCTTTTCGTCCCTCAATTTTCCCAGTTGTCACAATATATTACAGCTGTTGTAACAGTCTGCATACGCTTCGATAAATGCTGAGACGGGTGGTGGAGCGGATATGGGGATGTCTCGACTGCATTGATGAAACTGATTCCATGAATAGAATAAACGTATCCAGCTGAAAAACTATGAGTACTTGGCTCTTTAATTACGTCGCAACAAGTAATAACAGCGAGGAAGATCACTGGCCCACTCACATCAACATGCTGTGGACTTCATGACATGAAATTCTATGAAAGATTACTTCCCTTTACTTATATGTATACATGTTTGTTTTGTTCTACAGAAAAGTGTACGGAACTCTCACCCATCCCATTGAACAAGGAAACAGCAGTATGCCAATCCTCTGAAACTCTGGTACACGTACAGTTGTACTGTCGTTGGCAACGACCATAACATGTTGTGAATGAAACTCACGGCAGTTCTAGTTTTAATTTACGTATAAAATATGTAATATGCATATCATATGGAGACCGTTGGGTAGGAATAAAGGTTATCGAAACGTATTCTGGACCGCTCCGGCTCTCTCTCTATATATATACATGTATATACATACATATATATATATGTGTGTGTGTGCGTGTAAGATATATATTATACACACATATGTATATAGAGTGGTGATGACACTCAAATTTCCATATATATATAACAATAATAAATGTAAGAGGCTCACCTCAGTTTACATATAAACCGGCGTTGGAACAGCGCAAAGGTTGTCTCTACGAAGTGTATAATTGCCAAATGCTTAGCATGTGTCACGTACTTGTGCCAGAATAGTAGTGACAGAGCCAACATAGACCATTATGATTATATCAATGGGAAAGGCCGGGAGGTGGTGGGGGAGGAAAGCAAGGGGGACAAATGTTTCGCGGGTACAGATTAAACTTATTGCAAATTTGTCTAAAATGAGTTGTAGCATGTCTGTTTGTTGGTCGGGTAAGTCAAACAAAGTTCGTCATTGACACTTATCGACACTCCACGAATTTAATCAATAAATCTCAAGTTACTTTGTCACTCTGCCTATATCTTACAAAATCTAGGTAGGTCTTGTTTTGTAAGTATTTAGATAGAGAAAATGCGTGAGTTTCGAATTCTGGCTAGCTCTGTCTGATAGAGCCAATCAGGGAGTCGATAACATGGATTGGCTCAAAATGTAAACAAACAAGATGGCCGATGCCGTGAGCGCACTTCGAGTCAGTCAGGTAAACTACAAAAATATATCATCATCTATGCAATTGTAGCGATCTCATAACTAATTACAAACATTATTGCATCTGCAAAAACGGTTGATTTGCAGATTTGTTTAAATACTTATAGATTTGGCTTTTATTTGCTAAATTAAATGTAGAATCGGAATACTTCTTTCAATGAGACGAGATGATGTTAATAAATTTAATAAAATAATAAATAAAATTCGGAGCATTGTCATTGTAATTGATCACGGCACGGGGCCGGCGGTTGAGCAATTTATGGATTTTAATTCGTTTGCAGTTATACCGGGGCCTTCGACTAACTACAGCTAACTATAGCTTCTTCTTCACAACTTCACCTTCTCAGAGTGATTCAGAAGGCGGCAGAAGGTGTGTATTATAAATCAAATAAATGGTAGTATATTATATAATATACTACTTACTTAGTGTAGGTAAGTAGGAGTAGGGAGGCAGTGAAGTTGAAGTAACACTCAGACTACTCACCTGTTTTTGCCTGTTTTACAGCCTCATGTGTTGAGGAGATACAAAGTTCTGGGTTTTTAGTCCTTAGCCATTGACTTTGACACTTGATCAACTTGATGATACTAATATTACTAATAACGTTGACATTACTGCTACTGTGCTACACTAAGACTACTAACAGTGGTCATAGAAAAATATGGTCACTAACATCATATTCCCTATGTTTAGCAAAGTCAAAGCATAGGGAACCTTTACTCTACTTTACTTTACTTTGGATGGTAAGGAATCATATTACATTCTTTCTAGATGGGCAAACCAGTTTATTATTTGTTGTTTCTGTTTGTAGCTTCTAAGGTTTGTTTCAATGCCTACTCTTTCTCTTATAATATAATTTCTGATTCTGTCTTTTCTAATAATGTCACTCCAATGTAAACTGTGTCTGCCTAAAGCTGTGTGTTCATCACCTCTTTTACTTTTACTCTTTTTGTGTATGCCTTGTATCATCATTGTATAGTATACTACTATCACTCATCATATCATTATGTGCCATACCGGTTGGCACAGGCAGTCATGTTCTTCCACAATTTTCTATCTCCTGTGTATTGTATCAATTCTGTTGTTGACTGCATGCTATGATACCAAGCTATTTAGTATCTTCTCTCTTTGTCATCCACGATTTCTCTTTCCCTGTGTCTTGCCAGTTGTAACCAAGTATTCCAACTTTCTTGTTCTCATGATGTGCCAAAAAATGTTGGTTGTCTCTTTCTGATGTTTCTTAGGAATTCCCTTTTTGTGTTGACCTCTTTGAGAATTTCTTCATTGGTCTTTTTAGCTGTCCAGGGAACTTTCGATGTTCTTCTGAGAAATCCAATGTCTGTGACCTTTATTTGTTTTATTTGTTTGTCTACTATCCATTTTTTTAAATGTTGGAAACTCTGCTAACATGCACATAATAATAATCCTCCTAATACTGAGTGCTACCATTTGATGAACATCAATGTGTGCATACATTAATAAAATTCCTTTGCCTTTCCTACCTGGAACAAGTTTCAAATAAAGAAGTTCAAAATGGAAACATGCAGCACATTTGTGCCTACGAAGACCTAATCGCTATAAAAAAAAGCAACCTTGGTAATATATTGTGTGTGTTCATCCAAAATCAATCTTGCAGGAAACTGTAAATGAGGAAAATAAATATGATGGAAAGAAAGATGAGAAGACAGTTTCAAAGAATGGATACACACTAACTAACAATGAATAACCTTGAATAGAGAACAAAGAAGAAACTAGTTGCAGTTATAAATTGTAGAGACTTTACACCAAATTAAACTATATGAGAAGAAACAAACAAGAATGCATATCAAGCTATATATGGAGAGGTTGGTGGAATTAGATCTGTCATGTGCTCAGAATAGATGATAGAAGAGAAGACTTCTGCACCAGGCCCTTAGGTTGACACCAGGTGGTAAATAAGTCAAAGAAGACTAAAAAAAAAAAACTTTAAGAAGAAAAATTAAAAAAGAGAACTCAGCTGTGGGCCTAAGAATAAAACAAGACTTACAAGACTCCAGTGGTAAACCATCAGACTTGAAGAAGAGTTGTGATTTCTGCCTTGGGTGCCATCTTCAACACAAAAAGAACTAACTAATGGACCCAGGACTTACTCAACTATTGCTCCATTTAATAAAAATTGCTTTTAAGATGTCAGTGAAAAACAGAAGGTTCCATGTGCACTCTGCGCATGATAAAGAAATTTTAGTAGCTAAAAGTATAAAGAGTAGACTAACCTTCCTTCCTTCCTTCCTTCCTTCCTTCCTTCCTTCCTTCCTTCCTTCCTTCCTTCCTTCCTTCCTTCCTTCCTTCCTTCCTTCCTTCCTTCCTTCCTTCCTTCCTTCTTCCTCATTCTTCCTCCCTCCCTCCCTACCTTCCTTCCTTCTTCCCTCCCTCAGCTGATTTGTCTTTCGGCTTTGAGGGGAGATATGGTTCATAGTTTCTTCTATAGGCCTCCTCTGCTGTTATAGCTTTTAGTGTTTCTAGTATTCTGTTTATCCACATTTTTCTTGGGCATCCTCTTGGTCTGGTGTTCATTTGCTGTGGTAACTCGTTTTATTAGATTTGGTTCTATATGTCTTAATCACATGCCTGAACCACTTGATCTGTTCTCACTTTATGTATTTTCTCTCTCTCTGTCTGCGATCAAGACTCAATCAGAGTAGGATACCAGACTCTCTCATGAAGTCAGCTGTCTGTTTAAGCGAATCGATTGCCCCATATAGTTTTTTTTTTCCAGGGAGGTGGGCGTGGACCACATTGCTCTTCTCAGGTCTGTTTTCTGGGGGCAATCCTGTAGAACATGTTTTGTAGTTATATTGTCCAGTGTACAGTGGCATAGGCTGATTGTGCCTATTTTGAATTTGGTGAACATGTGATTTCTCATTCTATTGTGGCCAGTGCGTAGGTGAAGTATGATGACTTGATCCCTCCTTGATAGTTGATGGTATCCGTCACTCTCGTTATGCTTTGGGTGTTCTCGTTTCCATTTTTCATGGAACTGATCTTTGAAGATGGATTTGGCTTTATCATAACTGAGCGGATGGTTCTCTTGTGGTAATCTCCCTCCCTCTTTAGCTAATTTGTCTGTGCGTTCATTCCCGTGTATATTACAGTGTGATGGTATCCACTGAATGATTACTCTGTGGAAGTTATTGCATAGTTGGTCCAGGGTTTTTCTCAAGTCATCTAGTTCATTGTTCTTGGGGCTTTTTAGAGCTGACACAGTGCATCAGTCAGAATCACCAATTTATTGTGCATGTTATTTTTGTGTTGAGTAGCCAGTGTGCAGCATCTCTGATGTCCTCAGTTTCTGCTTTAAAGTTGTTTGAGAATTTTCCAGTAGCTATTGACTTGGTGATCTCATCCTGATTATTCAGCGTCACACCTTCCCCTCCATTTCTGATATTCTATAGCTAGTTCTGTTGCTAGTCTTTTTCATAACTCCTTATTTCTGACCTTATCTCTCAAGCTGTTTCATGCCCACTTAATGCTAAACAAGAAGACAGATCCATATTTTCCTTTAAATTAAATTTTTAAAATAGAAATGTTTTTTTAATCTTACTGTGATTAATGTTACCTGCATCCCAAGAAATATCAGTGTTTTTGAGGCGGTCGATGTGTCTCTTATAATTTCGCCATGGATGGTATGAATATAGTGGCAACAGGTATATACATTCATTTTCAGTTTAGCACAGACACTAACTCTAATATTTGTATATATGGGAACCTCGATGACTAAGTGGTTAGTGTGCTCACTTCCTGATCAGAAGGGTCTAAAGTTCAATTCCCAGAAGTGCAGGTAATAGTGGATTTTCTTTCAGACTGATGAGGCTCTGGTGTTCACTTGGCTTCTAAAAATGGATACCATAGTTTTTTTTCTGGGGAATAAAGGCAGCCTGGCTTGATACTAACCACATCACTCAAAAATATCTCATGGAAAAATATGATCATTGACACCATGCAGGGGAGGAAACTTTTATATACAAGATTGTCAGTAGTTTAGTGGTTAGTGCTCTGTCTTAGTGTCCTTGGTGAACTCTTCAGCAATAACAAGGACGAAGTAAACAAAAAACTTGGCAAAATTTATATTTTTGATATTTCTTATGATAAATTTATCTACTTGATGTTATCTATCCGATGTTTCTTATGATTGATGTATCGTTTTGATGTTTCTAATGATAAATTTATCTATTTGATGTTTCTTATGATAAATTTATCTATCCGATGTTTCTTATGTTTAATGTATCTTTTTGATGTTTCTTATGTTTAATGTATCTTTTTGATGTTTCTTATGATAAATGTATCTTTTTGTTGTTTCCTGTTATAAATTTATCTATTTGATGTTTCCTATTATAAATTTATCTATTTGATGTTTCCTATTATAAATTTGAAAATCGTTTCCGGTTGTTTCCAAAATGGAGGAATTATTTTTCTCCGGCTTGGTATAGAACCGTTGATCAGAGGTTTAACAAGCCGCTATCGTAAAAACGATGTTGTAACAGAATGTGTAAATTAGCAGTAGATAGTAGTGATAGTTTTTTCGGCCCTAAAACAAGAGGAAGACCCAGGGAGACACTGAGAAGAACATTGATGAGAGAGGCAAGAGCAGCAGGAATCGGCTCCATCAATGAGATAGAACTGCTTGCACAGAACAGAGACAGATGGCGAGATTTGATAAAATATCTTTAAAAGAAAACTGCTAGAACAAAAATTCATATAGGAGAAGGTGTATCTTGGTCTACGCCCTATGGGCCGGTTACGGCTCGAAAGGTCAATAGATATTATAAATTTACCTATTTGACGTTTCTTATGATAAATGTATCTATTTAATTCTCCTGTTATATATTTATCTATTTGATGTTTTCTTGCACTTGTCAACAGCTTGATGCTTCAGAACTGGACCATGAAATAGTGTCACTGACCAAGTCTCAGATCTCACTATTGTTTAAATATCACCAGGTATGACTAAGTATTACATAATTGTTGAATTAATTTAGCAAAATTCTGTTTTAGTGGTGTCTCTGTGGTCTTATCCACTTATTCTTTACAGCATCATATATATATATATATATATATATATATATATATATATATATATATAATACATACATACATGGGGTGAACCAAAAGTAGGTGGACAGTATATCTATCTATTGTCCTTTCGAGCCGAAGACGGCACATAGGGCAGAGCCACAATCTCAAAACAGAAACCTTGCGTGCCAAAGCGGCACATATTGCAGAGATCACTGCTCTAAAATATATGGCGCTGTTTCCATAACAATACTTTTTACAATGACAGCTTGTCAAGCCATCGATCAACCTCCTTAGTCACCTCATACGACATGCCTGGAAGGTCACAGTGTCACTATTCTTTACTTCCCTCATAATGAGGCCCCGGTAACACACGGGGAGGACAGTATATGATAAGATTTATTTTGAGATTATCTATATTGACTAATATAATTAAATTTTGATAAACAATTATTACATTACAATTAAATTAAATTTTTTATTCAATAATATTAATAATTTTATACATAATACATAAATTTAGTTATAAAATTTTATATAACATAAACACCATAAAATAAATGTTATCATTTACTGTTCACCTACACTTGATTCAGCCAATATATATATAAAAACATGTTCCAATCTTGTGCTCTTCATTTGAAATCAAGGACAATCTCTTAGAAAATTTGAGAGAAGTTACAGAAAATATACCAGAGTAAGATTACACTGTTCTACTGGAGGATTTCAATGCTAGAATTGGACCAGAATACAGTTCATGGCCAACTTGTCTCTGCCATTTGGAGTTGGTAAATGACAACGGCCAATATCTTCTAGAGTTTTGTGCCTACCACAACCTGTGTGTGACAAATATTGTTTTTTTCAAAACCAGCCTCAACATAAAGTATCTTGGAGACACCTTTGATCCAAACACTGGCACCAGCTGGACTTGATACTTGTCAGACGCCCTTTTCTCAAATCTGTAATTCTCACACGGTCATACCATAGTACGGACTGCGACTCGGATCATTCACTCTAGTCTGCCGCAAAAAGCTAATTATGCTACTGCCCAGGAAGTTCCACTATGCCAAGCAGGTAAAGAAGAAACCACACATAGGCACTAGTAAGTTAGGACATTCTGGATTGCTCGAGCAGTTCAACAGGACCCTCAAGGAGTCGCTAAGCACTCATGAACTCAGTAATAGCGCTGAGGAAAAATGGGAACATCTCCACTATGTCATCGACAACAATGCAGTTAGCACCTATGGAAAACTGACATTTAAGTCTCACTATTGGTTTGAAGCCAACTCCCATATTATGAAAACCGTTAACAAAGCTAAACATGCAGCCTTCTTAGATTACAAGCATGAACCTAATGAGAATACTCTACATGCTCTTAAAATGGCTAGAAACCAATTCCAGCGGACAGCTTGTTGCTGCACAAATGAGTATTCAACCAGCTAATGATAGCATCCAGACAGCATCTCAAACTGGGAACCTAAGCACAATGTATGATGGCATAAAGAAAGCCTTCGGACCAAGAAAATGCACTATTACCTCACTAAACCACTGAGGAGAAAATAACTGATAGAAGTAGACAGATAGAGTGATTGGTGGAAGATTATTCCTCACTTTATTCCATAGTAGATACCATTACACCTAAAGATTATTCCTCACTTTATTCCATAGTAGATACCATTACACCTAATGCCCTTGATGTCATCCAATGTCTCCCACCTATGGAAGAGTTAATCGTTGAACTAACTGTAGAAAAACTTAGCAAGGCTATAGATTGCTTGGCCTCTAGTAAGGTGTCATGACTAGATGGGATCTCACCCGACCTGATCAAATTCTACAAAATTGGCTGTTGTTAGCATATAGTAAAATAAAGAGCCCCATCACGCCAAGTGGCATGTAGGCAATATGGTGTTAGTGATCATAATATTTATAGACCTTCAATACATGATTTTTGGGATAATGTGGTTGGTATTATGCCCTTGTCGCTTTACTTTCCCAGAACAAATCTGGTACTCATTTAATGCTGGGTGAACCCAGAAGCCATCGAGCAGGACCAAACCCGACTTCTTGTCAGGATTGTTAGTATATAGTGGTAGCTAATACAATGTGGTACAGTCTCCATAACTCTTTATTCCTCATGAATTCTCTCTATTACATTCAATCTATCTATATCTCATTTATAAAAAATAAAGGACTCAGTCTTAATAACAGAGGTAAGATGCAGAATGGCTCAGGCAAAAGCAACTTTCCCAAAAATGAAGAAGATACTGAGCAATCCATCTTTGACAATAGAAACAAGAAAAAGAGTTCTTAAATGTTATGTAGAGCCAGTCTTAACATATAGATGTGAATCATGTACAGTAGGACAACAAACAAGAAAATCACCGGAGGCTGTAGAAATGCGGTTTTACAGAACAATGTTGAGAACACTATGGATAGCTAAGAAGAGTAATGAAAACATTTTGAAAGAGGCCAAAGCAAAGAGAGAGCTAATTTCCAATATTAGGAAGAAACAGTCATCATTTTTTGATGATGTAATGAGAAGGGAACAGCTGGAATATATTGTGACAACTGGGAAAATTGAGGGACGAGGAGATAGAGGGACGCAGAGAGAAGAGATACCAGACAGCTTAAGAGAAATGCTTGGCAGAAGGTCAACAACAGAAATGATAAATAACTGTCAAGATCGAAAGTTGTGAAGAGACATGATCACCTACGCCAGATGCATGGTACTTGATGGTGATGATATCTCATACAATTTCAGGTATTTTAAATTCATTCTGTAAAAGTAAAAAGGTAAAGTACCCCCGTCCCGCCAAGTGGCGTATAGGGAATATGATGTTAGTGACCATATATTTTACAGACCTTCGGCACATGATTTCTGGGGTAATGTGGTCGGTATTACGCCCATGCCGCTTTACTTTCCCAGAAAAAAATCAGGTACCCATTAAAGGCTGGGTGAACCCGGAAGCTGTTGGTTGGGATCAAACCCTACCTCTTGTCCTTTGTAGTCCAGTGCACTAACCACTGAGCTATCGCGGCTCCCTAAATTCGTTCTGTGCTGACTACAATCTCCTCTAAAGCGTGTCCCTTTGTTTGATTCTCTGAATATCTTTAATTTATTCCTTCCTTGTTTCTTCTTTATTATGGCAGGCATTAACTTTGTCTTCTGTCTCTGTGTGTTGACTAAGGCATTGATTTAAATTGGACATTCTGTCAGAACCAAACTTTAAGCTGTTTAATATAATTTCTTTGTATTGGTTCATTTTTTCGTTCATCCTATAATGTTATATCTGACATGTTTTTGGCATCAGCCAGGTTTCAAGAAATAATGGTTTTAACACTCATGTGTGGATTTTGCCACAAGTTGTTGCTACTTTACTCACATGCCTTTAGTCAATTCTTTGTTATAATTTCACCATTTTTGCTAGCCAGCATTCATAGTTTGATTCAAACTGGATTTATTTTGAGTAAATTCTTCCAATTCTGTTACACTCATATCTCTAATGCCTTCAGATTATGTCATAAATATCTCTATAGTGGAAGAAAGATATTCCTTTGCAGAGAACTCTCCTCGTAAGATATCTTTGGGAGCTCATCCATCCTTTCTGAGGCATGTCATCTAACATTACATTTAGGTAGTGTGCAGAGTAAATGATGCAGTGACTCACTTTGGTTATGGTTATGGTTAGTCCAAGGCCCCAATATCACTGCAAATGAATATTAATCATCAAATTGAAATGAATCAATCAAACTCACTGCAAATGAATATTAATCATCAAATTGAAATGAATCAATCAAACTCACTGCAAATGAATATTAATCATCAAATTGAAATGAATCAATCAAACTCACTGCAAACGTATATCAATCATTAAATTGAAATAAATATCTGGTCAATATGGCGGATAGGCTGCAGGAACCATTGAAGCTAAGTCTAAAAAGTGTTCCTTGTTGCAGTTTCCTCCTAATCCAAGTCTGGCTTGCTGTTGGAGCTACTGAGTTTAGTGCTCTGTGCTCACCTTGAGCTGTGCTTTTCATCTGGATTGCGTTTCAATATTCCAATTGCTTATGATGAATGATGATATCGTATGACGAAGGACAGTTCAGCTGCATTCACTTTCAGTGCCACTTGGCCGTATGTCTTTTGGCGTGTGCTGTAGCTGCTAGGATGGGGACTGCAGCTGCCTTTCTTTGTTTGGATCCTTCAATGAAATGGATTTTAATTCAGATAATTCTACTGACACTGGCAGTTAGCAATTATGGATTATGGTTGAGTGAAGGTAAACCCGATACTCATTTTTTTTTTCACCTGCTTTGATTGGAGAACATTTGGTATTGAACCCATGCTCGTTTCCCTGCTAAGCTTTTGCCCCAACCATTATACCACATTATCTGTAATTCAGTTTGAAAACAAAAAATGTTAACACTATGCCCTACCAGTGTCAGAGGAATATATAAAGGGAGGAAGTAAGGAGCTGGTAAAGACTCGTAGAAGGTGGGTAACTCACTTCTAGAAAAGAGGAACACCAGTTACTGATAAACCACAGTCACATGGCTATTGCAGGAACAGACAAAACACAAAAGAAAGTTGATGATTTGATATGTGAGAGATAGCAAATCACATACACGACCATTTGCCCCAAGTACTTTAGCTTATTTTATCATTTATGACATTCCAGTATGATAAAATACACATACTTCTTATATTAAACATTACAAGTGGTTAGAAGAAGCTGTGTCTTAAAATTATTTTTTTTGGTAAACTTTTGTGGTCAAAGATTTAATATATCCCTTGAAACTCAGATTTGGCATCTTAGATTTTTTAAGTTACCATCGTGATTCCACTTAAATATTCACAAATATTTAGTTTAGCTAAACAATTTTTAGGTTATTGTGTGTGTGTGTGAGATAAATTGTGTTACGAATTATAACCACTCCCATAAAATGTCAATTCTAAGAATAAGCAGAACATACTAGGTTCCTGACATCTTCATCCATAAACGGTGCATGATTTCCAAGACTAGAACCAAAATGTCACATTTAGAGGAAAACAAACAGGTCTGCACAAGATAAGTTGGTCGTTGGTAACCCAAAAATGATCAAGATCCTACACCACCTCCTCATCATGGCCTGGAAATAGACTAATGTCAAGTGTGTAGGGATAGAGAGGGAAAGTCATACAGTATCCAAAGATGATATGCTGAAAGTCATCCAGTACCCAAAGATGATATGCTGAAAGTCATACAGTATCCAAAGATGATATGCTGAAAGTCATCCAGTACCCAAAGATGATATGCTAAAAGTCATCCAGTACCCAAATATGATATGCTGAAGTTGGATGTGTTTGAACACAGTTCGACACAGATATAGCAATTTGCTGAAACCAAAACATAATGCATCTCTATTTAATGTTCTTTTAAGGGTATATAATGATTAAGAATAATAGTCTAGCGGGCACAGAAGAAGAAGGAATATAGTGTGTGTTGTGCGAATTCAGTAATATATTGCAATGTATCATCATCATCATCAAGTACCGGGCCTGCTGGCGTAGGTGATCATGTCTCTCCACAACTTTCAAACTCGGCAGCTGTTTATCATTTCTGTTGTTGACCTTCTGCCAAGCCATTCTCTTAAGCTGTCTGTTATTTTTTCTCTTTGCTTCCCTCTATCTCTTCGTCCCTCAATTTTTCCAGTTGATACAATATATTCCAGTTTTTCTCTTCTCATTACATGGCCAAAAATGATGATTGTTTCTTCCTAATATTGGAAATTAGCTCTCTTTTTGCTTTGACCTCTCTCAGAACGTTTTCATTACTCTTCTTAGCTGCCCATGGTATTCTCAACATTCTTCTGTAAAACCACATTTCTACAGACTCCTGTGATTTTCTTGTCTGTTGTCCTATTGTCACATCCATATGTTAAGACTAGCTCTACATAACATTTAAGAACTCTTTTTCTTGTTTCTATTGTCAAAAATGGATTGCATAGTATTTTCCTCATTTTTTGGAAAGCTGCTTTTGCCCGAGCCATTCTGCATCTCACCTCTTTTGTACATCTTCCATCTGAGGTTAACAAAGTTCCCAAATATTTAAATTCATTTCTACCTTTTAGCTCTCAGTGGAGCATAGGTCTTCAACAAACACTTTCCAAGTCATTCTGCTTTTTGCAATTCTTTTAATATCATTCCATGTCTTCCCCATCATCTTCATCTCTGCTTCGATCTGTCTTCTCCAAGAATTCCTTGGTCTTCCTCTTTGTCTTTTCCCCTGGGGTTTCCAAAAAAGGGCCTGTTGTGTAATACTCTCAGTTGGCTTCCGTAGTGTGTGTCCTATCCATCGCCTTCGTCTTCGCTGTATCTCTTTATCCACTGGTATTTGACCGGTACATTTCCATAATTCCACGTTAGTGACTTTGTCCTGCCATTTCCATCCCTTTATTCTGCGCAAGCATCCATTAATGAAAGTCTGTACCTTCGTGATTGTCAATTTTGTTATTCTCCATGTTTCACAGCCATATAATAGTACCGACTTAACATTTGAGTTGAAAATTGTTATTTTTGTATTTAGCCTAATTTCTTTGGATTTCCATATGTTTCCCAGTGCAATGAAAGCTCCTCTTGCTTTTGATATCCTTATTTTGGTATCATTTTCTGTTCCTCCCTCTTTATCTATATTACTGCTCAGATATATATAAGATTGTACGTCTAGTAGAGGTATTTCTCCTAGTTTTATTTGGTTATTGCCAACTGCATTAATTCTCATAATGTTGGTCTTATCTCTATTAATCTTTAGTCCTAGCTGTTGTGATCTCTCATCTAATATACTCATTTTATCCTGCATCTGTTGATGGCTGTGTGATAGGAGAGCTATGTCATCAGCAAAGTCTAAATCATCAAGTTGTTTGGTCAGTGACCACTGGATCCCATTTCTGTTGTTTTGAGTTATTTTCATAATCCAATCTATGGCCAGTAGAAAGAGAAATGGAGACAGAAGGCATCCTTGCCGTACTCCTGTTTTTATTTCAAATGCTTCTGTAAGCTGTCCTTCATGCACCACACTACATTTTGTTCCTTCATACATTGTTTTTATCAGGTTAATAAACTTTATGGGGATTCCGTAATGACTCAGCAACTTCCAAAGCATTCTTCTGTCTAAACTATCAAATGCCTTTTCGTAATCTATGAATCCAATATAAAGTGGGGATTTTAGTTCTAAACTTTGTTCAACTATTATACGTAGAGTAGTTATTTGATCAGCACATGATCTGTTCTTCCTAAAACCTGCTTGTTCATCTCTCAAGTGTTTCTCTATAGCCTCTTTTAGTCTCTCCAGAATGATTCTGCCTAATATTTTTCCTGGCACTGATAGGAGCATAATTCCCCTATAATTTGTGCACTCCTGTAAACTTCCTTTCTTTGGTAGTTTGATCATATAACCTTCTTTCCAGTCTTTAGGTATTTCTTCCCTCTCCCAAATTTTATCCAATAGATCATGTAACATCTTGGTAGAGGTGTTAATATCCGCTTTGATGGCTTCCGAAGGAATTTCGTCTGGTCCTGTGGCTTTACCATCTTTTAATAGTTTGATGGCTTTCATTATTTCTTCTTTGCTTGGTTTTCCACAGTTAACGTGTAACTCTTCTTCTGCTGGTAGTATATCTGGAGGATTATTTGAGCCGGGTCTGTTCAAAAGTTCTTCAAAGTGCTCATTCCATCTCTCCATTTGTTCCCTTATATTACTAAGCAGATTTCCTTTCTTATCTTTGATAAAGGCGTTGATCTGTTTGTATTTTCCACCTAATTTCTTTGTGCTGTTGTACAGTTCTTTCATATTCCCTTTATTTGCTGCTTCTTCTGCCTCTTTAGCTAGTTCATCTATATATTTCCTCTTATCCCTTTTAATGCATCTTCTCACTTCTTTGTTCACCTCTGTGTAAGCTTCCTGTGTCTTGGCTTTATTACTTCTTGTTTTGCTTTTATTTATGTCTGCTTTCTTGTTCTTTCTTTCTTTAATTTTATCCAGGGTCTCTGCTGTCATCCATGCCTTATCCTGGCATTCTCTTTTCCCCAGTGTTTCTTCGCATGTCTCTTTCCATATATTTTTTACCTGTTTCCAATGATCTTCTATATTTATTGTATTTTCTAGTTGTTGGAGGACTTGGTATTTGTTTGATATTGTGACTGCAAATTTATCTTTAATTCCTTGTTCTTTAAGAAACCCTACATTGAAATACTTTCTACCCTTATTCGTTGTAGTATACCTTTTTAATTTAATTTTAAGTTTGGCTAACAGAAGATGATGATCAGAAGCTACATCTGCCCCTCTATATACTTTTACATCCTGTAAGGATGACTTAAACTTATTATTAATACATATGTGATCAATTTGATTTTCCGTTCTATGATCTGGTGACACCCATGTAGCTTTGTGTATTCTTAAATTCATTTACCTGTTTTAATATTGTTCCACTTGTCTTTATTTTGCACTGAGGTGATGTCTTTTTCTTTGTTGTTACCATTACCTCTATCTTTTTGCTATTAAGGCTGAGTCCTTTATTTTTGCTTTCTTTCACTATATTACAATGTATAGTTGCTTATAATATTCAAGAATTTACAGTTACAAGTTTACAAGAATTACATTTTTATTAATTTATTGTACACGTAAGTCGCAGGTTTTCCAGAAACTAAAATGTAAAAACTTTGGTATATTTGGTGTGAACGGAGGCCGATTTAAACTGAGTGATGGTGGTGAACATCAAGCACTTTAATGCTTAGTGTTTTCAAAGTGCTGAACCTAGTACTCTACCATTAAGAAACTCATTACCAGCTGCCTCATGGAAATTAAAATCTGCTTGAATTCACAAGACACGGCCCAGTGTGGCATAAATAAATAAATAAAACAGGAGGTCTAACTTTCAGTAGAATGGTTTCATTTGTTTGAGCTCTGTGGGAGTGGGGATCAATTACTCAATAACATGAGCATAAAGAGATGAGATATAGAATTAGTTTGAGAAATAGAAATAGTTGAAGGGAATATAAATTATTGAAGTGTTGAAAGAATGAAAGAAGTTAATTAAAATATCATGTATGTTTTCTTAATTACTTTTGATTATATCCTTTTAAGTATGCATAGGCATGATCAGAGAAAGAAATAGGAATTGGGCATACAAGCAGTTAGGATGGAATACTATTAATAACACCCACTTTTTAAAGCGTCTTTCTTGTCTCTGACTTATAACTCATCATCATCATCCTCAAGTGCCATGCCTGCTGGCATAGGTGATCATGTCTCTCCACAACTTTCGATCTTGACAGTTATTTATCGTTTCTATTGTTGACTTTCTGCGAAGCCATTCTCTTAAGCTGTCTGGTATCTTTTTTCTTTGCTTTCCTCTATCTCTTTGTCCTTCAATTTTCCCAGTTGTCACAATATATTCCAGCTGTTTCCTTCTCATTACATCATCAAAAAATAATGATTGTTTCTTCCTAATATTGGATATTAGCTCTCTTTTTGCTTTGGCCTCTTTCAGAATGTTTTTATTACTCTTCTTAGCTGTCCATGGTATTCTCAACATTCTTCAGTAAAACTACATTTCTACAACCTCCAGTGATTTTTTTGTATGTTGTCCTATTGTCCATAATTCACATCCATATGTTAAGACTGGCTCTACATAACATTTAAGAACTCTTTTGACTTATAACTACCAATATTTAATGTAAATAATAATTAAATAAATATTTAAATAATCTAAATAAAAAGAGAAAAGATACTGGATAACTTGGTGTCATGGCATGGAAAACAGTCAACGACATAATTGATGTGATGTACTGTGGATGGAATGACATGATCACCTATGCCAACCGGTAAGGGACATGATGATGAATAATAAGACAAATGAACTAATAAATCGAAATTGTGCATGAAAACAGTGGAGTGGAGATGGAACTCTATTAACACCCACTTTTTTAAGTTTCTTCCCTTATCTCTGACGTATAACTACCTAAACTTAATCTAAATAATAATAAAGACAAATGCACTGTTATCTAATCTGTTGAATAAAATATTCAGCAAATATAAGAAAAGAGAGAAAACAGTAGTTAGTCTATTCTTTAGTTGGAAGTGAGTTTGTTCTGTCTGTTGATTCAGACCTGTGATATATGTGTTTTATTTTCTTTTTAAATTTATGTTTCTGTTGCCTCATTGTCTTCTTGCGTGTATTTAATATTTGTAATCAATGGTTGCTAGGTGATATCACAAGATGGCAGGCAGTGTTTACATTCTGCTTGAAATATGATTTCAGTGCTAGTTGCATAGGTTTCCAGTGATATCTTGATAAGTGGATGATGTTGTATGTTCAACTTTGCTACAGTCATCTGTCAGATATATCACAAATTTATTGTCTGTTCAACCTTGGCCATAATGCTGTTCTGGTTTTTCAAACTTTGGCATCAAAATGGCTGCCAGTCCATAGGAAAGCAAGCACAACTAATCAGGCTTGCAAGATAGAAACTTTGACATTGTGGACACGTTACTAGCAAGGGAAGAGTCCAATAGCTCAGTGGTCAGTGAACTGGGCTACTGAGGACAAGAGGCTTCCAGGTTCACCCAGCCTTAAATGGGTGCTGACTCTTTTTTTCAGGGAGAGTAAAACAGCAGGGATGTCATAATGACCACATGACCCAAAAAATAATGTGCAGAAGATCTATAAAAAATATGGTCACTATCACTATGTTTACTATACACCACTTTTCTAAAAGAATAGGCTAAAATGGCTGCTGCTCAGGCTAAACTGTTAAGCAAAATCTACCCATGCAAAGATTCGAGATAAAAAGGTTAAAGTCAGTATTATATATACATGATATTTTGGAAGATAAGATAACTAGCTTGGTGTCATGGTAGACAAATGGAACAGTTCAGAGAAACATCCATCATTAGAGAATTATAATAAGTAAAGGAGATGAATGGAACAGTTCAGAGAGACATCCATCATTAGAGAATTATAATAAGTAAAGGAGATGAATGGAACAGTTCAGAGAGACATCCATCATTAGAGAATTATAATAAGTAAAGGAGATGAATGGAACAGTTCAGAGAGACATCCATCATTAGAGAATTATAATAAGTAAAGGAGACAAATGGAACAGTTCAGAGAAACATCCATCATTAGAGAATTATAATAAGTAAAGGAGACAAATGGAACAGTTCAGAGAGACATCCATCATTAGAGAATTATAATAAGTAAAGGAGACAGATGGAACAGTTCAGAGAAACATCCATCATTAGAAATATTATAATAAGTAAAGGAGACAAATGGAACAGTTCAGAGAAACATCCATCATTAGAGAATTATAATAAGTAAAGGAGACAAATGGAACAGTTCAGAGAGACATCCATCATTAGAGAATTATAATAAGTAAAGGAGACGAATGGAACAGTTCAGAGAAACATCCATCATTAGAGAATTATAATAAGTAAAGGAGACAAATGGAACAGTTCAGAGAAACATCCATCATTAGAGAATTATAATAAGTAAAGGAGACAAATGGAACAGTTCAGAGAGACATCCATCATTAGAGAATTATAATAAGTAAAGGAGACGAATGGAACAGTTCAGAGAAACATCCATCATTAGAGAATTATAATAAGTAAAGGAGACGAATGGAACAGTTCAGAGAGACATCCATCATTAGAAATATTATAATAAGTAAAGGAGATGAATGGAACAGTTCAGAGAAACATTCAATAAGAAATAATAACACATACTGTAGTCAGATTTTTGTTCCTATCAACACATTCAAGAAAACAAAGCACAAACTGCACAAGTACAATAAAGAAGTTAAATTAAACATGCACATTATTGAGACAGAAACCATATTGCACAATTTGAGAGACCATATTAAGCTTGCCTTAAGTTGAATTGGTTAACTGAGAGTAAAAAAATTAAAGGTTCCCTCCACACCTTGCTAGGTGTATGGGATATATGGTGTCAGAGACCATATTTTTCCATGATCACTGCACATTTTTGGGTGATGTGGTTGGTATTATGCCAGGCCACCTTTACTTCCCAGAAAAATCTCTGGTCCCCATTTTGAGAAGCTGGGTGGACCCCGGAGCCATGTCAGTCTGAAAAAAATCCAGCTTTTCTGTGGATCAAACCCAGACCGCTCGGATCAGGAAGCGAGTCAGTCACCAAGGCTGCAAATGAGAGTGTTAATGAGTTAATAGCTACATGAACTATAAGAGAGAATGCTTTGTGATATCTCTTGAAAAGGTCTGACCACCTATGAGAATGCCCAAAGTACATTGTAGTTGATTCTTTTCCTCATTAATCTTGCTAGACAATATTTCTATTCTTTTGACTTTTTTGTGTTCTAGTGTTTAAAAAGTTCAATTTTGAATATTTCAGAGTGCCTTCTTGACTCGTTTTGACCCAGAAATCCAAGCTGGCATCAAACTTTTATTATGGAAGGTAACATGTTCAACCAGTATGAGAGAAAACAATTTTTCATCTGGCCAGAATTTATTTTGCTAAAATACCACGTCAGTTTTAAACTTAGAAACTGCTCAGTAGATGTGTCGCACGGCTGTATCATTTAATAAGGCATTTCATTGAAACATGAAACTGAATGGAAGATAAATTAAATAAATAAACTTTGGCCTCAAGTTGAAATAAGTTTTCTTTACTTCCAGATAATTTATAATAAATTATAATAATGTAATGGCTTACTGCTCATATTTGGAAGTCAATTGTGAAGGCAGACATGCTCATATTTTGGTTTTCTACTTCAACACATTTCCTTACTCTTATTTTTGTGCCTAATTTTTTTTCTGATTGTTTTTAAACCTAATTTTCTGGTAGCAAAAATTGCACATGCTCTTGTGAAGCTAAAACCAAACAGGAAGCTTGGGAATGCTATGATGAGGTCAAAAATTGGACTGGTTTAACTCCATGAACTGCATAAACTGCAGCAGCTCTTGTGAAGTTAAAACCATGTTTGAATTGTGATGAGATTGATGATTAGATTGATACAATCCCTGGTTACATGCTTCTTTTAAAATATTCATTAAACATTTCTCAATGCAGAAGAATACATTACCATTGAAGAAGTCCAGCAGAGAATCCAAAAAGAAGTAGTTCAACATGATTGTTTCTATATCACCATAAAAACAACAAAAGCTGAGATAGTTCTGCTATATAAATTGCTTATCAGGTCTGAAAAAAACCATGATACTAGGAAAAGGCAAGAGGTAAAGACAGTCGGGGAAAAAATTGGAATACCAACATCAAGAAATGTACTTCTTCACCAAATCACAGCTGAGAGTTGGAAGAGAAAAGTTGCAATTTTGTATCCTGCTCCAATAATTCACCAATTCATTGGATAAGTGAGGTGATATGTGGGTGGTTTCTACCAAAATGAGTTCAAAACCTGCTAATGAGGAATGACAATTTCAGAAATGCCATTTCTGTCTGACGTAATAACTGTTCTATGTTTCTTATTCATACAAATGTTTTTTTTTAAGCCTCTCTTGGTCCTGCTATTAACTAATTACTGATACTTTAGACCAGAATGGCTTCAATACAGGTGGGACATCTGCTCAGACCTAGTTCCAGCAGCCAAGTGTTCATCCCGATTGTCCTTACTGTTTTATTGAACACTGTAAAATTGCACATTTTTACGTTCATAAAAACTGTTTTATTGACACTGTAAATTGCACATTTTTACGTTCATAAAAACTGTTTTATTGAACACTGTAAAATTGCACATTTTTACGTTCATAAAACTGTTTTATTGACACTGTAAATTGCACATTTTTACGTTCATAAAAACTGTTTTATTGAACACTGTAAAATTGCACATTTCTTCATTCATAAAACTGTTTTATTGACACTGTAAAATTGCACATTTTTACGTTCATAAAAACTGTTTTATTGAACACTGTAAAATTGCACATTTTACATTGATAAAACTGTTCTATTGAACACTGTAAAATTGCACATTTCTCCATTCATAAAAACTGTTTTATTGAACACTGTAAAATTGCACATTTCTTCATTCATAAAAACTGTTTTATTGAACACTGTAAAATTGCACATTTTTACGTTCATAAAACTGTTCTATTGAACACTGTAAAATTGCACATTTTTACGTTCATAAAAACTGTTCTATTGAACACTGTAAAATTGCACATTTTTACGTTCATAAAAACTGTTCTATTGAACACTGTAAAATTGCACATTTTTACGTTCATAAAAACTGTTCTATTGAACATTTAAAATTGCACATTTCTCCATTCATAAAAACTGTTTTATTGAACATGCCATATTAAACCGTACAAATGGTGCGCAGCTCAAAATTGACACTTCCGGGTCGCTGTAACAGCCATCATAGGCAGCATAATCTCCATGCAACTGCTCCAATTATGATAATTACTGAGATTCATGAAGGAGTTTTTATTTTTTGTTGTGAGTCTTACTTGACTGGGGTTCTTCTTCTGATCATGTTACCTCCTTTTATGAAACTCTATAAAGTTTCCTGTCACTAATATCTATGAAGAAACTTTTGGCCCAACAACATAAACATACAACAATTTTGCTGAACTTTGACATTAAACCTGGCCCAATGACATAAACATACAACAATTTTGCTGAACTTTGACATTAAACCTGGCCCAATGACATAAACATACAACAATTTTGCTGAACTTCGACATTAAACCTGGCCCAATGACATAAGCATACAACAATTTTGCTGAACTTCGATATTAAACCTGGCCCAATGACATAAACATACAGCACAAGTTGTGGGGACAAGACCTGTAGAGGACTGCAAACTTCATCCTTGCAACAGGGAAAAAGACATATCATGACCATAAGCTTCTCAAGTACAGAGAAAGTACCGTGATATGACATTAATAATCATCTATTTCTTTCTGTCCAAGGCTTTTCTTGTTATCATTGTTTGGTCTTTCTCTTCTTCTTTCCCGTAAGGACTTAATGTTTTCCTCTTATGATGTAATATCCAAATTGGGGGGAGGGAAGCGCCTGTCAGTACATAACTGGCTGCTTGCACAGGTTCGGTGAACCAGAGGTATTCTGATCCTAATGTACATCTTTGTCATGCCCTTAGAAACAGACTAACCACTCTGGCCAAGTGGGTAGCGATCAAAGAGGAAAAGCGATCAAGTACTTAAAAATACAGTGCTGAAGTTGGATGTGTTGGGTTGAGAGGTACAGATGTGTTGGGCTGAAAGGTACGGATGTGTTGGGTTGAAAGATATGTATGTGTTGGGTTGAAAGATATGGATGTGTTGGGTTGGAAGATATGGATGACTTGGGTTGAAAGATATGGATGTGTTGGGTTGGAAGATATGGATGACTTGGGTTGAAAGATATGGATGACTTGGGTTGAAAGGTACAATTATTACAACTTTGCTGCAATTGACAACACAATCAACCATAGTTCACATTATATTCTTTTAAGGACGGATGATGAAAAGAGTATTCATTCCTTTAGTAGTCATCATGCAGCTGTGATAACTCAGTGGTTAGTGAGCTGGACTACAAAGGACAGAAATCGGGTTCAGTCCTGTATGACGGCTTCCGGGTTCACAAGCCTTAAAAGGGTACCGGATTTTTTTTTCTGAGAAAGTAAAGTGGCACGGGCGTAATACCGACCACATTACCCCAAAAATCATGTGCAGAGGGTCTATAAAAATCATAGTCACTTACACCATATTCCCTATAAACCACATGGTGTGACAGAACTCTACTTTTTTGTTTTAACTTAGTAGTTATCAGGTAGTTTAGTCAACAGGTCATCTTCATTACACATGAGACAACTCTGTAGTGCTTAGATCCTTTCATGCTAGCAAAATAGTGCACATGTTTTCTATTCAGATGCATAAACTCTGTTGCACAGGTAAAGATCCTGAAGCCATCAGGTGAATGCCAGAAAGAAAGAAAAAATATTCAAAGAACTCTGATTGTCTTCTTTTTGGATGGTATGCATGCATTTGCATCATTGTTACACTTCTTCAGGAACTTAATTTTTTGTTATCTTATTTGTCCATAAAATTGTGAACATCTTATTCTAGAACTATAAACTGTAGGGGCTTTCATTAGCCAGAAAAGAAACCTGCTGATATACCTTCCATCTTGTATGAGTTTCCCTTAATTGTAAGAGATTTTCTTCAAAGTTGACATGTACACCTTACTAGACAATTTGTAGATGAAGATAGACCATTTGTGCAACTTTCCATGCCTTTGACCATTTAAAATAAATCTACACAGAACATTTTAAAAAGTTTTGCTTATACTAGTCAATCAGATTATACCTGGATGGTAATGGACCATAAATAGAAAAAATAAAACTTTCTTTACGGCATTTTCCCATTTCTGGGGTCTGTTGGGGGAATTGTAGGACCAGAGAATAAAGGCCACTTGTCCAGTGCAGTTACTGTAAGGTGTTTGGGTTTGAATTTGTATTTCACCCCCGATAGAAAAAAACTTGGCCCTACTGGGATTTCAACCCGCATTTTTCTGGTTTGGAGTCTGACAAGTTATAATATATCATATAGGCCTATCATAGTTACAAGGACTTTAAATGCTGAAGCCAATCTACCAAGCTACAGGGATACGAATAACCAATAAAATGTAATTTTCACAATTTTTGTGTCAATTACAGCCCTAGAAGACATGGTATGATGGTGAATGGATCATGTCTTGCCAAGAACAAGCAAATGAAATTGACATTCAGGGTTTTTTTTATTTGTAAGATTTTTTTTGCCTGGTGTATAGGCTTGCTCTTAATAAAGATGGAAGACATGTGCTATGCAGTTTAAAAAGAAGTCTAAATTATGACAACATTCTTAACTTTGGAGAGAGTAGAATTATTCAGATTAAAATAAATTAAATGGAATAATGAGAGTAGTTACAAATTTAATTTAAAGAGACAGTTAAGATGAAGTAAATGTGAACTGACCTTTATATCATCAGCAAGGTCACTGGTATGGTCATCAAATAGGTTGTCAGGTCTGAGATCATTGTGTGACCATCTGAATGGTGTAATTGGTCTCAAAGTTGGTGCTGGGCTGTGATGCTTGAAGGAGTTGGCCTTGGTAGAAAATTTGGTGGGTGGGAGTCTGAGACTGGTTCTTTGGGGAGGATTGTTGGCAGCAGGAGTGTAGGGCTGGCTGGTTTTCAAGTTGGTGACATCGTAGTTTGTGGACAGAAGCTCCTCACTTTTGCCTCGTCTCATGATTTCAGGCATCTTGTAACGAGAAGAGAGATCAAGTGTGGATAGGCTTGGGAAAATGTTGATGCGGTGAGGAGCATTATTGTCATCATCCACTTGTCCGTTCTTTCTCTCTGCTTCTTCTTCATTTTCACTGACACTACTAATGTGCTCTTCCTCTTCTTCATTATCTAGAAACAAATCATCAGTGTCCTTGACAGCTTGGTACGCATCATATTCCATGTATGTGTCGATTCCATTTCTTGTAGGTTTGTTATAGTAGCTTTCATGCACGTTGTCAACTACATAATCTTTTTCAATTATTTCATCGTCTGTGTCTACATGGATGTCTTCAATTTGGTAAATGTTCATATCTTCAGCTTGTTTGTCATCTGTTTTATCATTGTTATCATCATCAAAGTTTTGTCTTTCTATAATAGCTGGAGATGTTACTATGAAAGGCAGTGATGGAGCAAAAAGTGTTTCACCTACTTCTAGTGTAATTGTGTTTACCTGAAGATCTTTGTAGGTTTTCTCTTTGCTTCCTTCAGTCCATCCCTGCGTGACATCACTTTTCTGATTTTCTTGTTTTTTGCCGTTCTCTTCTTGCTTTATTTTCTTATCATCATTTGTCTTGTCATCTTCTCTGCTGCTAACCTCTCTGCTAGCTTGTCTTTCTACCTGCTGTAAAAATTCTTCATCTTGTCTCTCATCATTCTGTTCTTGAGACATCACCTCGCTGTGAGTCAAGTCTAGAGATGTTCTTCCAGCAGAAAGGTCATCATCATTCAAGTTGTCGTCTGCAGGACCAAGAACTCTCCCAGAACTCTGAACACCCTCAGTGTCCTCTTCTAGATCATCTCCCTTTGTAAAGGCTTCAGATTCAGACATTTTGTCTACAGGCAGTTGTCAAATTCCTCCTTTGTCTTTGGGTTAGCCTGGGTGAAAAATAATTAACATTTAATTAAATCATAAATTAAAATAAGATGTTTTGGGGAAACATAATACATTTAGCGATTACTAATTCTTCACAGGTTTAAAAAGAAAAAAAAAGTTTTTTAATCTTTATTTTATTTTTAGCAACAGACTACCGACCATTGATTTGTCAGAACCTTCTAGCACTTTGTAGAGCAACAAAGAACTTCCCTCACTTGACACAATCTGTGACTATTCTTTACTTGGTGCTCCAAGTCTGGTACTCACTGTTTACTCTTATTCGTCTACCTTAGTTGACTAAATTATGAGATTTATCTGTAGACAAGTTGTTTGAGATGATTATAGTTTTTATGTTTTTCTTTTATGTTACACTCTCGAAAGTACTCAATTCACATATAGCCGTAGTGTGGTTCTTGTATTATACTGTGGAATATCCATTTGTTTTTAGATTTATAAAATCTGTTCTAGTCACATTTATCTTTTAGTTATCTTTGCTGGCTCCTCCTCCATTTAGTGTCATTGCTTCTCATAGGTCAGAGATAGAGAGGTTAGTTAGTTATTAGATTATCCTCATTGTACATTAGACAACTGGCCATAAACGCTCAGATCTCCTCTCCAGCAAATCCCACAGTGTGAAATGATAAGCTGGTTCACAAGTCCACTCTCGTTCACTTCATAGTTCTCCTGAGTTTAGGCAACATCTCTCTTGACAACATGAAGTTAAGGTAAGGTAAAGTAGTACGATACTTGAATTGGCGCCTTAGCATGCGAGTTTTTATCCACATGTGCTCGACTATCTATCTAGAATTGTTCGGAGACTTCTGGACAGTGTCACTTCAAGCACCGAAACTCACAAAGCAAATCGGCATTCTTTACATTCCCAGAGTAATACCCTGGTACCCATTTCTGCAAGTGGCTGGGTCGACCATTGGGGTATTTTTTTTTTTCAACTATGAGTACAGTTCACACTGCTTCCAGTGGGAATCACACACCAGTTGTCCAAACGTCAGTACCCCAGTCAGGTGGTTTTCCGAACTAGACTACTGAGGCCCCCTCATGACATGAAGATCCTGGAGTTGCAGCAGGCCTGAATATTTATCAACAGCATTGGCATCTTTATCTTCCCCTTCTTTTCTAGTGAACGATAGAGAGGTGTCTGAGAAGACAGTATGGGCTGTGCTCTCCCAAAGTTTGTGGCCAATTACGTGGAGGTCCTGCACTCCACTCACCAATAGCAGTGATGCTGTAGCTTAGCTCTACTTTTTATGTATTCCAAGTGTGTGAACATGATTGCTGCCTTAAGTTATCTGTCCCAAGTGTGTGAATATGATTGCTGCCTTGGGTTATCTATCCCAAGTGTGTGAATATGATTGCTGCCTTGGGTTATCTACCCCAAGTGTGTGAATATGATTACTGCCTTAGGTTATCTACCCCAAGTGTGTGAATATGATTGCTGCCTTGGGTTATCTACCCCAAGTGTGTGAATATGATTGCTGCCTTAGGTTATCTATCTCAAGTGTGGAATATGATTGCTGCCTTAAGTAAAGGTAAAGGTAAAGTACGAGACTTGAACCGGCGTCTTAGCACGCGAGTTTACACCCATATGTGCTCGGCCGTCTATCCAGAAATGTTCGGATATTTCTGTATAGTGTCGCCTCAAGCATCGAAACTCAGATGCGAAGCGACATTCCTCACCTTCCCAGGGTAATACCCTGGTACCCATTTCTGCCAACGGCTGGGTAGACCATGTGGTTTTTTTTTTTTCCAACCACGGGTACAATTCACACTTATCCCAGCGGGAATCGAACATGGGTTGTCCGAACGTCGGTAGTCCAGTCAGGTGGTTTTCCCAACTAGGGTACCGAGGCCCTCTGCCTTAAATTATCTATCCCTAGTGTATGAATATGATTGCTGCCTTAAGTTATCTATCCCTAGTGTGTGAATATGATTGCTGCCTTAAGTTATCTATCCCTAGTGTATGAATTTGATTGCTGTCTTAAGTTATCTGTTGTAAGTGTGTGAATAAAATTGCTGCCTTAGGTTATCTATCCCAAGTGTGTGAATATGGTTGCTGCCTTGGGTTATCTACCCAAGTGTGTGAATATGATTGCTGCCTTAGGTTATCTATCCCAAGTGTGTGAATATGATTGCTGCCTTAAGTTATCTATCCCAAGTGTGTGAATATGATTGCTGCCTTAGGTTATCTATCCCAAGTGTGTGAATATGATTGCTGCCTTAAGTTATCTATCCCAAGTGTGTGAATATGATTGCTGCCTTACGTTATCAATCCAAAGTGTGTGAATATGATTGCTGCCTTAGGTTATCTATCTCAGTGTGTGAATATGATTGCTGCCTTTGGTTATCTGTCCTAAGTGTGTGAATATGATTGCTGCCTTTGGTTATCTATCCCAAGTGTGTGAATATGATTGCTGCCTTAGGTTATCTATCCCAAGTGTGTGAATATGATTGCTGCCTTAGGTTATCTATCCCAAGTGTGTGAATATGATTGCTGCCTTAGGTTATCTATCTCAAGTGAGTGAATGTGATTGTTGCTTCAAGCTTATGGTTTTCTTCTGTGACTGGTGTTGAATACCTCAAATTTACCACCATAGCCTCTCCCTCTTTTTTATTTATATTCTATCCAAGTAGTTTGTCTGTTTTTTTTTTCTTTTTTAGTTTATATTTTGTGCAAACCCCCCCCCCCCCCCCCCCCCAACTCACACAAAAACACAGGACCTCTCAATATCCCATTTTTCTCATTCTTCTGATTGCCTATTTCCACATCACATCTCTTCTCAAGTTCCACCCCTTTTTATTTTTCCTCCCCATTTTACAAGTCGGAATATAATATTGATTACTTCAATTGTTCCAGTCTAAGAACTCCATACATATAGATCTTGGCTCATATTTCATCCGCACTGCATATTGTTTTCAGATTTGTTCTGTAGCCTTTTTGGCTTGCTCAGACAAGTATTGCAGTGCTTAACTACCAGTTTGTTAGTTTTCATATCAACAATGTTATCATTAGGAAGCCTATCCATTTGAAGACACCAACCACTCTTATAACTACCACTCTGTGTAAGCCTATTTCTCGTTGACAAATAGCGTTGCTTGTCCCAATTATTGTTCCGGGTCTTTGATTAAAATAAAAAAGTGTGTATTACTATTTGTTTACACACACACACACACACACATATATATATATACAGTATATATATATATATATATATATAAACAAACATTAATACACACTTTTTAATGAAAAAAAAATATATATATAATTTTAGAACTTGATTTTATGCAGAATTGTTATTTGTGTAAATAATATACGAAACGTGTATATCTTCGTTAAATGATGTGTCAGTGTTAGTTCACATTTTTATTTCTTTCTAGTTTATGATGAACAACTACTAGTGAATCTCCGTAGAAAGCTTGTGACGAATCACTTTCCTGTGTTCGTGGAGTTAAGGTTTCAATAGTAACATGTTTATTTAGGATACCAACATAGGGACAGATTGCACTCACTATTCTGTAACAGCATGCTTCTTGTGTTGGTTATATATCGGCATTCCATTGTTGTCTCCGCTAGTAACGTTGCCGCTGTGCTATTCGTAGTTATGTCAATCATTTCAGAGAAGGAGATATGTTTACAGCACTCGGAACAAATCACAAATAATCAACAACAACAAAGGCGAAGGTCCGTAGTAAGATCGAACCCGTTACGTCTCTGCACTAAAAATTAGCTATCGTTGGCCATGTCTTTCACGCAGGTGTACTCATGGCTACAGCATAGGGTTACGATCACAACTCGGTAATAAATTGTTTTTTTCCGACTTGGCCGTGTGCTCTAGCGTTTAGTTTCTCGTGGCAAGCCGCTGTGTCAAGGAGCAAGGAGTACGGGTTCGAACCTGCTTCAGACATATATTGTTCTTTGTTTTTTTTTTTTTCTGTTATTGATTATTTGTGATTTTTTTTAAAGTGCTGTAAATATACCATCTTCTCTGAAGTGATTCGTTAGTCTATCGCCTCGCAAGTTTTCGCATATAATAAAATTCATTTATTATTATTTATCTCATATTCGTAGTTTTGTCTCTTAATGTTGGGGCTCAGTTGTAGTAAATGTATAAAATAAACGTAAAATGGTTTGGAGCAGCTAAGCTAATCATAAAAAGACAATGTAAACTACAACGTTTCGGCAAACGCCTTCTTCGGGTTAACTGACGGCATGGTATAGTATTTAATACTTTGTATATTTGACATTTGTGCTAATCTTTTATCACTTAACAATAAATACTTTTGGTAAAACGGAGATAGTTTAGTCGACAGATCATCTCCACTACCCAGCGGATATCTCCATAATGTTCCGTTCCCCCCTTCACGTTCCCCACTATAAAACACGTCCGCAACACACTAGCGAAAGCACTGAAGATGGCTTCTGCTCAGAAGCACGAACTCCGTAACACCGGCGAAGACCTTGACCCTAACCCTCTAAGACGCCTCTGATGTCATCAGTGATAGGTGACCGTTGCTAATTTCTTTTTTCCCCTGAAGTGGTCAGGCCCTTGTAGCCACATCAGCAGAGATACCTTGGAGAAAGGAAGTGTTTTGTCAGAAAGTATTCTTCTTTCATTCCTTGTTTGCCTTCCAGCGTCGAGGGGAGATATAATTTGCGATCTTTTGCTCTTCTGTTTGCCTCTGCTGCTGTTATGTTTCCTAGTGTTTCTAATATTCCATCAGTCCATCTTTTTCTTGGCCGGCCTTTGGGTCTGGTATTCTCGCAACATTTATTGAAGGCTCGTTGTGTTTTGATCACTCTGCCTTATCAGGTGCCCGAACCATTTTATCTGCTGTTTCTGTATGACTCTATGGCGGGAATAATTCCTAGTTTTTTTTTCTCAGTTCTTCATTTCTGGTCAATCATATTTTTCAAGCTGTTTCCTGTCACTCGTCTAGGACATTTAATCTCGGTAGTGGTTATTATTTTTCTTATTGTTCTCACATCTAGGGTACATGTCTGGCAAAGGTAGCACAACCTTGGAATGAAGTTATCTGGAAATGATATCCTTAAATTGTTTATATGTTATGTGGTGGTGATAGCGAATGTAATTTTGCATTGAAGGAAGTTTCCTTTTTATTTTATAAGAGAAGACAGGCTACGCATTCTCCACACAACCCGCCTCTCAAGTTGTTTATGTGTTCTTTAATTATGAGTTGTAATGCTTCACAATCTGAAACAAGTGCAACTCGTCAAATACTTGGGCACAATAATAACATCAGATGGAAGATGCACCACAGAAATAAAAAGCAGAATAGCTCAGGCCAAAATAGCATTTCAGAAAATGAAAAATATCTTATGCAACAAATCTATGTCAATAAAAATGAGAAAGAGAGTTCATCGGTGCTATATAGAACCAATTCTCACCTATGGAAGCGAATCATGGACAATAGACAATCAAATGAAAAGACGATTAGAGGCCACAGAGATGGGATTTCTCAGAAGAATGTTGAAAGTTCCCTGGACAGCTAAAATGACCAATGAGGAAGTTCTCAAAGAGGCCAACACAAAAAGGGAGCTGTTAAAAAACATCAGAAAGAAGCAATCAACATTTTTCGGGCACATCATGAGAAGAGGAAAGTTGGAATACTTGGTTACAACTGGCAAAATAAAAGGAAAAAGAGATCGCGGACGACAAAGAGAGAAAATACTGGATAGCTTGGTGTCATGGCATGGAAAACAGTCAACATCAGAACTGATACGATGCACTGTAGATAGAAGATTGTGAAAGGACATGATCACCTACGCCAACCGGTAAGGCACATGATGATGATGAATGCTTCACTATTGCCCTGTTGCTCCTTCTCAATTTGGCCAAGTTTGTAACATCCCCCCCCCCAATGGCCCTCAAATCAAATAGAATCAAACATGTAATATTGATATCACTCCTATGTAGTGGAATCTTATCACAGTGGATTTATCAGCAGGATTCAGTGATCAGGTTTGGTGATCAGCCTGATAGCCTTACCTCCCATCTACAGGCTACCGAGTTCAATAGGCTTATCCGTGAGACTTGAGGATTTGCGGGAATTAGTCCATGGGTAGAAGATATTTGGCGGAGTGACATTTGTCCTGCACACCTCAGATATGTTCGTGATTTAATCTTAAGCTGTGAACGAAAATAAATTAAAGCAGACATAGTTCCCGTAGTGTTATTGATTTGTCGGTTTGTTATTGTTGCACGTATTGAAATAAAGGCAGGCTGCAATAAAACTGATTATCTAAGGTGAATTAATAACGTATACAAGTGTTCAATTGTTGCGCTGAATATTGATTTTTATTATCATTTTGTGACGCGAGTCTTCTGTCGTGATCATAGTTCCAAGTGTGATGTTTACAGGGAGTCAGCCTGGTAAAGGCCGGGAGGAGAACCAAAGCAGGTCGAAGCATGTTTGCTCGATTGTGGGTAGGTCACCTGAGAAGAGAAAAACTTGAAAGAAACTCCATAGGGAAGTGAGAGAACTGGAAACTGTCAGCGATTCAAAGCTGGTTGCTTGAGGACGTCAGGATGAGTGAGCCACTAGGCCGCGGTAGACCTGGAAACATGTCCGGTTACGGGAAATAGGGATCGAACCCGACACGCAAAAAATACAATATAATGTTGAGGTTGGAGTTGTTGGGTCGAAAGTCATAAATAAAGTTGTTTACCGTAAATCGCGACAGAATACATCTACATCCACTTAACGCCCATTTTAAGGACAGACTACAAAAAGGAGTAATCATTGATGACGAAGGAAAATAAGATGTGACATCCCAAAAGCCTTCATTTTAACTTGTTGTAGTTTCAATATCTCTTACCACCAAGAAACATACAGAGTATATTCATTCCCACATTGTGCTACCAATGCCAGACATAGTGACTTACGACTAAGTATAAAAGAAAGATTATCACCACAGAGATGAGCCGTCTGAGAACGCGCTTGGAGTAACCAGAAAAGACATAAACAGAAATATTATAAGAGAAAGAGTGGGCATTTAACTCATCCTAAGCTACATACAGAAACAACAGTTAAACTGGTTTGTCCATCTAGAAAGAGTGCCGTGTGATTCCTTACCACCCAAAGCATGTACTAAAAGATGAGAATGGAGAAGAGCAAGCGGCAGACCCAGAGTAAGATGGACAGACAACATCAAAGAAACGTTTCAACATCAATTGATAATGAGTGAAGCCGCCACAAGGATGAGGCCCAGAACTGTATATCTCCCTCGACAATCGAACAAGTACAGGAGAAAGTGAAGAAGTAGTAGTTGAGGAAAACCAACATCTGGGAGCCGAGTAGCAATAATCAACACAAATATACGGAGATAGTTGCATTGTGCAATCAGCAGCACTCAACACAAATATACGGAGATAGTTGCATTGTGCAATCAGCAGCACTCAACACAAATATACGGAGATAGTTGCATTGTGCAATCAGCAGCACTCAACACAAATATACGGAGATAGTTGCATTGTGCAATCAGCAGCACTCAACACAAATATACGGAGATAGTTGCAATGCGCAATCAGCAGCACTCAACACAAATATACGGAGATAGTTGCAATGCGCAAGTACTGCTTCCTGCTGAACCGGTGTTGTCTTATTCCGTGCTCACTTCGACTCTCTTGTAAAATTCTAACGTATTCAATATCGATTCTCTTGTTTAAAAATCTATTTCTCTGACGTTGTTATTTATTTATTTTTAATCGTGTCTGAAATACTACGACGTTCACATTTTGCCTGCCTGCTCAGCATTTCTGGCTTGTACAATATTTGATCCAGGCGTACAAGCGAACATTACACGATATTTACTTGAGAATGTTCTCCCTTGACAAGCAGCCGCCATGTTTGTTACATGGTACTGAAATAATTGAGACAACATATTTCAAATAATTAAAACATTAATGACTAAAAACAAATCCAGCCCCAGCCTTTCATCACAAAACTAAAGCATATATTTCCTTAGCTAACGATTCCTTATTTAAATACCATTTCCCTTTTCTCCGACCGATCCATTTTGACAATGATGTCTCGTGAAGACCAAATATACTTGTCCACAGTAGAAAGGTTTTCCTTGGAATCGCAAATGCTTGTTGTTACCATTGTCACCTCCCACAACATGTTTAATTCATTCGAGGACTGGGTGGTTTAGAGGTATGACGTCAGCCTCTGGACAAGGAGGTTCCGGGTTCGATCCCCACCACAGGCGGGGTATTTAACCTTTTTTTTTTTTTTTCAAACATCGAACCCGTGGTTTCTTCCCTTCACAGTTTAAAGCCAAAAAGAACAGGACAAACAAAACGGACCGCTATCTGGACAGAAGTTGTGAGCAAGTCTACCCATCCGTGCTGAAAGTATCGAGCGGAAAGGCGCAAATATGGCGGTTAATCCATAAACTAGCGACACAACGCAACGACGCCTACGGCTGAGCGCCAAGAAGAGAGACATTGATGAAATCAATCTTCTTCTTCTTTCTTCTTCTTCTTTTCTCTTTCACTGATACCTAAAAGGTGTCGTGATTTATATCATTTGTCGTTCTTGTGCTGCTCGAATTGTCTGAATTAGTGATTTTCCTTTGTTGTTACATGTCTCTGTCACTGCATCTATCCATCTTCTTCTGGGTCTTCCTCTTGGTCTTTTCCCATGCATTCTCGAGAAGAACGCCCTTGATGGTGATTGGTGAGGATTCATTCTGACCAGGTGGCCGAACCATTTAAGTTGTTGTTGTTCTATATATTCTTGGCAGGGTTTTGTTCCTACCATTTTTCTTATGGTTTCATTTGGTATTCTATCTCTTCTTGTGTTGTTTGTTACTTTTCTCAAGCATCGCATCTCACATGTATTGATCTTTCTTAAATGGGATTTAGAAAGGGTCCATGTTTGACTTTCATAGCACAAAGTTGGTATGAAGATGCTATTTATCATTTGTTGTTTAGCTGGCATAGAAATGTGTGGATGTCTTAACAATGGTGAAAGCTGGTATGTGACAGCATTTGCTTTTTGTATTCTCATGTCAATTTCTCTGTCTAGTTTTCCATCTTCTGTGAACATTGTGCCTAAATACTTGAATTCCTCTACTTGTTTTATTTCTTTGTCTTTGATCTTGATGTTTAATGGGTGTCTCAATTTGCTTATTCTTATAGCCTCTGTTTTTCATCATCATCATTGAGTGCCGTCTCCGCAACGAAGGTTGGCTACCATGGAGCGCCATTTTGCTCTATCTCTTGCTTTGATGGTGCAGGTTGTCATCGGTTGATTTGTCCATCTCTTGATGTTACTCGTCCATGTTAATCTTGGTCTGCCTCTGCCTCTTTTACCTTGTATTTTCCCCTCCAGGATCACTTTCAGTAGGCTGTTGTGTCTTTTAACATGGCCCAAGAATCGCATTTGTCTTGTTCTAATTGTGTTCAGAAGTTCTCTTTTCATTTTTAGTTGTTTTAAGACTTTGTCATTTGTTTTCTTTTCCTTCCATCCAATTCTACCTATTCTTCTATATATCCACATTTCAAAGGCTTCAATTCTCTGTTCTGTTTTCTTGTCTAATGTCCATGTTTCAGCACCATATAGGAATATTGAAAAGATGTAACATTTTGCTATTCTTAGTTTTAGCTCTGGTGTTATTTGTTTTGATGTTAGTATGTCCTTCATGACATTAAAATTACTTTTTGCCATTCCTATTCTTTTGTTTATTTCAGTTGTACATTTTCCATCACTGGTTATAGTATGTCCAAGGTAGTTATAGTTCTGAACTGTCTCCAGGTCTATTCCTTCAATTTTGATATCCACTTGTGGGTTTTGAGTATTTTCTTTGTTTATGATCATAGTTTTAGTCTTTTTGATATTCATATCTAGTCCATATTTTTTGCTTGTCGTGTTTATTTCATTAAGTAATTGTTGTAGGTCTTTAGGATTTTCTGCTAGTAGTACAGTATCGTCAGCATATCTTAGGTTATTGATTATCTTTCCATTAATTTGTAGGCCTGGCATCTCTATGATGTTTTTAAAGATTTGCTCAGTGTATAGATTGAACAAGCTTGGTGATAGGATGCATCCTTGTCTTACTCCTCTTTTTATATCAATGGGTGTAGAGAACTCTTTGTTATATTTTATTATTGCTGTTTGCTCCCAGTATAGATTGCATATTAGTCGTATATCCATGTCATCTAGATGTATCTCTTTTAGGCATTCTATAAGTTGTTTGTGGTGTACTCTATCAAAAGCTTTGGTGTAGTCTATGAAGCAGGCATATATTGGTTTGTTTACTTCTGTGTATTTTTCGATTAATGTTCTCATGCAGAATATGGCTTCTTTTGTCCCGCTATTTTTCCTAAATCCAAATTGCTGCTCATCTAATTCAGTATTGATTTTATTCTGAATCCTTCCTTGTATAACTTTTAGCAAGATTTTTGTAACATGGCTCATTAGGCTTATTGTTCTAAAGTCACTGCATTCAACTGCACCATTCTTTTTAGGCAATGCAATGAAAGTTGATGTTTTTAGTTCATTTGGTATGTATCCTGTGTGGTATATGTCGTTGCATATGTCTATAATCACTTCAATGCCAAAATCTTCAAGTGCCTGTATCATCTCTATCTGTATGCTTTCAGGTCCTGCTGCTTTTCCCCTTTTCATTGTTTTTATAGCTTTTTCCACCTCAGATTTTAAGATTTTATAGCCTGATGTACATTTTATAACTGGTTTCTTGTCCCTTTGATCATGAAATAGTTCTGTTATATATTCCTGCCATCTATCTATGATATCCTTATTGTCTGTTAGCATTTTTCCTTTTTTGTCTGCAATGCATCCACCTTCTGTGGCTTTTTTATTTTTATTAGTCATTCTCTTTATTTCTGTGTGCATTCCTCTTAGGTCTTGTTTGCTTTCCATAGTTTCTATTTCTCTACATTTTTGGCTGAGCCAGTCTTCTTTTGCCTTTTTGCACATTTTGCGTATCTCATTATCTATTTTATTGTATTGGGCAGTGTTCTTCGCTTGTCTCCTTTCTTCCATTTTTTCTAAGATGGTGTTAGTTATCCATTTTGTTTTTTGTTCTTTTCTCTTTTGGGTAAGGTGTCGCAGGCTTTTTGTATGCTTTTCTTTATGCATTGCCATTTGGTTGTTACTTTTTCATCAGGATTTTCTCTTCTGTATTGTTCAATTCCTTCCTCTAGCAGCTTCTGGTATGTGTTCTTTACTTGTATTGTATAGGTATCTTTAATATCTTTTTGATTTAAAGCTGTTATGTCGAGTGGGTTTGTTGATGAATCAGATTTTTGCTTGTTTCTCTTTAGTTTGATTTTAATTTTAATCATTACAGGATTGTGATCAGAATTAATATCTGCTCCTGGGTAGGTTTTGGCTTTCTTTACGCTGTTACGGAACCTTTCTTTTATCATTATGTAATCTATTTGATTCCTCTTCCTATCTCCAGGGCTTTTCCATGTGTATAGTTTCCTTTTCTCTTGCTCAAAGTAGGTGTTACATATTATCAGCCTGTTTTCTTCACAGAATTGTATTAATCTTTCTCCTCTGTCATTTCTTTTTCCTAAACCATGATTTCCTATAATTGTCTTATATCTACCTTTTCCTACTTTAGCGTTCATGTCACCCATTACAATCAAGATGTCTGAAGATTTCACTTGCTTCATAACTTTATTTAGGTCTTCATAGTATGCCTCTATTTGTTCATCTGTGTAGTCTTGTGTAGGTGCATATGTCTGTATTATTGCTATGTCGAATGGTTTTGCTTTCAACTTGAGTAGTATAATCCTATCACTGTATGTCCAGTGGGTACTTATATATTTTTGTAGCTCTCTTTTTATCAGTATTCCTACCCCCCTTTGATGTTCTGTTGTGTTTCCTGAGTATATAAATGTATATTTTTCGTCTTCAATGTACCCACATTCCTTCCATCTAGTCTCTGATATGCCTAAAATATCTATATTCATTCGTTCTGCTTCTTGAATTAGATTTTCCAATTTCCCTTGTTGATATAGAGTCCTAACATTCCAAGTACTTATTTTAAGAGCTTTCCTCCGACATAAGTTCGAATTTCTCCGACTCTCCATGGCTTCCTCTGGACTGGTACGTGATGAGGCTCCAATCTCTTTCACGGTGGTCAGCCATGTTCGTCTTTCGTGTTCTGAACATGCCTCTTGTGTACCACACACTTTGCTGTTTTCGCTTTCTGGGCCGTTGATCATTCTTGATTCCTCCGCCTCCATCCACCGTCACAGACTTTTCACATAAGGGTTGAACATACCCGTTTTTCCGTTGACATCTTTGTCAAACCATGTGCTTGCCTATCGAACCGCGAACACACAACACAAAGAAGAATAAATCATATTCCACTTAAATATCGGCAATCACAGTCCATCCCCACGTTAGAAGTAAAACATACACCAAACGGGAGAATAGCAACACATAATTTCACAACTAGACTGTCGCGTAAATCATTTAAATATATCAGCAAGAGCCGAATTATAAAAATCGACTACACGAAGCCGCCATGACCTCTGTTTTTGCTGTGTTAATTTTCATACTGTAGTTTGTGCAGCTTTTATCTAGAGATGTTAAATGCTGTTGTAGCAGGTTTTCATCCTCATATATTAGGCATTGGTCATCTGCGAAGAGTAGCTCATTGATGTTGGAGTTTTCTACCTCTATGTTATTATTTGATTTGTCCTTGAAATCAATCAACGGGGTAATATACAATTGGTAATAATCCTAATAAAAATCCTGAGTCTCACACGTCGTGGCGACTGCTTTAATCAAGCGGCCTTTATCCCTCTGGTTCTATCGTTGCCCCTCGACATACACCAGCAATGGTACTATATGTCGTAAAGATAGATCAACCGGGACCCTAGTTCAGTACTTCCCCCGCTCCCCCAGTACCCCTAAAAACAAGACTATCCAGCCTGGCCAAGCAAGAAGGGATTGAAGTGGGGAGGTAACTTAATATATTGTGTCTACTGCATAATCCTTTATTTATGTTTTTCGAAACATTTATCTGGCCATTGGGGTCTTGACAGTCTGTGATAGCCAGAAATCATGATTAGTCAGTAGTTTAGTAACTGATTAGTGTATTATGCTGGATGCTGTTTTACTGAGCAGATTCTGTCGTGGCTGAATCTACCAATATTGGATAGACAGATCCGATCGCAGAATGAACAAGATGTATTTGTGTTGCCTGACCTTATCTCCTTTCTGCTGCGCCTTTTGTCTTCTGATTTTGATATTCATCTTTTCCTCTGTGCCGTTTTTATTGTTTGTTCTTCATGTGCTACGACCTGGTGACAGATGTTCCCAGTTTCAGCAGATCTCAGTTTTACTGCAAGCGGCAAGGCATTTACACCCACGCGACGTGCTTGTATAAAGATGAATGATGACGAGGTATAACTTCCTGTAGTCGTTGAGTGGACGCAGTGAAGAAGAGAAGATGGATTGAAGGAGAAATAAAAAAATAGAACAAAAATAGTATGGTTAAAGCTTTACGTAATTGGTGGACGACACGAACGTGAACGACGTTTTGGCTCAGCAGGAACAAACAAACAACACACACAGGATATGTAAGCAAATAAAACTAAGTCCCACACAGCGAACTAATAAAGAAGCATTCAAAACAAAATAATTTAGAGCAAGTACGAGAAACAAACTAACAAAATGTCTTCCCTGTATCGTGGCCTGAAGGGAAATAAAAGAGTGGCACAGAATACGCGGTGTCGTTGACCAGCCGATGAGAGGGTCAAAAACAGATCAAACGGTTCTAAAAATATGAGAGGGGACATTGTCTGGAAGGATTGATCAGTTCCGGACCTGCGTTGGTTGTTTATTTAAACCTCTAAAAGAACACATGTACAGTAAAGAAAGTATACAATCACACGGCAACAACAATAAATATAAACCGTATCATGACAATAGCGATTTAACTTGACTTTATCTGTACCAGGGGAGCCGCGATAGCTCAGTGGTTAGTGAACTGGACTACCACGGACAAGGGGTAGGGTTCGATCCCAACCGACGGCTTCCGGGTTCACCCAGCCTTAAATGAGTACCGGATTTTTTTCTGGGAAAGTAAAGCAGCATGGGCGTAATACTGACCACATTACCCCAAAAATCATGTGCTGAAGGTCTGTAAAATATAGGGTCAATAACACCATATTTCCCTATACGCCACTTGGCGTGACGGGGGTAATTTACTTTTTTTTTTTAAATCTGTACCGATGACGGCTAATGGCGTATGTGGAAGGTGTAGAGGATCAATGATGTTGTTTAATAGAGAAATCACATTCCAGCTATTTCTCATTTTCTTTTCTCATTTTCTGCTTCTTTACACTGGCAGGTGGGATTCTGTGGTTAAAAACCTGGTCACTGTTGTCTGATCCTGGCAGTTTGTCTCAACATATTTCGGATACCGCCAACAATATTGTCATTGAGCACGTTGATAGCCGGGAGCCGTGATAGCTCAGTGGTTAGTGAACTGGACTACAAAGGACAAGAGGTAGGGTTCGATCCCAACCGACAGCTTCCGTGTTTACCCAGCCTTAAATGGGTACCGGATTTTTTGCTGGGAAAGTAAAGCGGCACGGGCGTAATACCGACCACATTACCCAAAAATCATATGCTGAAGGTCTGTAAAAATTATGGTCACTAACACCATATTCCGTTTATGCCACTTGGCGTGACGGAGGCTCTTTATTTTTACTTACGTTGATAACCACCGTTATGCCAGGACGCCATTTTTCCACCAAGCTCTGTGGTTTCTCCTAATGGTAACAAAGTTCTTTCAAATCTGCAGTGAGAAATTGTCATTGACACATTTCCTTCTCCTTCTATAAAGGAAGCTCCTCACCAATTTCTTTCTTGTACCTGTTCAGTTTCCTGGAATTGTTGAGTGGATTGTAATGTTAGCACAACAAATGTGGTACAAAGTCTGAAAAATAAGACCACCCCCCTTTCCCTTGTTTCCCCCCAAAATAAAAATCGACGGCTGGCTACCATAAAGCGCCATTCCGCTCTGTCTCTAGCTTTGATAGCGCAGGTTGTCACTTGTCCATTATATTGATAAGCCGAGACTATTCTGATTAAATTTCACGCACAAAAACAAATATTTGTTAGGCCAGTGATGATCGATCTGGTTTTGAAACATGTCTCTTCGTTCTCGACACGTCTTCTGCTCATCTCTAGACAATGGAATTTCCTAAAACTGTAAGCCAATCAGGACACCTTCCATATTTATTAAACCAATCATCATCTCCACATCGTAGGTTGGCTACTATGGAGGCTATTTTACTGTCTCTTGTCTTGATTGTGCATGTTCGCTCATAGGTTCACCTGTCCATCTTTTGATGTTATCAGTCCACTTGAGTTTTGGTCTGCTTCTGCCTCGTCTACCCTGTGCCTACCCCCCCCCCCCCCCCCAAGAGACTTTTAGTAAGGTATTGTGTTTCTCTACATGCTCCACAACTAACTTTCTTTATTTCTTTCTTTTTTTTTTATTTTCAGCTGATTTTGAACTTCCTTGTTTGTCTTCTTTTCCTTCCACCCAATTCTCCTATAGATCACATTTGCTAGGCTTCAATTTCATTTAAATCATTCAGTTTGATTATATGTTTTCGATTGTAATTGCTCAAATAAGTTATATATTGTTATAGACTAGTAAGTGGTAGGTCTGCAATTTGTATCTTGTCCCCGCTGCTTTGTGCGGGTTTTGAGAGAGACAAAGGCTAGCGGAGTAAACCCCAAACGAAAAGTTCGAAGTGAAAACCCTAAGGCGTTTAGTACTGAGTTACATCTACTTTCCGACTCCTCGACATTTTGTTTGCTACCAAATGCAGCAAGCTTGTGTCCCTTTGAGATTGGTGCCTAATGCTGCACAGTTGTGGAACTTTAGATTGGTGCCTAATGCTGCACAGTTGTGTCCCTTTGAGATTGGTACCTAATGCTGCACAGTTGTGTGACTTTAGATTGGTGCCTAATGCTGCACAGTTGTGGGACTTTAGATTGGTGCCTAATGTTGTACAGTTGTGGCCTTTAGATTTGTGCCTAATGTTGTACAGTTGTGGGCCTTTAGATTGGTGCCTAATGTACAGTTGTGAGCCTTTAGATTGGTACCAAATGTTGTACAGTTGTGGGCCTTTAGATTGGTACCAAATGTTGTACAGTTGTGGGCCTTTAGATTGGTACCAAATGTTGTACAGTTGTGGGCCTTTAGATTGGTGCCTAATGTTGTACAGTTGTGAGCCTTTGAGATTGGTGCCTAATGTTGTACAGTTGTGGTCCTTTAGATTGGTACCAAATGTTGCACAGTTGTGAGCCTTTAGATTGGTGCCAAATGTTGTACAGTTGTGAGCCTTTAGATTGGTGCCAAATGTTGCACAGTTGGGAGCCTTTAGATTGGTACCAAATGTTGCACAGTTGTGAGCCTTTAGATTGGTGCCAAATGTTGCACAGTTGTGAGCCTTTAGATTGGTGCCTAATGTTGTACAGTTGTGGTACTTTAGATTGGTGCCAAATGTTGCACAATTGTGAGCCTTTAGATTGGTACCAAATGTTGTACAGTTATTGTACTTTAGATTGGTTCCAAATGCTGCACAGTTTGCTTAAGAAAGTGAAGTGAATGTCAGCTTATTCAATACAATACCACTTGCTTAATTAATAAATCATTGGCGCTAGATATTGGCATAATTACAAATAAATTGAAAGCAACAATTAGTATAAAATAATAGCCCCATACATTCTGCAAATCATGCCCTAATGGTTGCAACATCAACATTAAATTTCACTAAAATCGCCCTTTGTGTATTCGTGATGGTCGACTATAGTTCCAGGAACATGTTGAGCGATATTTCCGCGCCGTTAAATTCAAGATCAAACCAGCAGTTCATTAATCGAATACGCTAATCTCTGATTACCTTGAGTGTTTGCTAATCTGCCACTGTAAGACAACTCCTTCCCACTATTGTCTCATTAATCGGTGCCACCATTAAATGTTACTGCCGCCCTCTTGTGTTCGATTATCTTGGAAATGGACGGTGCTTTTGCGTGGCTGTTTACCAGTTGTCTAGAACGTCATCACTCGGTGTTGTATGTGTTACCATTAGCTACTTGATGACAACAAATAAATAATTCGTATAGATATATATATTTGTTGTTATCAAGTAGCTAATGGTAACACATATTTGTGTGTGTGTGTGTGCGCGCGCGCGCGTGCGTGTGCGTGTGTGTAAGATGTATTCATCGTCAATTCATTGTATTTTCTGTTTTGGAACTGTTTATACCTATATATTTACATATATATATTACTTTGTTTTAGTTTAGTCGACGGATCAGCACACCCGACACGTCCATAAGTGTTCAATCCCCTCCCCAATATGTTCCTCAGTGTGTGGAGACTGTCGACTCCGGTTCTCTGTTGATCTGTTATTTGTCTGGTGTTTCCCCCGTGCAGCGCTCCTTTCTGACATGCACAGTTTTGACCTGAAGTTCGCGCAGTCTCAACATGATTGTAGATTCATAATTCATTGACTGGATCACCAGCTCGTTCTGCCTCCCTGGGGGCATTCAGCCGGTCCATTACAAGTCCGCCATCCACGGCAGCTGTTCCAGCCAGGCTCGTTCAATTCCTCTCACACCTGAGTGTCCAGAAACGAATGTGAAACAAATCCCAATCAGACCCGAGTTCTTTAATGTTTCCAACCACTGTCTTGGTGTCCAGCCTCCCTAAGTTTTCGTGAGAACATCGAATCACTCAGAAAGCACACTTGAGTGAAAGGTTATATTTCTAGCCCGGCCATTGCTTTAATTACTGCCATGATCTCCATGGTCAAACTGCTGGTCATCATCATCATCAAGTACCGGGCCTGCTGGCGTAGGTGATCATGTCTCTTCCACAACTTTCGATCTCGGCAGTTATTTATCATTTCTGTTGTTGACCTTCTGCCAAGCAATTCTATTAAGCTGTCTGGTATTTTTTCTCTTTGCTTCCCTCTATCTCTCCGTCCCTCAATTTTTCCAGTAGTTACAGTATATTCCATTTGTTCTCTTCTCATTACATGGCCAAAAAAATGATGATTGTTTCTTCCTAATATTGAAAATTAGTTCTCTTTTTGCTTTGGCCTCTTTCAGAACATTTTCATTACTCTTCTTAGCTGTCCATGGTATTCTCAACATTCTTCTGTAAAATCATATTTCTACAGACCCCAGTGAAACTACTGGTAGTTACCGCGAAATCACGGCTTTCCCACTTTACTGTACTTCCTCTAACCTGGACCGTGAAAGTCCACGAACTCCGACTGGGCCGAACAACGGATTCATGAATGAAAGTGTAAATGACTGCCGCATCTTCAGGTGAATTTTCAGGGAACAAAGCCTGCACCTCTGCCTCCACGAATCGATGGTTTTGTTGCCTGCATTCTATAGTTCAAAGTGATGGTGGCAAGGCGCTGTGCCAAGGAGTACGGGTTCGATCCAGCTTCGGACCATATATTGTTCTTTGTTTTTTTTTTCTGTTGATTATTTCTAAATTTTTCCGAGTGCTGTAAACACCTTCCTCTGAATTGATTCGCTGATGCACAACGACCAGGATGTAGAGCTCTCTTCTAGCACCAGTATCTACTCGTCACGAGTTCAAAGTTCAGTCTATATATAATAATGACAGTAAGCCAACGTCCTTCTGCTTGAACAACACCCATCATAGCTTGTTTCATAACTCGTGCCCAACTTTTAAAATCGATAGCTTTAAAACTTAATGTTTACAGTATTTTAAGTTAAAAATAGCGAGTAAAAATCCATACACGGTAAAATTGACGTGTTTGCACGCTTTTACCGTGGTTTTTTGACACAATTAGACACTTGTAAAAAACACGAGAAATTGTGTGTTCCATTTCCGTTCATTCATAGGTGGAGACGTGGAACGCTAACATTTATCATGAGTCTTAAAATGAAATTCTGCAGTTTACAAAACATCGCAATAAAAATGTATGACTATTTTTGCAAAGAGGCTAAACGAAGAAGATTACTTCATTCTTTAGAAAACCCTGAGAATAGGACAAGACACATTTTGGATTTATCTAAACGGTCATTTAATGGCTGGATTCAAGCACGTGACCGTCAATGTTCAAAATATACAAAATCACAAGGAAGAGCAAAAATGTTGGATAATTTCGACAGTGAACTTATTAGAAGTGAAATTCGCAAAATGTTGGGTATGAATGAAACTGTTACAATAAGAAAATTAAAAGTATCGCTGAAAAAGAACAACAGTATTGAAATATCAAAGTCTACATTATGGAGGAATGTGAGAGCTGCAGGCTTTACATTCAGAAAGTATTCCAATGGACGAAACATCATCTGTGAGAAGCCACATATAGTAGTCATGAGAAGCAAGTACTTACGTGAAGTAAAAGAGGTGCGCAAGCAAGGTTACGATATTGTGTACTTGGATGAAACATGGATCAATGCTCACCACACTAACCAAAGGGAATGGCAGTCATCAGATGGAAAGATTAAGAGATTAATACCTAGCAGCAAAGGACAGCGCTTGATAATTGCTCATGCAGGTAGTCGACAACATGGACTAATACAGAATGCAGAGCTCATTTTTCTTTCAAAATCCATAGACAATCGGGATTATCACTCTGAGATGAATGGTCACATATTTAGACATTGGATTGAAAATTCTGTTCTCCCATCACTAGATCGACCATCTTGCCTAATAATGGACAATGCGTACCACAGCATTGTTGCACTTGAAGACAAAGTCCCGACGTCATCCAGTACAAAAGATGCTATTAAGATATGGCTCACAAAGGAGCACATACAATTTAATAACATGTACTTAAAACCCGAATTACTATCTCTAGTAAAGCAAAAACAAAGGACAAAGATTTTTCAAATATATAAGATTATCCAAGAGCACGGTCATATAAGTTTGAGGCTGCCACCTTACCATGCTCATTTAAATCCATTAGAACTAATCTGGGCAAAATTAAAAGGACAAGTGGCAGATGAAAATACAACATTCAAAATATGCGATGTAAAGACTCTTGCTAATCTCGCTTTATTAAATATAGACAAAGATTATTGGGCTAAATGTGAAGACCACGTCTTAAAACAGGAAGAGGAATATTGGAAAAATGATGGTTTGTGGAATGTTCAACCCCAAACAGTTATTAATCTTTTAGACTCGTCTGATTCAGAATGAAAGTATATAGCCCACACAATGTTGGCCCCTATATTACCTTAAATTAGTTCAACAAACGGTCCTTATCAGGACCACACAACTATGAAAATTGGACATACAGGTATACCTTGATATTATCGCCCGTCCTCGAACTGAGAAGACAATAATTCTCCTGGTGTTTTGTCTTATTAGGTTATTTCCCCATTACGGCCACGCCTTTACCTAGTGAAAATTAATCATAGACCAGCAACTACGGTAATTTCTATTATTTAGGGGTTCACAATTTACAATTTTGACAAACATCAAAGAAATTCGCCGCTTTAAGAAAACTGCAGCTGCAAGATATTTGTTAAATATACATTTAAAGGGTCTTTTGCATTCTAATAACATTTGGAAAATGTCAACAGTTTTTAACAAACGGTTACTGAGTAATAGCGTTTTGAAGTTGGGCACGTGATTTGAAACGAGCTATAGACTTCCTTCTCACTCCTTTCATACAGTAAGATCTCAACACAGTGCACGAACTCCGTAAGACTGACGAGAGTCCCCGAATATGTGAATAGTTCAATCTCCTAGAACTTACCCTTAATACCTATTGTTTTCATTCAACCTGAACTCCCTCCGCCCCTCGCCTTTTTTTTGGTCCGTCTCCAGTAAGACTACTTCTATTTATGAGAGTGGATAATAAGGCAGATATCACAGATTACCTCATTTATGAGAATGGAGAATGAGGCCGTTATCACAGATTACCTCTTTTATGAGAATGGAGAATGAGGCCGTTATAACAGATTACCTCTTTTATGAGAATTGAAAATGAAGCCGTTATTACAGATTACCTTTGTTATGAAATTGGAGAATAAGGCTGTTATTAGGCTGTGTTAAGGCTGGTATTTGATGTTCTCTAAATATGTTTTTTTTTCTCTAGTATTTATGATGATCTATCTCAAACCATGTTGCACGGGCGGATTACTGATCAAATTATCCCAAAAATAATGTACCGACTACCAGAGAAAGTACAGGTTGAACCTTCACCACATCTCAGAAAGCAGTTCCTATTGTGAAGCTTTGGAGACAAAATGTGAAGACTTCCGCGAAGAGTGCCCCAACGACCACACAGAGACTCCTGGACACTAGAGACGATGGTGATCGTTAACAATATCAGCGACCGATTAGCGTTGTCTTTCTGTCGTCTTGATACTAGATTAACATTGTCTTTCTCTCGTCCTGATACTAGATTAACGTTGTCTTTCTCTCGTCCTGATACTAGATTAACATTGTCTTTCTCTCGTCCTGATACTAGATTAACATTGTCTTTCTCTCGTCCTGATACTAGATTAACATTGTCTTTCTCTCGTCCTGATACTAGATTAACATTGTCTTTCTCTCGTCCTGATACTAGATTAACATTGTCTTTCTCTCGTCCTGATACTAGATTAACATTGTCTTTCTCTCGTCCTGATACTAGATTAACATTGTCTTTCTCTCGTCCTGATACTAGATTAACATTGTCTTTCTCTCGTCCTGATACTAGATTAACATTGTCTTTCTCTCGTCCTGATACTAGATTAACATTGTCTTTCTCTCGTCCTGATACTAGATTAACATTGTCTTTCTCTCGTCCTGATACTAGATTAACATTGTCTTTCTGTCGTCTTGATACTAGATTAACATTGTCTTTCTCTCGTCCTGATACTAGATTAACATTGTCTTTCTGTCGTCTTGATACTAGATTAACATTGTCTTTCTCTCGTCCTGATACTAGATTAACATTGTCTTTCTCTCGTCCTGATACTAGATTAACGTTGTCTTTCTCTCGTCCTGATACTAGATTAACATTGTCTTTCTCTCGTCCTGATACTAGATTAACATTGTCTTTCTGTCGTCTTGATACTAGATTAACATTGTCTTTCTCTCGTCCTGATACTAGATTAACATTGTCTTTCTCTCGTCCTGATACTAGATTAACATTGTCTTTCTGTCGTCTTGATACTAGATTGACATTGTCTTTCTCTCGTCCTGATACTAGATTAACATTGTCTTTCTCTCGTCTTGATACTAGATTAACATTGTCTTTCTCTCGTCCTGATACTAGATTAACATTGTCTTTCTCTCGTCCTGATACTAGATTAACGTTGTCTTTCTGTCGTCTTGATACTAGATTAACGTTGTCTTTTTCTCGTCCTGATACTAGATTAACGTTGTCTTTCTCTCGTCCTGATACTAGATTAACATTGTCTTTCTCTCGTCCTGATACTAGATTAACATTGCCTTTCTCTCGTCCTGATACTAGATTAACATTGTCTTTCTCTCGTCCTGATACTAGATTAACATTGTCTTTCTCTCGTCCTGATACTAGATTAACATTGTCTTTCTCTCGTCCTGATACTAGATTAACATTGTCTTTCTGTCGTCTTGATACTAGATTAACATTGTCTTTCTCTCGTCCTGATACTAGATTAACGTTGTCTTTCTCTCGTCCTGATACTAGATTAACATTGTCTTTCTCTCGTCCTGATACTAGATTAACGTTGTCTTTCTGTCGTCTTGATACTAGATTAACATTGTCTTTCTCTCGTCCTGATACTAGATTAACGTTGTCTTTCTCTCGTCCTGATACTAGATTAACGTTGTCTTTCTCTCGTCTTGATACTAGATTAACATTGTCTTTCTCTCGTCCTGATACTAGATTAACATTGTCTTTCTCTCGTCCTGATACTAGATTAACGTTGTATTTCTCTCGTCCTGATACTAGATTAACATTGTCTTTCTCTCGTCCTGATACTAGATTAACATTGTCTTTCTCTCGTCCTGATACTAGATTAACGTTGTCTTTCTCTCGTCCTGATACTAGATTAACATTGTCTTTCTCTCGTCCTGATACTAGATTAACATTGTCTTTCTCTCGTCCTGATACTAGATTAACATTGTCTTTCTCTCGTCCTGATACTAGATTAACATTGTCTTTCTCTCGTCCTGATACTAGATTAACGTTGTCTTTCTCTCGTCCTGATACTAGATTAACATTGTCTTTCTCTCGTCCTGATACTAGATTAACATTGTCTTTCTCTCGTCCTGATACTAGATTAACATTGTCTTTCTCTCGTCCTGATACTAGATTAACATTGTCTTTCTCTCGTCCTGATACTAGATTAACATTGTCTTTCTCTCGTCCTGATACTAGATTAACGCCCATAGAAAATCAATGAACGATATGATATATGTGAAACACAAGTTGTTCAATCTCGTATCAGTTACACCGACATTTTCACACAAGGCAAAGCAGTTAAAGTAGAATTTGAAGACACCCGACTCAGACAACAGGATAGACAAAACTCATTAGTTGTTTCAGACAACACCATTTATTGTCCTCTCAGGTTGTATTCTCTCACGTCCTCCATTTTGTTCCCTAGTTTACCGACATAAATCCCCCTCTTCCTGTTTGCTCCTTTAACACACCAGCACGGCAAGACTTATCTCGTTCCTGTTTTTGTTTAAGAACGTTCGTCCAAGTGACTTTCTGGCTGTGTGTTATTAAGTTGCAAATATTATTTGTTAGTGGTATATTCCTCCCTGACACTGACAATCCAAATGTTAGGATCAACGTCTTTTTCTATTGAGAGAAATTGCCGATAATAAGTAAAAGCAAAGACATGTGCCTATTTCTGTGCGTACATATATATAGTAGCCTCCGTCAGTCATAGTTGACTATAGTAGCCTCCGTCAGTCATAGTTGACTATAGTAGCCTCCGTCAGTCATAGTTGACTATAGTAGCCTCCGTCAGTCATAGTTGACTATAGTAGCCTCCGTCAGTCATAGTTGACTATAGTAGCCTCCGTCAGTCATAGTTGACTATAGTAGCCTCCGTCAGTCATAGTTGACTATAGTAGCCTCCGTCAGTCATAGTTGACTATAGTAGCCTCCGTCAGTCATAGTTGACTATAGTAGCCTCCGTCAGTCATAGTTGACTATAGTAGCCTCCGTCAGTCATAGTTGACTATGGATTTTGCAGCGCCCCTAGGAAATGTTGGGAGCCGCGATAGCTCAGTGGTTAGTGAACTGGACTACAAAGGACAAGAGGTAGGGTTCGATCCCAACCGACGGCTTCCGGTTCACCCAGCCTTTAATGGGTACCGGATTTTTTTTATGGGAAAGTAAAGCAGCATGGGCGTAATACCGACCACATTACCCCAAAAATCATGTGCCGAAGGTCTGTAAAATTTATGATCACTAACACCATATTCCCTAAACGCCACTTGGCGTGATGGGGGTACTTTACTTTTTTTTTTTTACTATGAAATGTTACCTTTTCTTTTCTTTCGCCGTGTATTCTCTAGCTCTTTTCATTTTACTCTTTTTCTATGAATCTGCCTGCTTCTTGCTTGAGTTAGAGCTTTACAGTTTGTTCCCAGAGATTGTGGTCTGCAGCTATCTCTTCCCAGGCTGCAGGGTTTATGTTGTGTATGAGTCTTCATGTGACGTTTACACACGTCTATAAACCGAAGTTTTGGGCGCCCCCTTTTTCTTTTGCCATCTGCTAATTGTGAATAAATTATATCTTTTGATATGCGGCCATCTTTCATACGGTGAACTGGCCAAGCCAACCTAACCTACGTTGTTTGAGCAGCGTGTAAGATGTTCAGTCGGGAGGCCCGTGTGTGAATATATATATATATATATATATATATATATATATATATATATATATATATATATATATATATAGGGAGCCGCGATAGCTCAGTGGTTAATGAACTGGACTACAAAGAATAAGAGATCTGGTTCGATCCTGATCGACGGCTTCCGGGTTCACCCAGGCTTTAATCGGTACCGATTTTTTTTGTAGGAAAGTAAAGCGGCACGGGCGTAATACCGACAACATTATCCCAAAAATCATGTCCCGAAGGTCTGTAAACATTATGGTTACTAACACCATATTCCCTATACGCCACTTGGCGTGACGGGGCTCTTTACTTTATATATATATATATATATAATCAGGATGTAGACACCTACAAAAGTAAGGTTTTCAAATACTACCTACAGCTTATTAAATCATATGACCACATCCTTGGAAAGACCAATGCACAAACATAACACAAAAAGACAAGCGGCTCTAATCGTCTTGTTGATTACAATCTCTGTACATTACACATATGCAATTGTTGACACATGCAAATTTGGAGACATGATAATAGATGGAACTTGTAAACAGGTTCTACCTCGTGTTCGTGCTATTTGTTTCATTTCGCGTCCAGTCCATGTTTTCAATTACTTTCTATTTTTGTTATTGTTTGGTATAGACGCGTTCCGAGAATTAATCAAATCCAGATTAATTTTTTTCTTTTCTTTTTTTTTTAAATTGACAGGCTACAATGTTAAAAGTTCAAAAGGAGACGCTATCGAACTGATACTAATAAAATCGTAAAGTCTGCAGCAGAATTAATTGAAAAAAACCCCATTAACTTATGTTATTGAGAAACAGTAATGTCTACGCAAAGGTCAAGGTAAAGTACGAGACTTGAATAGGCGTCTTAGTACGCGAGTTTTTCACCCATATGTGCTATGCCGCCTATCCAGAAGTGTTCGGAGACTTCTGGATAGTGTCGCTTCAAGCATTGAAACTCACGATGTGAGGCTGCATTCCTCACCTTCCCAGTGTACTATCCTGGTATCCATTTCTGCCAGCGGCTGGATCAACCGCGGGGGTATTTTTTTTCCAACCACGAGTACAATTCACACACTGCTTCCAGCGGGAATCGAACACAGGTTGTCCAAATGTCGGTAGCCCAGTCGGGTGGTTTTCCCAAATAGGCTACCGAGCGCCCCCCCCCCCCCCCCCCCCAGACATTATCTACGTAAGAAACAGACTGATAATTGCAGTGCTGCGGTAAAGCTGCTGAAACGTCATGAGTTTATTGCGTTCCACTTTTGCAAAGCTGTCACCAAACTTTGTCTACGTCACCACCCCCCCCCCCTTTTCCCACCACTACCACCGGCTCCAACGCAATCGGTCCACGCAAATCGAGGCTCAGGTGAGAAATGACCAGCACAATCTTCTATATACAGTGTTTCAGTTCAATTCCATTGTGCGTTCTCTCGCAACAAAGTCGTTATTTGAGCCTGTGGTTGGAACACACTTACACACACACTACTGGTGGTAATTACGTTGGTGTAGTTGGGAATGGGTGGGAAAACAGTCAGCTGGGATGACTAGAAACGACAACATAATTGTGAGTGGGAAGGTAGAAACAATGTTGAATTACATACAACGTAATTATGAAGGTAGAAACAATGTTGAATTACATACAACGTAATTGTGAATGTAGAACCAATGTTGAATTACATACATCATAAATGTGAAAGTAGACTTTAGAACAGAATGGCTTCCCTGTAGGCGGGACATTCCCATATCTACCCAGCCCCTATTCCAGCAACCAACAAAGTGTTCATCCCGATCGTCCATACTGTTTGTTCTATTGAAGGTTGAACCAATGGTGAACTCCATGCAGACATAAATACAAAGACCTAACTTGAGTGAATACATTCTGACTACGCCTACAGACCATCTCAATATGTAGAAGACAAGACCTAACTTGAGTGAATACATTCTGACTATGGCTACAGACCATCTCAATATGTAGAAGAGAAGACCTAACTTGAGTGAATACATTCTGACTATGGCTACAGACCATCTCAATATGTAGAAGAGAAGACCTAACTTGAGTGAATACATTCTGACTATGGCTACAGACCATCTCAATATGTAGAAGAGAAGACCTAACTTGAGTGAATACATTCTGACTACGCCTACAGACCATCTCAATATGTAGAAGAGAAGACCTAACTTGAGTGAATACATTCTGACTATGGCTACAGACCATCTCAATATGTAAAAGAGAAGACCTAACTTGAGTGAATACATTCTGACTACGCCTATAGACCATCTCAATATGTAGAAGACAAGACCTAACTTGAGTGAATACATTCTGACTACGCCTACAGACCATCTCAACAGGTAAAAGAGAAGCTGAAGCAGAGTCCGCGGTAGACCCAGAGTAAGGTTGAGTGATAAGTAAATTCTACAACAGCCTCACGTGACAAGGCTGGCATAAAAGCAAGAGCTAGAACTTTGTATTCTCATCGACACCTGGAATATTGACAACCGAAACAGTTGAAGAACGAGAGAGAAATAAATGGACTCAGCCAATAACATGATCTCAACACATCTCGTTGTTCCTATTTGCTAGCAGACAAACATGTAATAAACCTACTGACGCTAATATCGTCACTTACCTTGTCGATGTGATTTTCAAAGCTCAATAGTGAGACCTTTTGTCTTGTAATTTCAGAAGCTTCCAGAAATACGTTTTTTTTCAACGATATTTTGATTAACTAAAGACAAGTACAGCAAAACTATCGTTAAACATTTATTTTTCGTAACAATTTATGTGCAAGAATTCCGAAACGCCGAGCAGAAACACAAAAATACGTCCTCGATTGCTTTGATTACCCACTGCCAACTTAACGCGTTCCATTTATTTTCCTGCCATTATCGGCTGCTTATAGTCCGACATTGATTCTTACCTCCCTTCCCCGAGCGATCAGGAACCACAATTATTGATATTTTAATCATCAGGTTATTCCCCCCTGTCGATTCAAACAAAATGGTTCGTGTTTTTCCTCTGAGAAGTTTGAATTATTGGTCGTTGAAAATGCATTTTAATGGCAAGTAGATAAATATATTGAGTATACACAATATGATAGGCGGCAGAAAATTAAAGGTGAAATGGGTTTTGAGTTAGTTGGGCACAAATGTGCTCTGATTACATGTACTAATCTATCTTTACATTTTTTTTTTCAAAATGTGCTGCACTCTTTGTTGCTGGAGATAGTTTTTCTTCGTGAAACAAAAAGTTAAATATTTGTTCCATTGTGATGTTTAATGGAAGTTACAGTTTTTAAAGTTTAGTATTACTTTGTGGCTTTTATAAAGCAGCTATGGTGTTGCTATGACAACGGTATTGTATTGAAATGCCCTTGTCATGAGTTGTATTTGATAATTATTTCATAATTCTAAAATGAGCATAAGACCAGGGCTAAAACTAAGAATAGCAAAATGTTATATCTTTTTAACATTCCTATGTGGTGCAGAAACATGGACATTAGACAAGAAAGCAGAACATAAAATTGAATCCTCTGAAGTGTGGATTTTTAGAAGAACAGGAAGAATTGGATGGAAAGAAAAGAAACAAAATTATGAAGTTTTAAAACAACTAAAAATTAAAAGAGAACTATTAAACACAATTAAAACAAGACAAATTAGATTTTCGGGGCATGTTAAAAGACACAGCAGCGTACTAAAACTAATCTTGGAAGGGAAAATATCAAGTAAAAAAGGTAGAGACAGACCAAGACTAAAATGGACGAAGAACACCAAATGAAGGACAAGTCTTTCTGTGACAACCTGCTCTATCAAAGCAAAAGGCAAAGTGGATTGGCGGTCTATGGTAGCCAACCTTCTATGCGGATACGGCACTCGATGATGATGATGAAAATGAGCAAGTGCAGTAAATGACAATGCAGCTTTCATTGTAGGGGGATCATAACATAACCTAAAAGTTATGGGAAAAGTCGCAATGTTGTAGACAAATTTATGGCTAAATTGCCACAAAATGTTGTAGACAAATTTATTACTAAATTGCTACGCAATGTTGTAGACAAATTTATGACAAAATTGCCACAATATGTTGTAGACAAATTTATTACTAAATTGCCACGCAATGTTGTAGACAAATTTATGACAAAATTGCCACAAAATGTAGACAAATTTATGACAAAATTGTCTCGCAATGTTGTCGACAAATTTATGATAAAATTTCCACAAAATGTTGACAAATTTATGACAAAATTGCCACGCAATGTTGTAGACAAATTTATGACAAAACTCCCACGCAATGTTGTAGACAAATTTATGACAAAATTTTCACAAAATGTTATAGACAAATTTATGACAAAATTTTCACGCAGTGTTGTAGACACATTTATGACAAAATTGCCACGCAATGTTGTAGACACATTTATGACAAAATTGCCACGCAGTGTTGTAGACAAATTTATGACAAAATTGCCACGCAATGTTGTAAACACATTTATGACAAAATTGCCAATAGTCTAAATTAACGTAACATGGTACATAAAGGATATAATAGCCACAACATGGTTACATTGAGGCTCTGTGGTAACAAAACATCCTTCCTTAAGGGGTCTATATCAGGGTCTGTGGTAACAAAACATCCTTCCTTAAGGGGTCTATATCAGGGTCTGTGGTAACAAAACATCCTTCCTTAAGGGGTCTATATTAGGGTATATGGTAACAAAACATCCTTCCTTAAGGGGTCTGTACCAACATGGTAACGTTATACAGAGCGTATAGAGTAATATAACAACTTTGCAGAACGAGTCTATGGCAGTGTAACAGTGTCATGGAAATGATCAATTGACAACATAATCGCAGCATTACAGTGAGGATCTATAGAAATATAACGACGTCTGAGGGAATCTATAACAATATAATGGCATCGTTACAGAGTGTTTCAATAGCAGCATAACAGCATTACAGTGTGCTTTAATAGCAACGATGTCCTAACATCATCAAGCGCCATACATTTACTATGACGATCATCATTTTCAGGAGGACGTGATCTTCCGGGCAATGTGATGGATAGGCGGCAGGAACCATTGAAGGCTATGTCTGAAAAGTGTTCCTTGTTGCAGTTTCCTCATATTCCAAGTCCGGCTTGTTGCAGGAGCTACTGAGTTAAGTGCTCTGTGCACACCGTGAGCTGTGTGTTTCATCCGTTTTGATCATGCTCCGATATTCCAAATGCTTACGATGAATGCTGATATCGTATGACAGGAACAGTTGGCCGTGTTCACTCTCTGTGCGGTTTCGCCTTATGTCTTTTGGCGTGTGCTGAGACTGCTATGGTGGGGACTACAGCTACCTTTCTTTGCATGGGAGATGTGTTAGCAATTCGGATGATTCCACTGGCACGGGCGGTTGAGCAATTATGGATTTTAATTCGTTTGCAGTGATACCGGGCCTACCATAACCAGATAACCAGATAAAAGAAAAAAAAAGCAACATAACAGCGTTACAGGGTTTACATAGGAACATAACAGCGTTACATAGAGTTTCATTAGCAGCATAACAGCGTTACAGTGTGTTTTAATAGCAACATAACAGCTTTACAGGGTGTTTTAATAGCAACATAACAGAGTTACAGGGTGTTTTAGTAACAACATTACAGCGTTACAGTGTGTTTTAATAGCAACATAACAGCTTTACAGGGTGTTTTTGTAACAACATTACAGCATTACACAGTGTTTCAATAACAACATAACAGCGTTACACAGTGTATGTGTAGTAACATTATAGAGAATGTTTATTGCAATGTAACAACACTATAGAAAGCATTTATTGCAATGTAACAACATTATAGAAAGCATTTATTGCAATGTAACAACATTATAGAAAGCATTTATTGCAATGTAACAACATTATAGAAAGCATTTATTGCAATGTAACAACATTATAGAAAGCATTTATTGCAATATAACAACACTATAGAAAGCATTTATTGCAATGTAACAACATTATAGAAAGCATTTATTGCAATGTAACAACACTATAGAAAGCATTTATTGCAATGTAACAACATTATAGAAAGCATTTATTGCAATGTAACAACATTATAGAAAGCATTTATTGCAATGTAACAACACTATAGAAAGCATTTATTGCAATGTAACAACATTATAGAAAGCATTTATTGCAATGTAACAACATTATAGAAAGAATTTATTGCAATGTAACAACACTATAGAAAGCATTTATTGCAATGTAACAACATTATAGAAAGCATTTATTGCAATGTAACAACATTATAGAAAGCATTTATTACAATGTAACAACATTATAGAAAGCATTTATTGCAATGTAACAACTTTATAGAAAGCATTTATTGCAATGTAACAACATTATAGAAAGCATTTATTACAATGTAACAACATTATAGAAAGCATTTATTGCAATGTAACAACATTATAGAAAACATTTATTACAATGTAACAACATTATAGAAAGCATTTATTGCAATGTAACAACATTATAGAAAGCATTTATTGCAATGTAACAACATTATAGAACGCATTTATTGCAATGTAACAACATTATAGAAAGCATTTATTGCAATGTAACAACATTATAGAACGCATTTATTGCAATGTAACAACATTATAGAAAGCATTTATTGCAATGTAACAACACTATAGAAATCATTTATTGCAATGTTACAACGTTATAGATAGGGTCTATACTAAGAAACTCTGATATTGACAACTTTTACTGCAGGTTGAATGATTATTGACGCTTCACCATATTATTAGTGCTATTAAAGGGCGTGATTAAGGTGTCCATGGTACTTATGAGGGGAGCATGATCTTGTATAAACACGTTGTTGTCAGGGGTCTGTCTGGTATGATGTAAGGTCGGATCTCTCCAGACAGAATACCTCACATTGACTGCTGTATAGACTTGTCAGACTTGGACAGACAGGTGTAGACAGCAGTACACTGCCACGTACAGACATCTCCATGTAACATGTTTTTAGAGACAGGCTCCACTGGTCTGTACTCCAACAGGTTTAATTGCATGTAACAATCGTGGTCAAAGCTTTCTACAGCAACCTGTAATCAAAACCACATTATACTCATGCGCTCCAGTATGAATTCTACAACTGCTATCTAGTTGCCCCCGACTATCTAACTCTATCAGAACCTTTATGGTCTTTAAAACTGTCCGGGTCGACTCAAGGTTCTGATCATCTGTTCTAATTTAACTTCCGTCTACTAAATCGATGGCTGATCTTTCGACTTGGAACTAACTAGCTAACCTTTGCTTTTCTAATGTCAGCAATTCTCTCGATATAATCATATAATATGTATATATAAAGAGCCCCGTCAAGCTAAGTGGCATATATGGAATAGGTGTTAGTGACCATAATTTTTACAGACCTTCGGCACATGATTTTGGGGGTAATGTGGTCGGTATTATGCCCGTGCCGCTTTACATTCCCAGAAAAAAATCCGGTAACCATTTAAGGCTGGGTGAACCCGGAAGCCGTCGGTTAGGATCGAACCCGACCTCTTGCCCTTTGTAGTCCAGTTCACTAACCACTGACCTATCGCGGCTCCCTTTTTATTCTCATGATATGCCCGAAAAATGCTGATTGTTTCTTTATGATGTTTTTTAGGAACTCCCTTCTTGCGTTGGCCTCTTTGAGAATGTCCTCATTAGTCTTTTTTTTTTTTCGTTCTCCAGCTTTTACCTCTGACGAAGTCCCTAGAGACTAGGAACTGAATTTAGCGTGTTAATCTATTTTTCCTTGGCAGCCGTGTGCACAGGGGTTCCTCGCCGCACAGGCAGATAACTCCGACTTCGGAGGTACTCATATTTTTTCCGGCGATGAGTAATTAGTTTTTTTAGCTGTCCAGGGAACTTTCAACATTCTTTTGAGAAAACCCATCTATGTGGCCTCTAATCGTCTTATCATTTGTTTGTCTACTGTCCACGATTCGCTTCCATAGGTCAGAATTGGCTCTATATAGCACAGATGAACTCTCTTTCTCACTTCTTTTGACATAGATTTCTTGCATAAGACGTTTTTTCATTTTAAAAAATGCCTTTTGGCTTGAGCTTTCTTCTATTTTTATTTCTGTGGTGCATCTTCCATCTGATGCTATTGTTGTGGCCAAGTATTTGACGCGTTGCACTTATTCAGATTTATCCTGTTTATTTTTATGCTTCATGATGGTGATGATTGTTTCTTCGATATAACAATTACTTCTGTTATTCTTACTATTCAGACCTTGCTGGTTGCTTTATTTTCCGTTTATATCTACCATTTCTTGTAGTTCATTCTCTATCTGTGATACTAAGACTGTGGCATTTCGCATAACGCAAATTGTTTATGTTGTGACCATTTACTTCAATTCATTTTTTGTCTACTATTGATCTTATAATAATTTCGCTGTAAAGTGAAAACAAAACCAGCGACAGAACACAGCCTTGTCTGACTCCTTGTTTTATATATTGGAACTTTCCTGTTTGGCCGCTAATTCGTATGGCTGCTGTTTGTTGCCAGTACATTAACCGGGACTCTATGAATCAGTAGACATGTACATTTACCATTCTGCCCCCAAGGTTTCAGTGTGAAAGTAATTCATACACAAAAAGGATAGGAATTGGTTTTATTGAAACTGGAGACTACAGTGTAAGAAACAAACAGAAAGCTGACTTCATGGGAGAGTCTGGAATCCTACTCTGATTGAGTCTTGATCGCACAGAGAGAGAGAGAGAGAGAGAAAGGATTCTCAGATCGTTGCCATCAATGTTTAATTTCTCCAGCATATTGATTATTTCCACATGCTTTACTTTGTCAAATGCTTTTGTGTCGTTTATAACGCACATATATAGATCTTTCTTTAGTTCTGTAACTCTTTAAACCAATGTTCTCAGGATATATATTGTATTATTGGAGTCATTTCCTTCCATAAGTCCATATTGTTCCTCACTTATTTCTGGTTTTATTTTGTTCCTTACACGTCTCATGATGATTCTTAGTAATATTTTAGTCATATGGCTCATGAGTCTAACAATGCGATGATCTTTATAATCACTGGCGCCTGGCCTCTTCGGTATGGCTACAAAGATACTTTTTAGTAGATCTTGTGACATTTATATATATATATATATATATATATATATATATATTGCGCCTTGGAATTTAAAAGTCGAAAAGTGTAGGCTAAAATGGCCGCTGCCCGGGGCAAAAATTGTTAAGAAAATTTACCCACGCCGAAGACGAATGTATCGGGTCGAAAGGCGCATGTCTATGCTTTGCCTTAAACCAGCGACACAATGCACCCACGCCCACTTAACGGATCTCACCACCTAGAGACCAAGGGGAGGGTAAAGTCATGAAGAAACCAGGGATTCGAATCTATATTCGAAACATAGATTTCAAATAAATCTACAAAATATCTTAATGTTGTTAATAATTTTCTTATTGATTTATTCTCTCCCTTTGTGCAAAGAGACATTCGAGTTCTCTCCCGTTCTACATAGAAACGAGTCCATTTATTAGGTGACGTGTCTGTTTATTGTTTGATCGATCTATCGATCTCATGTCCGATAACCACAGGGGACATAAACAGTATCGGTTCACATTGTTTACTCACTTCCCTTTCTTTATATCCGGACATTGATTTCTTCAAATGTTTACGCTCCCTTCCTCCCTCACTTTATTTCCCGCCATTACTGCATTTGATCGCAGCTTACACTACTTCATCATCGCCATTCTTCTTCTTCTTTCCTTATTTGCCTTTCAGCGTCGAGGGGAAATATAATTTACTGTCGTTTGCTCTTCTGCTCTTGTTTCCTTGTGTTTCTATCAATTCATCTTTTTCGTAATCGGCCTTAGAGTCTGGTGTTCTCGCAACACTTATTAAAGGTTCTTTGTGTTGTGGTCTTTCTATCTTATCTAGTGGCTAAACCATTTTATTTGTTATTTCTTTATGTACTCTTTATTGGAGATTATTTCCATCTTTTTTTTCTCAGTTCTTCATTTCTTATCTTTCCTCTCATGCAGTTTCCTGTTCTGCGTCTAACACATTTCATCTCTGTAGTGGTTATTTTTTTATTTTGCTCTTGAGTCTAGAGCCCAGATTCGGCATTGGTAGCTTACACTGATGATGTTTGTGTTTTTGGGTTTTCAACATATCAAACTTTAGTACAATGTTTTATTTTATGTTGGGTTTTCTTGTCATCTTCAATCTCCATTTATTTGACCAAGCTCAATAGATTGTTTCAAGGATCACCACATGAACGTTTAGTATGGTCTTGATCAGTTCAGATTCCCTGACACAATCTCAAACATTGAGCTATAGATCACTGATCACTGACTACGTATGCACTGCGTCTTACCCACATATCCTATAAATATGACTTTATATTGGCATTTTTCCAAGTCTTTGCTGATGCTACAGAGTTTGTACGTTTGAGCTAAAACCATCTTTAGTACTTTCTCTAGCATGTGGCAGCAGTGCTTCGCTGGAGAGGGGATCTTCCTCCTTCCTTCCTGTCGTCCACTCGATGACTACTAAAGGAATTGATGTCCTCTTTATCTCCCATCCTTAGAAGGAGGTTAAGTGGACCTAGATATGTTGTGTTGTTGCTTACAGTAGAGCTGTGATTTTTGTGCCTTTCAGCCCAATACATCTAACCTCAGCACGTTATTTTGGAGTAGCTGGTTGTCTCCCATTTTCAATCCCTACCCTCTTGGCCAGACTATACAGGTTAGTCTGTTTCGGTAGGCACTGCGAAGAGGTGAAGTAGAATCTGGATGGTTCGAGTTCACCAATCCTGGTGCAAATCAATCTGCTGTGGGTCGCTCACAGCTTCCAGCTCTGCTGTGGGTCACTCACAGCTTCCAACTCTGCTGTGGGTCGCTCACAGCTTCCAGCTCTGCTGTGGGTCGCTCACAGCTTCCAGCTCTGCTGTGGGTCGCTCACAGCTTCCAACTCTGCTGCTGTGAGGTTCCATTGCCTCCAGAGCGAGGATCTCAACACTATATATTTATTTGATGTGCACAAAAAATGATCTGTGCTCTGTGGACTATTCATTGACATCTCTTAAGCAGCGATCTGTGGACTAAACTAAACTAAACATTGACATCTCTTAAGCAGCGATCTGTGGACTAAACTAAACTAAACATTGACAGCTCTTAAGCAGCTGTAATCTGAACCCATTTAACCCTTCCATGATCTGTGGACTGAACTAAACTAAACATTGACATCTCTTAAGCAGCTGTAATCTGAACCCATTTAACCCTTCCATTTCCATCCACTCTACATCATTATCTGTTTTTATTTATTTCTCTGTTATTCCTCGGTCTTTTTCTGCTATTCCTCTCTCTTCCTCTGTTCCTTTTGGTCAATGTGGTGGATAGGCAGCAGGAACCATTGAGGCTCAGTCTGAAAAGTGTTCCTCATTGAAGTTTCCTCATATTCCAAGTCCGGCATGCTGCCAGAGCTACAGAGTTTAGTGCTCCGTGCACACAGTGAGCTGTGTTTTTCATGCGCATCATGTTTTGATATCTTGATTGCTTATGATGAGTGATGATATTGTATAATGAAGGACAGTTCAACTGCATTCACTTTCAGTACCTCTTGGCCTTATGTCTTTTGGCATGTGCTGTAGCTGCTATGATGGGGACTGCGGCTGCCTTTCTTTGGATCCTTCAGTGAGATTAATTTTAATTCAGATGGTTCTACCGATATGGGCGGTTGAGCAATTATGGATTTTAATTCATTTGCTGTGATACTGGGGCCTTCGACTAACCATAACCTTAACCTCTTTTCCTACATATATGTAGTTTCCAAATCAAAGCCGTAAGTTTTCTTAATGTTAAATGTATGCCCTAGTGAGCTACATGAACATCTCATCAATTCTCTTATTATATTTTTCTATTTACTTTCTCATATACCATTTGCATTTTATTTTTTTGTTTCTAGAAATTCATCACTGGGAGCCTTGTCATTTTATTTTTATTGACATGATATTATGTATGACCAAGTTTGTTAAATCATCTACAGTAAAAAGTAAAAAAAAGTAAAGTACCCCCGTCACGCCGAGTGGCGTATAGGGAAATATGGTGTTAGTGACCCTATATTTTACAGACCTTCAGCACATGATTTTTGGGGTAATGTGGTCAGTATTACGCCCGTGCTGCTTTACTTTCCCAGAAAAAAATCCGGTACCCATTTAAGGCTGGGTGAACCTGGAAGCCGTCGGTTGGGATCGATCCCTACCCCTTGTCCGTGGTAGTCCAGTTCACTAACCACTGAGCTATCGCGGCTCCCAAAAAATCGACAGCAATATGGATTAACATGAAAAGAAAAGCTGGAAGAGAAGCTGGAATGGACATATTGCAAGAACTGACAACCTAGCCAAGACTATCTACAGGGAACAGTGGGAACTGGAAGATGGTTGGGTTGATGATGAAAAAGTGTAGTGATATCAAAGACTGGACAAAGTTTTTGTTGACGTAATGCCATGTTGATGTAATGCCACAAGTTGATATGAGGGAGGAGACCTTTGATTTATCGAGTATGTGGGTTGCAATGGCTATCATTGTATTTATGGCTTGTACTGGAGAGTTTGTCTAGTTGCAGGTGATGGCTGAATAATTGTGTGACTTGTGCTGCCTTGAGGTTCTGCAATATTAGGTCTTCTATATCAGTAAGAGTCACCACTACAGGGAACACACTGATCCTAGCTTCTTTTAGCCAGCCTGTTTCGAAGCAGGCTCAATACTAGATCTTCTACATGAGTAAGAGCCACCACTATAGGGGACAAGGCGATCCTAGCTTCTGTTATCCAGCCTGTTTTGAAGCAAGCTTAATACTGGGTCTTCTATATCAGTAAGAGCCACCACTACAGGGAATGTGACAATCCAAGCTTCTGTTAGCCAGCCTGTTTGGAAGCAGGCTCAAAACTAGGTCTTCTATATCAGTAAGTGCCACCACTACAGGGAATGTGACAATCCAAGCTTCTGTTAGCCAGCCTGTTTGGAAGCAGGCTCAAAACTAGGTCTTCTATATCAGTAAGAGCCACCACTACAGGGAATGTGACAATCCAAGCTTCTGTTAGCCAGCCTGTTTCGAATCAGGCTCAATACTAGGTCTTCTACATCAGTAAGAGCCACCACTACAGGGAATGTGACAATCCAAGCTTCTGTTAGCCAGCCTGTTTCGAAGCAGGCTCAATACTAGGTCTTCTACATCAGTAAGAGCCACCACTACAGGGAATGTGACAATCCAAGCTTCTGTTAGCCAGCCTGTTTCGAAGCAGGCTCAATACTAGGTCTTCTACATCAGTAAGAGCCACCACTACAGGGAATGTGACAATCCAAGCTTCTGTTAGCCAGCCTGTTTCGAAGCAGGCTCAATACTAGGTCTTCTACATCAGTAAGAGCCACCACTACAGGGAATGTGACAATCCAAGCTTCTGTTAGCCAGCCTGTTTTAGCTCAGGTTGTTACCATGGGAAGTCAACAAGAAGGTCGATTAGGTCAGCTGATGGGAATACATTTGAATAGACATAGGGACTGACACACAACAAGGAGGCCGATTAGGTCAGCTGATGGGAATACATTTGAATAGACATAGGGACTGACACACAACAAGGAGGCCGATTAGGTCAGCTGATGGGAATACATTTGAATAGACATAGGGACTGACACACAACAAGGAGGTCGATTAGGTCAGCTGATGGGAATACATTTGAATAGACATAGGGACTGACACACAACAAGGAGGTCGATTAGGTCAGCTGATGGGAACACATTTGAATAGACATAGGGACTGACACACAACAAGGAGGTCGATTAGGTCAGCTGATGGGAACACATTTGAATAGACATAGGGACTGACACACAACAAGGAGGTAGATTAGGTCAGCTGATGGGAATACATTTGAATAGACATAGGGACTGACACACAACAAGGAGGTAGATTAGGTCAGCTGATGGGAATACATTTGAATAGACATAGGGACTGACACACAACAAGGAGGTCGATTAGGTCAGCTAATGGGAACACATTTGAATAGACATAGGGACTGACACACAACAAGGAGGCCGATTAGGTCAGCTGATGGGAACACATTTGAATAGAAATAGGGACTGACACACAACAAGGAGGTCGATTAGGTCAGCTGATGGGAACACATTTGAATAGACATAGGGACTGACACACAACAAGGAGAAAGATTATAAACAACTCACACTGTCATTGTTCTAAAGGCTTTTATGAGAGCCGAGGGAACAGGTAGGGCAGAGATCATGTGATCTCAATCCCACAATGCACTGTTCTTAGAGAGCACAGATAAAAACATATTTTTCTTATGATTGTCATTTTATTATTTACCATAAGTATACAGTCTCCTGTGTGTTACCGGGGCCTCATTATGAGGGAAGTAAAGAATAGTGACACTGTGACCTTCCAGCATGTCGTAAGAGGCGACTAAGGAGGTTGATCGATGGCTTGACAAGCTGTCATTGTAAAAAGTATTGTTATGGAAACAGCCATAAGTTTGGAAGCAGCGATCTCTGCAATATGTGCCATTTTGGCACGCAAGGTTTCTGCTTTTTTAATTGTGGTTCTGCCCTATGTGCCGTCTTCGGCTCGAAAGGACGATAGATAGATAAGTATAAAATAAAGAATATAAAAATTCACTGGCTTATTGGAAATGTGTGTATCAACAAAGTGTGATTGTAGTCCCTATGCTGAACTAAGTCCCTTCTTATGACATATATTATTTGTCATGGTACACACAATCACTTTATTTTGCATTCAAGAGAAGTACTTGAAAAATTCTTTGCCTTTCAGTACTTAGTTTATTTTGGTTTAGCTTAGCTTAGTTTACTTTACTTTAGTTTAGCTTAGTTTTAGTTAGTTTAGTTTAGTTTAGTTTAGTTTAGTTTAGTTTAGTTTAGTTTAGTTTAGTTTAGTTTAGTTTAGATTAGTTTAGTTTAGTTTAGCTTAGTTTAACTGAATGATCATCATCATTGCACATTGGACACATCCATAAGTGCTCAGATGTCCCCACTGTGGGTGGAAACTCTAAATGTGTGTTGATATTTTTATGTTTCTGTGTCTCCAAGCGTGGCACTCCATTCTGGCATTTCCAGTTTTGACCTGATGTTCGTGCAGTCTGGGCATGTTTGTAGATTCATGGTCAATTGACAGAAGCTCCAGCAATCCCTGTCTCCCTGAGGGCATTCAGAGTGTTAGCCCAATTTATTCCACATCTGCCATCCATGGCAACTGTTCCAGTCTATCAGCTCATTCATTTCCTCTCATATCCAACTGTTCAGTGATGAACATGAAACAGATCCCAAATGGTTCTGAGTCCTTGAGTATCACCTCCCACCACTTTCGTGCCCAGCCCCCTTAGATTTTCTTGAGCACGCTTATAGTCACTCAGAAAACTTACATATAGAGTCACTCAGGAAACTTACTTATAGAGTCACTCATAAAACTTACTTATAGAGTCACTTAGAAAACTTACTTATAGAATCACTTAGAAAACTTACTTATAGAGTCACTTAGGAAACTTACTTATAGAGTCACTCATAAAACTTACTTATAGAGTCACTTAGAAAACTTACTTATAGAGTCACTTAGAAAACTTACTTATAGAGTCACTTAGAAAACTTACTTATAGAGTCACTTAGAAAACTTACTTATATAGTGACTCAGAAAACTTATAATAGAGTCACTTAGAAAACTTACTTATATAGTGAATCAGAAAACTTATAATAGAGTCACTCAGAAAACTTACTTATATAGTGACTCAGAAAACTTATAATAGAGTCACTCAGAAAACTTACTTATAGAGTTACTCAGAAAACTTACATATAGAGTCACTCCAAAAGTGTACTTATAGAATCACTCAGAAAACTTACTTATAGAGTTACTCAAAAAACTTACTTATAGAGTCACTCAGAAAACTTATATATAGAGTCACTCTGAAAACTTAGTTATAGTCACTTAGAAAACTTAGTTATAGTAACTTAGAAAACCTACTTATAGAGTCACTCAGAAAACTTAGTTATAGTCACTTAGAAAACTTAGTTATAGTCACTTAGAAAACCTACTTATAGAGTCACTCAGAAAACTCCCTTATAGAGCCACTAAAAAAACTCCCTTATAGAGCCACTCAAAAACTTCCTTATAGAGCCACTCAAAAAACTCCCTTATAGAGCCACTCAAAAAACTGCCTTATAGAGCCACTCAAAAAACTCCCTTATAGAGCCACTCAAAAAAACTCCCTAATTGAGCCACTCAAAAAACTTCCTTATAGAGCCACTCAAAAAACTCCCTTATAGAGCCACTCAAAAAACTCCCTTATAGAGCCACTCAAAAAACTCCCTTATAGAGCCACTCATAAACTTCCTTTTAGAGCCACTCAAAAAAACTCCCTTATAGAGCCACTCAAAAAACTCCCTTATAGAGCCACTCAAAAAACTCCCTTATAGAGCCACTCAAAAAACTCCCTTATAGAGCCACTCAAAAAACTCCCTTATAGAGCCACTCAAAAAACTCCCTTATAGAGCCACTCAAAAAACTCCCTTATAGAGCCACTCAAAAAACTCCCTTATAGAGCCACTCAAAAAACTCCCTTATAGAGCCACTCAAAAAACTCCCTTATAGAGCCACTCAAAAACTTCCTTATAGAGCCACTCAACAAAACTCCCTTATAGAGCCACTCAAAAAACTGCCTTATAGAGCCACTCAAAAAACTCCCTTATAGAGCCACTCAAAAAAACTCCCTAATAGAGCCACTCAAAAAACTTCCTTATAGAGCCACTCAAAAAACTCCCTTATAGAGCCACTCAAAAAACTCCCTTATAGAGCCACTCATAGACTTCCTTTTAGAGCCACTCAAAAAAACTCCCTTATAGAGCCACTCAAAAAACTTCCTTATAGAGCCACTCAAAAAACTCCCTTATAGAGCCACTCAAAAAACTCCCTTATAGAGCCACTCAAAAAACTCCCTTATAGAGCCACTCAAAAAACTCCCTTATAGAGCCACTCAAAAAACTCCCTTATAGAGCCACTAAAAAAACTCCCTTATAGAGCCACTCAAAAACTTCCTTATAGAGCCACTCAACAAAACTCCATTATAGAGCCACTTCTAAAACTGCCTTATAGAGCCACTCAAAAAACTCCCTTATAGAGTCACTCAAAAAACTCCCTTATAGAGCCACTCAAAAAACTCCCTTATAGAGCCACTCAAAAAACTCCCTTATAGAGCCACTCATAAACTTCCTTTTAGAGCCACTCAAAAAAACTCCCTTATAGAGCCACTCAAAAAACTCCCTTATAGAGCCACTCAAAAAAACTTCCTTATAGAGCCACTCAAAAAACTCCCTTATAGACCCACTCCAAAAAACTTGCTTATAGAGCAACTCAAAAAACTGCCTTATAGAGCCACTCAAAAAACTCCCTTATAGAGCCACTCAAAAAACTCCCTTATAGAGCCACTCAAAAAACTCCCTTATAGAGCCACTCAAAAAACTCCCTTATAGAGCCACTCAAAAAACTCCCTTATAGAGCCACTCAAAAAACTCCCTCATAGAGCCTCTCAAAAAACGTTCTTATAGAGCCACTCAAAAAAACTCCCTTATAGAGCCACTCAAAAAACTCCCTTATAGAGCCACTCAAAAAACTCCCTTATAGAGCCACTCAAAAAACTTCCTTATAGAGCCACTCAAAAAACTTCCTTATAGAGCCACTCAAAAAACTTCCTTATATAGCCACTCAAAAAGCTCCCTTATAGAGCCACTCAAAAAACTCCCTTATAGAGCCACTCAAAAAACTCCCTTATAGAGCCACTCAAAAAACTCCCTTATAGAGCCACTCAAAAAACTCCCTTATAGAGCCACTCAAAAACTTCCTTTTAGAGCCACTCAAAGAAACTCCCTTATAGAGCCACTCAAAAAACTCCCTTATAGAGCCACTCAAAAAAACTTCCTTATAGAGCCACTCAAAAAACTCCCTTATAGACCCACTCCAAAAAACTTGCTTATAGAGCACTCAAAAAACTGCCTTATAGAGCCACTCAAAAAAACTCCCTTATAGAGCCACTCAAAAAACTCCCTTATAGAGCCACTCAAAAAAACTCCCTTATAGAGCCACTCAAAAAACTCCCTTATAGAGCCACTCAAAAAAACTCCCTTATAGAGCCACTCAAAAAACTCCCTCATAGAGCCTCTCAAAAAACGTTCTTATAGAGCCACTCAAAAAAACTCCCTTATAGAGCCACTCAAAAAACTCCCTTATAGAGCCACTCAAAAACTTCCTTATAGAGCCACTCAAAAAACTCCCTTATAGAGCCACTCAAAAAACTCCCTTATAGAGCCACTCAAAAAACTTCCTTATAGAGCCACTCAAAAAACTCCCTTATAGACCCACTCCAAAAAACTTCCTTATAGAGCCACTCAAAAAACTGCCTTATAGAGCCACTCAAAAAACTCCCTTATAGAGCCACTCAAAAAACTTACTTATAGAGTCTCTCAGAAAACTTACTGACATAACTTATATTGATAGTATTTGTTTTGTCATTGTTTTACAGTTTGCCTTGTATGACGCTGGTGCCACCATTGGTCAGCAGATTTTGGGTATCCATTATGGATCCAGCAAAACTTCCAGCATTGGAGCCATTATCACTGGAAGGGAAAAGATCCTCTATGGCATGCTGGTTGTCTTGTTTCCCTGGTTGAAAGAAAGAATGTCTACACTATTGGCTTACCTGGAGATGTCAAAAGTTGATGCACATGTAAGATTTGAACATGTTTTACTCCCTCATACTTCCATTACCGTGTTCTGTTATTCTTTCATTGTTACTCATGCAATGTTATACTATGATTTTGTCTATAATCTTCCTTCCTTCCTTCCTTCCTTCCTTCCTTCCTTCCTTCCTTCCTTCCTTCCTTCCTTCCTTCCTTCCTTCCTTCCTTCCTTCCTTCCTTCCTTCCTTCCTTCCCTTCCTTCCTTCCTTCCTTCCTTCCTTCCTTCCTTCCTTTTTCTTCCTTCCTTCCTTCCTTCCTCCCTTCCTTCCTCCCTTCCTTCCTCCCTTCCTTCCTCCCTCCCTCCCTTCCTCCCTCCCTCCCTCTCTCCCATCCTCCCTCCCTCCCTCTCTCCCATCCTCCCTCCCTCCCTTCCTCCCTCCCGTCCTCCCTCCCTCCCTTCCTCCCTCCTTCCTTCCTTCCCTCCCTCCCTCATGCTTCCATTACAGTGTTCTGTTATTCTTTTATTTTTACTCATGACATTTTATATTGTGATTTTTACTCTATAATTTTCCTTCCCTCCCTCTCTCCCTCCCTCCCTTCCTTCCTTCCCTCTCTCCTCCTTACTTTCTCATGTCCATAAATGAATAATTAAATATAAAATTGATTTTCGTAATCTGTTATTAATCATAATCTTTAACAATATTTTTATAATTGGAAAGTTATAGGCCTTAATATTCTCTTCTGTGTCAAGCTGAAAACTTCATTTGAGAGACCTAATGAAACTAAATATAACCACAGCCTTCGTTACATGTGAGTAGGCATGATTGTTTGCTGGAGTTTAGGGTTACCAATTTATCTCATTTTCCTCGTTAGCAAGGCATGGATGGAACCTTGACCTTGCTATGTAAATATGACCTTACATTGACATCTTTTAGGGCATCGATAATCTGTATCCATCTAATCCTGCATCTCCATATGGGTGATCGTTATTGTAGGGTATATTATTTAACAGATGACATATTTCTCCATATAAGTAAAAAAAAATGTAAAGAGTCCCATCACGCCAAGTGATGTATAGGGAATATGGTGTTAGTGACCATAATTGTTTATAGACCTTCAGCACATGATTTTTGGGGTAATATGGTCAGTATTGCACCCATTCTGCTTTACTTTTCCTGAAAAAATCTGGTACCCATTTAAGGCTGGGTGAACCCGGCTCCTGTCCTTTGTAGTCCAGTTCATTAACCACTGAGCTATCATGGCTCCCATGTCTCCATATGGGTGATCATTATTGTATGGTTTTATGTAAACAGATGATATATGTCTCCATATGGGTTATTTTATTTAAAGTTTTAACCAGGACTCTATGAATCATTAGACATGTACATTTACCATTCTGCCCCAAGGTTTCAGCATGAAAGTAATTCATACACAAAAAGGATAGGAATTGTTTTTTGTTCTTTTAAATGCTTTAATTTGGGGACTAAGGTACACATCACATGAAGGCTGTCAGCAACTGATAGCTAATGGCTAGTGCCAGGGTTGGTGAACTAGAGCTATCCAGACCCTACTCACCCTCTTGGCAGTGCCCCTCGAAACAGACTGATCAGTTTAGTCTGACCAAGTGAGTTGGAATCCAGAGGGAAGGCAAGCCAGTACTCAAAAACATCATACTGAGGTCAGATGTGTTGGGCTTAAAGACACAAAAATCAAGTTCAACAGAAAACCACAACAAAATGCACTTACATCAACTTAACCTTCTTTTAAAGGCGATTGACTAAGAAAACTATTCTTTTCTTTCGTTATTTCTCAGATAAATGGAAGAAAGAAAATGTTTTAATTCCATTATTAGCCAGTCAAAAATCATTTATGATTTATTAACTGTTTGGCTTATCAATAGCAACATACGGTTGTGAATCATGGACAGTCTCATAAACAACAGGAGAGAAAATCTATTCATTCTGAAATAAAATGCTATAGAAAAATCCTTAACATACCTTTGACATTGAAAAAGAGCAAAGAAGACATATTAAAAGATTTAAATATTAAAAAGAGCTGGCTTATAAACACCATTATACATAGGGAATTAAAATACAGTGGTCGCATCAAAAGACACAGCAGGTTGGAAAGAGCAATAATGGAAGGCATGGTTCCTGGGTACGCATCAGGACAGACCAAGAAGAAGGTGGTCTCAAGACATCAAGGAGACTTTTGAACATAACAATAGAAGAAGTGGAGATCTGGCTAGAAACAGAGATTCTTTCAGATGGGCTGTGGTGAATGTAACGTTCTGTAGATTCTTTCAGATGGGCTGTGGTGAATGTAATGTTCTGTGGGAGATCTGGCTAGACAGAGATTCCTTCAGATGGGCTGTGGTGAATGTAACGTTCTGTAGATTCTTTCAGATGGGCTGTGGTGAATGTAATGTTCTGTGGGAGATCTGGCTAGACAGAGATTCCTTCAGATGGGCTGTGGTGAATGTAACGTTCTGTAGATTCTTTCAGATGGGCTGTGGTGAATGTAATGTTCTGTGGGAGATCTGGCTAGACAGAGATTCCTTCAGATGGGCTGTGGTGAATGTAATGTTCTGTGGGAGATCTGGCTAGACAGAGATTCTTTCAGATGGGCTGTGGTGAATGTAACGTTCTGTAGATTCTTTCAGATGGGCTGTGGTGAATGTAATGTTCTGTGGGAGATCTGGCTAGACAGAGATTCCTTCAGATGGGCTGTGGTGAATGTAATGTTCTGTGGGAGATCTGGCTAGACAGAGATTCTTTCAGATGGGCTGTGGTGAATGTAATGTTCTGTGGGAGATCTGGCTAGACAGAGATTCCTTCAGATGGGCTGTGGTGAATGTAACGTTCTGTAGATTCTTTCAGATGGGCTGTGGTGAATGTAGTGTTCTGTGGGAGATCTGGCTAGACAGAGATTCCTTCAGATGGGCTGTGGTGAATGTAACGTTCTGTGGGAGATCTGGCTAGACAGAGATTCCTTCAGACGGGCTGTGATGAATGCGATGTTCTGCACAGAACATGCGACCTGATAACGATGAGCTGCTTAGATGTTCTGAGGCCATGATATGATGAGTTTGTGTTGTACATTCATTCCTTTACCTGACCAGGTACAGCGGTTATTGCAGCATGCGGAAACTGTTTTCAAAGTGGCTGCACTAGTGAATGTGCTGACTTTTCTCAAGAGAGGTGTGCATCTTTCACTTGTTGAGCGCATTCTGGGCATTAGGTCACAGTTTCCACAACGCCAGGGACTTAGACAGGTAGGTCAAAAGTCCTTTGAAAGTTTTTTCAAAGTTCCTTTGAGAGATATATAAAGTAGATTAGACAGGTAGGTCAAAGTTCCTTTGAGAGATAGATAAAGTAAATTAGACAGGTAGGTCAAAGTTCCTTTGAGAGATAGATAAAGTAGGTTAGACAGGTAGGTCAAAGTTCCTTTGAGAGATAAAGTAAATTAGACAGGTAGGTCAAAGTTCCTTTGAGAGATAGATAAAGTAGATTAGATAGGTAGGTAAAAGTTCCTTTGAGAGATAGATAAAGTAGATTAGACAGGTAGGTCAAAGTTCCTTTGAGAGATAAAGTAGATTAGACAGGTAGGTCAAAGTTCCTTTGAGAGATAGATAAAGTAAATTAGATAGGTAGGTCAAAGTTCCTTTAAGAGATGGATAAAGTAGGTTAGACAGGTAGGTCAAAGTTCCTTTGAGAGATAGATAAAGTAAGTTAGACAGGTAGGTCAAAGTTCCTTTGAGAGATAGATAAAGTAAGTTAGACAGGTAGGTCAAAGTTACTTTGAGAGATAGATAGAAGTAAATTAGACAGGTAGGTCAAAGTTCCTTTGAGAGATAGATAAAGTAGGTTAGACAGTTAGGTAAAAGTTCCTTTGAGAGATAGATAAAGTAAATTAGACAGGTAGGTCAAAGGTCCTTTGAAAATAAAGTAGGTTAGACAGGCAAAACACAGTGATTAAATAAATAAATGAGAGTGTTATGAGCTTGTATGACAATGTACAGCAGACAGGCAGACCAATGTATTTAGTCTCTAGTACAAATTTTCTCTCTGCAGGCAAGGTGTTCCCATATCTGCTCTGCTACCCTCTCCAGCAACTATGAAAGTGTTCATCTACTGGTTGTTCCTGTCCTGCACTGATTAACTTTTCCTGTACATTTTGACACACTGTACGTATTGCTGATTTCAGTCATGTACATTTTGACGCACTGTACATATTGCTGATTTCAGTCATGTACATTTTGACGCACTGTACGTATTGCTGATTTCAGACATGCACATTTTGACGCACTGTACGTATTGCTGATTTCAGTCATGTACATTTTGACGCACTGTACGTATTGCTGATTTCAGTCATGTACATTTTGACGCACTGTACGTATTGCTGATTTCAGTCATGTACATTTTGACGCACTGTACGTATTGCTGATTTCAGTCATGTACATTTTGACGCACTGTACGTATTGCTGATTTCAGGCATGTACATTTTGACGCACTGTACGTATTGCTGATTTCAGTCATGTACATTTTGACGCACTGTACGTATTGCTGATTTCAGTCATGTACATTTTGACGCACTGTACGTATTGCTGATTTCAGTCATGTACATTTTGACGCACTGTACGTATTGCTGATTTCAGTCATGTACATTTAGCCGCAGAGTGCATCCCTCACTTAATTTGATTAGTGTAAACCGTCAACACGGTTGTTTCCGGTTGTATCCAAGATGGAGGAATTATTTTTCTCTGGCTTGGTATAGAACCGTTGATCAGAGGTTTAACAAGCCACTATCATAAAAATGATTTTGTTAATGAAACGTAGACCTGATATAGAATGTGTAAATTAGCAGTAGATAATAGTGATAGTTTTTCGGCCCTAAAACAACAACAAAAATAAGATTCTGGAATGTACGAACATTGGCCGCGCCGATGAACAAAGTTGAACGCATTCTAAAATAAATGTCTAAGGAAAATACTTGGTAGAGCGTGGAATGAATTCAAAACAAACAAGGAAACAAACTCTTTCCATACTTTTCAACGCACTGTGCACCATGCTGATTTCAGCCGCTTACGTTTTGCAGCATAGTGCATCACTCTCTATTTTATTGGTGTGAAGCGTCATCAAGCCATATTCTTTTTACATGTCTTGTATGATATTGGTATTGGTGAAATCTAATTCCTTGTTCATCATCATCATCGAGTGCCTTCTCCGCAACGAAGGTTGGCTACCATGGAGCGCCATTCTGCTCTGTCTCTTGCTTTGATGGTGCAGGTTGTTATAGGCTGATTTGTCCATCTTTTGATTTTAATCGTCCATGTTAGTCTTGGTCTGCCTCTGCCTCTTTTACCTTGTATTTTCCCTTCCAATATTACTTTTAGTAGGCTGTTGTGTCTTTTAACATGGCCCAAAAATCGCATTTGTCTTGTTTGAATTGTGCTTAGTAGTTCTCTTTTCATTTTTAGTTGTTTTAAGACTTCATCATTTGTTTTCTTTTCCTTCCATCCAATTCTACCTATTCTTCTATATATTCACATTTCAAAGGCTTCAATTCTCTGTTCTGTAATCTTGTCTAATGTCCATATTTCTGCACCATATTGGAATATTGAGATGTAACATTTTGCTATTCTTAGTTTCCTTGTTCCGTTATCTAAAAATTCATATATAGTACAATACGTTATATGTTAGATAAATATAAACATGCAGATTGATATTTGAAACCTTGAAAAATTGTGTCTCTGAAATCTCTTCCCTTGCATTGATAAAAAGCTTCTGTTGTGAAAGAGTTAATCTAAAGAGAGTTAGCTGTGATGCCATGCTCATTATATCAAATGAGTTGCCTCATGTGTTGACTGGAAGAACCAGATATGGCAGACATACCGTCAGCTGTAGCACAATGTACTGAATGATCCTTCTTATTTAATAGGTGAATGTTTGAAACAAAGAATGATAGAATTAGTGATGTTATAATTTTGTTTGTTTGTTATTTCAGGTTGGGTTTGAATTTTTAACAAGAGAGCTCCTATGGCATGGCTTTGCAGTGAGTAATGTTAAATGTGATTACTGGTTGTTGTATATATCAAGGCTATCTAATAAAATGTTAAATGTGATCATTGGCTGGTGCATATATAAAGGCTGTCTGATAACATGTTAAATGTGATCATTGGCTGGTGCATATTTAAAGGCTGTCTGATAACATGTTAAATGTGATCATTGGCTGGTGTATATATAAAGACTGTCTGATAACATGTTAAATGTGATCATTGGCTGGTATATATATATCAAGGGTGTCTGATAACATGTTAAATGTGATCATTGGCTGGTATATATATATATATATATATATATATATATATATATATATATATATATATATATATATCAAGGATGTCTGATAACATTTTAAATGTGATCATTGGCTGGTATATATATATATATATATATCAAGGATGTCTGATAACATGTTAAATGTGATCACTGGCTGATATATATATCAAGGATGTCTGATAACATGTTAAATTTGATCATTGGCTGGTATATATATATATATCAAGGATGTCTGATAACATGTTAAATGTGACCATTGGCTGGTATATATATATATATATATATATATATATATATATATCAAGGATGTCTGATAACATGTTAAATGTGATCATTGGCTGGTATATATATATATCAAGGATGTCTGATAACATGTTAAATGTGATCACTGGCTTATATATATATCAAGGCTGTCTGATAAAATGTTAAAGTTTGCAATGGTTAAAGGATTCTCTTTCTTTCTTTCTTTCTTTCTGTCATTCACCCAATTGCTACTAAAGGAATTGATTGTCCTTTCCATCACCCATCCTTAGAAGGACATTAAGTGGATGTAGATACATTGTCTTGTAGTTTGCTGTAGAACTGTGATATTTGCTCCTTTTGGCCCAACACATCAGACTTCAACATGTTATTTTTGAGTACTGGGTTGTCTTCCCTCTTCGATCCCTACTCGCTTGACCAGACAGGTTAGTCTGTATCTGGAGGCACGATGGAGAGCTGGAGTAGGGTCTGGATGGTTGTAGTTCACCGATCTTGGCGCAAACCATCCGCAGTTGGTCGCTGTCAATTTCCAGCTCTGTTGCTGTGAGGCGCTTTTGCCTTCTAAAGAATTCAAGTTTACGAACAGAATTTAACATTTTTATAATCATATGTATAATTTTTGTAATCATGCATAACATTTTAATAATCATCATATGTAACATTTTCAAAATCATGCCTAACATTTTGTCTTTCTTTCTTAAAGAAAATTCAATATTGCATCCCTAAAAATTCTGATTCATCAATCTGTAATCATTTTGTTACGAACATTAACCACTAAAATATCAACTATACATAAATATTTTCTTTAGCTTAAAAGTTTTATTTTGTGTGTGCGTGCGTGTGGGTGTGGGTGTGGGTGGGTGTGTGTGTGTGTGGGTGTGTGTGTGTGTGTGTGTGTGTCGCAAGTTAAAACCACTTTCATAAAATGTCAATCTTAAGACTGAGTGAAATGTACAAGGCTCAGGACATTTTCATCCATAAATGCTGCACAATTTCGAAGAATATAACAAAAATACCACACTGATACGAAAACAAACAACTGTGCTCTGTCTTTTTACATTGTAAAATTATTTAATTTGTTTCTGAACTTGACCTTTCAATATTGATATTTTTGTTTTTGATTTATTGTGCATGGACTTGTCTTTATAGACTTCCAGTAAATTGGAAGTCATGGCTATATCTGTAGTTTGATAATTCATTTCTCTAACTTTGTTGATATTTCTATCAATTTAAATATGTGAGTTCAACAATGTAAAAAAAGAGAAATGGTGTTTATAAAAGTGAGAATTATTATTAATTCCACAATAATAAATGTGCTTTGTTTTTGACTGCAGGAATTCCTCTTCTTTTTGCTACCTCTTATCAATTACCAAAGAATGAAGAACACAGTGAAACGTTGGGTTGGAGGTCAGAAGTTGGGCTCACAAGGTCACTTGAAACACAGGACTCGAGCTGACCTTATGACCTGTGCAATCTGTGAAGAATGGCCAGTCATGCCTAGAGAGATTGGTTGTAGACATGCCTTCTGTTATTATTGCATTTCAGTAAGTAATGCTTTGCTCATCATTTCAGTAAGTGACGCTTTGCTCAGCATTTCAGTAAGTGATGCTTTGCTCATCATTTCAGTAAGTGATGCTTTGCTCAGCATTTCGGCAAGTGACACTTTGCTCAGCATTTCAGTAAGTGATGCTTTACTCAGCATTTCAGTAAGTGACACATTGCTCAGCATTTCAGTAAGTGACGCTTTGTCATCATTTCAGTAAGTTATGCTTTACTCAGCATTTCAGTAAGTGACACTTTGCTCAGCGTTCCAGTAAGTGATGCTTTGCTCATCATTTCAGTATGTGACGCTTTGCTCAGCATTTCAGTAAGTGATGCTTTGCTCAGCATTTCAGTAAGTGATGCTTTGCTTAGCATTTCAGTAAGTGACACTTTGCTCAGCATTTCAGTAAGTGACACCTTGCTTAGCATTTCAGTAAATGACACTTTGCTAATCATTTCTCAGAATTTGCATAGTCCAGCAATCCCCAAAAACTTGTATAGTTCATCATTCCCCCAAAAAAACTTGTATAGTTCATCATTCCCCCAAAAAACTTGTATAGTTCATCATTCCCCCTAAAAATATGTATAGTTTATCTATCATTCCCCCAAAACTTGTATAGTTCTACATTCCCCCAACAAACTTGTATAGTTTATTATTTCTTCCCCCCAGCAAAAAAAAATAAATAAATAAACTTGTATAGTTCATTATTCCGAATTACGAAAAGGCAGACTGGAAAATGTATCAACATTACACCAGTATACTGACAAGATCTAAACACAGACAGAGAAATCAACAAACTAGTTGATGAATTCAGTAAACTAATAATACAAGCTGCCAGTGAAACAATAAATACCCAGAGGGACACGGAAACACTACAAACCATACTGGAGTAGTGAACTAGAGCAACTGCACAATGACATGGAAACATCTCGAAAGCAAGCAGAAAATAACCCTGGCCAGGAACACCATAATAACTATCAGCATGCTAAAGCCAAATTTCAATGGGCTAAACTACAAGTCAGACGGAGAAGCTGGAAAGAGAAAACAGAGTCCTTGAATCTTGAACGAGACACAAGAAAAGTGTGGAAGCTTGTAAAACAGCTGAATGATGAGGGTACAGAAAGGAACACCAAAATTACACTGAAGAAGGATGGAAATATCCTAACATGTAAGCATGCAGCAAATCACTTTGCAGACTCCTTTGCAAATGACAATAATATTGAAATTAGCCTAGAGAAACAACAAAAGACCCATTTAAAACAACAAAATGCAAGACAAGAAGAGACTGCACATGAAGTCATGGAAATACCCATTACACAAAGAGAGCTAGAGCTAGCAATATCCAAATTAAAAATGAAAATGTCACCAGGCAGTGATGGAGTGTCCAATGAAATGATTAAGAACTCGGGAACTGCAGCCAAAGCAAAGCTACTGCAGATCTACAACATTTGCTGGATCACAGGTAGAGTGCCACAGGCATGGAGAGAAGCAATTTTGATACCATTACTAAAGCCAGGAAAAGATGGTTCAACGTCCTCCAGCTATAGACCAATCAGCCTTACAAGCTGTTTGTGTAAAACAATGGAAAGTATAATCAATCTCAGACTGCAGTGGTAACTGGAAAGTGAAAATCTTGTCCCACTACAAGCAGGCTTTATACAGTGCTACTCTACCGAAGATTAGGCAACCTATCTTTCCCAGGAAATTGAGGATGCGTTTCAAGAAAAGAAACTTGTACTAGCTGCATGGATAGTCCTAAAGAAAGCATTTGATAAGGTATGGAAGGAAGGGCTTATGAGAAACTGAGAAATTATGGAGTAAATGGCAGGATGTACAAATGGGTCAAAGCATACCTGCATAACAGGAGAGCCAGAGGGCAACTGGATGGTCTTAAGAGTAAGAAGGTCTTACTGCGCCAGGGCATTCCACAGGGAGGGGTACTATCTCCAACACTTTTTCTGATCTACATCAATGACCTAGTTACTGAACTACCACATGGCATCAAAGTGGCAATGTATGCAGATGACTTGGTAATGTGGTGCACAGTGGAGTATGCAACAGTGGCCTCCAAATTGCTACAAAGAGCTATGAATGCACTGAATTCATGGACAAATAGATGGTGTATCAGCATCAATACAGACAAATACAGTACTACACTTTTCACTCTCTCCCCAAAACAAAAAGCAGGAGCCATCTACATAAACAATGAGCCTGTGAAAGAAGACAAACAAGCTACATATCTCGGAGTTACATTTGATAATAAACTATCTTGGAAACAGCAGATAAATAAGGCAACCCAAAAAGCAAGGAGGAAATTGGCTATTCTAAGAAAGCTGTGTGGAACCTCATGGGGTGCGAGTGGGAAAATACTCAGTAAAGTTTACCAACAGAGTATACGCCCACATTTAGAATATGGATCATCTGCATGGTGCTCAGCATCAAACACCACACAACAAGAACTGGATAAAGTACAAAACCAGGCACTTAGGGTCTCACATGAGCAATGAAATCAACACCAATATTGGAGATGGAGAAATTGTGGAGGATACCAGCACTGTGAGAATGGAGGGACACAAAGGTGCTGATACCGGCAGAAAAATGTGCATGCATGCCGAGACATCCAATGAAGGGCTGATTCCAAAATCTTGCATTGAGACAACTTAAGAGAAGCAGTTTGATCCACCAAGCCAAGCGTATTAGTAGACAAACACCAGACATGCCAAGAGTTGTTAACCCCCTACTGCCCATACCAAAACAGACTCCCTGGACAGATGAATCAGGATTATCAATACAGATACGGAGAGAAGTGAAAGGAATAGTTGACAAAGAAGAACAGAATAGTCTACAGCGAAAAACAATAACTCTCAGTTTCCTGGATGAAGAATACCCACAAGATCTATGGATTCGTGTGTACACAGATGGATCAGCACAGAATGCAGTAAAGAATGGGGGAGCAGGCGCATACATAGAGTACCCAAATAACACTAGGGATATGAATAAAATAGCAAGAGGGAAATATTGTCACAATTATGATGCAGAATTCCAAGCAATAAAGTTGGCAATAGAAAAACTGCTGAACAGTAATCTTAGCCCACATCCTGTAGTGTTTTTGACAGATGCAAGATCAGTACTCCAGGCACTACAATCCAGAAAATTACCACATCTGCAGACCTTATTAAGTGAACTCTGCAAGCACCACAGGGTTACCCTGCAGTGGATCCAATCTCACTGTGGAATACCAGGAAATTAGAAAGCAGATCAGTTGGCAAAGGAAGGTTCAACAGGCACACAACTAGATACACTGGTTACATACCATCATAAGAAACAGATAATCAAATCAATCAGAGGACCACAAGCCCCAAATCATGATGCCTTTCATAATATAAATAGATATGAACAAGTTATCATTATACGCCTCAGAACAGGACACAATCGACTCCATAGTCCCGTGTATACAAACATCAAGATAGGCAACTCAACTACTTGTACATGTAGACAGGCGCCCCAGACTGCTGAACACATACTTCAAGACTGATCTGAATATAGTAGACTGAGGAAAATCCATTGGCCCATAGATACAACACTACAGACAAAACTATATGGGCCACTGCAAGAATTACAAAAGACAGTAAAATTTATACAGGAAATGACATTGCAGATATAGACAATACTTCGGGCGAACAAAAGATAGATAGATTATAAGAAAAAAATAAACTTGTTTAGTTCTACATTCCCCCAAAAAACTTGTATAGTTCATTATTCCCGTCTTCAATATGATTTCCATCATTTGCGATGCAAAAGTTTATGCACTTTACAAAATTCATGTGAACTTGATGTCATAAATCCACATTGCCATCAATTTTAGCACATTCATTCTTTATACATTCAATCAAGTGTATTTTATCGTGTGATTTTCATTGAGTACACGTTTTCCTTTGGCATACCCCAGAAAAAGAAGTCTAGTGGCTATGGTCACTTGAATGACACCATGTCTTCCAACCCAGTTAGGGAAATTGTCATTCAGCCAATCTCGTTGTATTTTTGCTTATGTGTCCAGACTTTAGGGACATCCTGTATATTGTTTGTGCAAAGAAGTGTCAAATATGATGGTTTCCTGTGTGGGGCCTACATGGAGCAAAAGATGTTAACAATACAACTTCAAGACAAGTTGGAAGATGTGTATTAGTAAAGTTTGACATTTGTTAATGAGATCATTTGTTAAAAATGAGACATAAAAAAATAGAAAAAAATGGTGTTGTTAAAACTTCATGTAAAAAGTGGACAATATAAACCAGAATGACGTTTCGGTGCAGTATGTCTTCAACTGGAACAAACATACAACACACGTACAAATCGTGTTGAAAATTAAAAAAAATAATTTTTAAAAATTAACGTTTTGAAATTAATTAATATAAAAATTTGTGAAGACCTACTGCACTGAAATGTCATTCTGGTTTGTGTTTTCAACTTGTTACGTGAAACTTTAATCATACTGTTTTTTTATTTTTTTTTTATTTCTCCTCACAGTTAGCTTCACATTATGATGCATTTCTTTGCCTTGGCCCTCATTTGTTAAAAACCTGTCTTTGCAGGTGCAAGCTGAAGAGGTTTTGATTGTGAGGAAACATTCGGACAACTTTAGAAAAATAAAATAATTTTGTGTTACAACTGACATTAGAAAGTGTGAAGTTGATTTCTTGAGAATAGATTGAGACTATTACTTCTTGATATTAATTTCAACCATTTGTTTTCCCTCTCATCATCACCAGGTGACAAGCCAGTTGATGTAGGTGATCATCTCTCTCCTCATCTCTCAGTCCTTAAACATGTTATAATTTCAGTTATTAATCTTTTATTATGCCATTTGGATAAACTTCACTATTTTTTCTCTTTGTTTTTCTCTGCTTTTCTTTCTATTCTTTCTCCCTGTTGTTATAGTATTGTTATTTTTGTCATCTTCTGCAGGCAAACTTGGCAGCAGATCCAACTACTGTTGTCCACAGTGTGGCCATCAAGCGGTGAGTCAGACCAACGTGCAAGGAGTCAAGTGTCACATCAACCCGGGACAGACAAGCACATGACAACCACATGTGTTCAAACATTAGGTAGGAAGCTGAAATTCATCAGCATCTTGTAAGTCAAATTCTCATCCTGCTGTGGGAGTTATCTTTGTGTGATGGTTGGCTCAGGGCCAAACAGTAACCTAAGGTGTTAGGTTGCAGAAAGCAATGACAGACCAAATGATTGCCGGTTTTCCAGGAGGACAAGATATGGCAGACCAACAAGGTGGTTTCAAGACATCAAAGAGACTTTGAGAAATCTAAGGTGGTTCCAGGAGGACAAGATATGGCAGACCAACAAGGTGGTTTCAAGATATCAGAGAGACTTTGAGAAATCTATGGTGGTTCCAGGAGGACAAGATATGGCAGACCAGCAAGGTGGTTTCAAGATATCAGAGAGACTTTGAGAAATCTATGGTGGTTCCGGGAGGACAAGATATGGCAGACCAGCAAGGTGGTTTCAAGATATCAGAGAGACTTTGAGAAATCTATGGTGGTTCCAGAAGGACAAGATAAGGCAGACCAATAAGGTGGTTTCAAGACACCAAAGAGACATTGAACATGGCAACAACAAAAAGTGGAAGATTTGGCTAAAAACAATGATTCTTTCTGATGGGCTGTGGTGAATGCAACATTCTGCAAAGGACATGCAACCTGATGATGATGATGATTGCTTTAATGAGTGGAGAGTTCTGTGAGTGGCATAAGCAGTTTGTTTTCATGCAAATTGAACAATTAATATGCTTTAAGCTATTTCATCATGTGCCATCAGTACACCAGATGTTGGCTGTCATAATGCTACTATGATGCTCAGCTTTTTTATTGCTCCCTTAGTCCACCTCGTAATGTGTACTGTCTAGTTTATGATCTTGTTCTGTTGAAAGTTCATCTTTCATTTTCAACTTTTTCAAAATGTCATTGTCTTTTTTCTTTGCTTCTTCATACATTCTTCTATTCTTCTGTGAAATGACTTCTCTAGTGCATTCAGTTGTATTTCTTCTTGTCATATCTGATGTCCACATTTCACTCCATACAGGGGTGTTCAAGTACATAGCACTTCACTATTCACTCTCAGTTCCTTCAGCTTTCATGGTGTATGATTACGATTTAAGAACATGTTTCATTCTGTTAAAAATGTTTTCTGCCATGTCTTTTTATTTCTGCCTCACATTTCCCCAAACTTGACATTATTATCCCATGAGACTATACTCTATCATTCTTCCTCTTCTACCTTTCAGCTCCCTGTGGACCATAGGTCTTTAACAAACACTTTCCAAGCCGTTCTGTTTCTTGCCATTCTTTTAAGATCATTCCATGTCCTCCCCATCATCTTCATTTTTGCTTCTATCTGTCTTTTCCAAGAATATTTTGGTCTTCCTCTTTGTCTTTTTCCTTCAGGATTCCAAAAAAGAACCTGTTGTGTAATACTTTAAGTTGCTTCCGCAGTGTGTGTCCTATCCAGCGCCATCACCTCACTTTATCTCTTTATCCACTGGTATTTTACGGGTATTTTTCCATAATTCTATGTTAGTTATTTTGTCCTGCCATTTCCATCCTTTTATTCTGCGTAAGCATCCATTAATGAAAGCCTGTATCTTCGTGATTGTCAATTTTGTTGTTGTCCATGTTTCACAGCCATATAATAGGACTGACTTATAATTGGAGTTAAACATTTATTTATTGTTTTATTTACCCTAATATTCTGTCTTTTATGCTTTTCTCAATTTATTGAAACCATTATGAGTGGTTTTTTTTTAAAGATAAATCATTAAACATGTTTTTATGCTCCATAGGAATAAATCTGTCATGAAATATTATTATAAAACCTGTACAAATTAATTTAGTTGAGATATTTTTAATGCTTGTAGTAAAGGGTCCCTGATATGCCATTGGTAAATGGAAAATGTAGTGTTATTTGCCTGTATGTTTTTTATTAATTAACATATTTATGGCTGCAGTGATCTGATTTTTCCAGAGGAAACAGCTGATACCTATTTTCAGAGGCTTAGTAGAAGATCATGTCTTTCCACAATTCTCTGTGCATCATATCAGTTGTGTTGTTGACTATTTTCCATGCCATGATACCAAGCTTTCCAGTATCTTCTCTCTTTGTTGCCAGCAATCTCTCTATCCCTTTTATTTTACCAGTTATAACCAAGTATTCCAACTTTCCTCTTCCCATGATGTGCTATAAAAATGTCAATTGTTTAATGATGATATTTTTTAGGAGATCTCTTTTTGTGTTGACCTTGTTGAGAATTTCCCTCTTGATCTTTTTAGCTGTCCAAGGAACTCTTAACATTCTTCTGAGAAAACCCTTCTCTGTGGCCCCTGATTGTCTTTTCATGTGTTTGTTTACTGTTTCAGATTCACTTCCTTAGGTCATAATTGGCACAACAATGGACTCTCTTTCTCACTTCTGTTGGCAGAGGTTTGTTGCTTATGACATGTTTTATCACTCAGTCACTGTAGCTCAATAATAGAGGTTTGTTGCTTAAGACATGTTTTATTACTCAGTCACTGTAGCTCAATAATAGAGGTTTGTTGCTTAAGACATGTTTTATCACTCAGTCACTGTGGCTCAATAACAGAGGCAGAGAACAACGTAAAATTTATCAATTTATGGGTTATGACCTCTGATTATAATAATTTAACTTGTAAATTATATAAATGATTATTTAAATTATGATTTCTCATTTGTTTTTACGTTTCTATTTTAACTTATTTTCTCAGCTTGACAAAGAAACCTAATTTTGTGATCAGTGATCCTGTCTCATTGTAATGACCCACGCAAAGGAAAGGAGAACACATTTTCATAGGATAAGGAAAAGCTAACTCCAACAAATGCACATATAACTTAGGAAGCGCTAGTCAGAAGCTACATGATGAGCAAGAAAAACATAAAATATCCAAGTTACCATACAAGTGATTCACATTACCAGCACCTGAAAAAGGACAAAAGATAATATGCACACACATTCATAACAAAGTAGCATGTGTTTAATGCAATAAAGATGTGAACTTGATATGGATGTGTTAACATTGATAAACTGATATGATTGCAATTGTGTGACTCAAAAACATGCATGCAGTAGAACCTGGTTATAACGAGATTGTTGGAACTATCAAAACATTATTGTTATAACTTTATCTCGTTATATCCAATTTAGGTTTAATAATAGGGGAATGTGCTATGTAATCGTTAGAGTCAGGTTAAATGGTAACGTCCCTTGCAAAAATGTTGATGATATTACATAGTCACTTCCTGATAATGAAGTCTAGGCTTTGTGCCTTTGCTTTAGCCTGAGAGAGTGCTTTTTGCTGTTGTTTTTATGAGGGATACTCCATGAGAGGGATTCCCAAACCCACATCTTTCGGCTACTCTTTTCACTGAGAAGAGTTGACTCTCTAGGCTTAAAGAAAGAGTTGACGTTGTCTTAGGACTTTGATTGATCATCTACAAGGCTCTCAATAAAGTTGAGTTTTGTAAGGCAGAGCTGTCATCCAGTTGCATAATAAAACATCTGCAAGGTTTCTACTGCTTGGTAAGCAGCTTTGTTATCCTGTGAGAAGGATTTCCTGTCTTATCTTCTTCCTTTTTCACAGCAGCAGCTCTGTCCTCCAAGATGATTGATGCATTATCTTGTGTTGAAGGATCCACCATTGGAGAAAGAGTCTAATTCACTGACAGGTAGACATCAGCCGTCATACAGCTCATTCACTGACAGGTAGTCATCAGCAATCATACAGACTGGAGCAATGTCTTGTGTTGAAGGATCCACCATTGGGACAACAGTCTCATTCACTGACAGGTAGTCATCAGCCATCATACGCACTGGAGCAATGTCTTGTGTTGAAGGATCCACCATTGGGACAACAGTCTCATTCACTGACAGGTAGTCATCAGCCATCATACAGACTGGAGCAATGTCTTTTAGCCGATCAAGCATCTTATTGGTGCCTGTGCAATCAGCAGCTGTTGTGGATGATAGAAGCTTACCAATGGAACTATCATGTGCTGATGAATCTGTGACAATGAAACCTGCCTTGTGAAAGCATTTGCTGATAGATCTATGACAATGAAACCTGCCTTGTGAAAGCATTTGCTGATAGATCTATGACAATGAAACCTGCCTTGTGAAAGCATTTGCTGATGGTATTGGCAGAAATGCATTTTTTTTTTCAGATTTCTCTTCCTGTAAAGCATTTTGAAAAATTGAATGATTTCCCCTGGTCCAATGGTTGCAACACACTTGTCGTGTTTTAGAGAGGAAGAACGAATAGATCTTAAACATGTTAAATGTGGATGAGCTGAGGAATTGAATTGGTTCAGCCAGCCCATACTTAAGATCTTTTCCCTTTTCATGAAGGATGGGCCACACCACACAATTTACACAAAGACAAGCAAAGTACACATTGTTAACACTTTTTTTTTCTGGCTAGGTAAATTTAACAAAAAGCGTTATAACCAATTTGCAAGCTGGGTAATAGTGTTATAAATTATTTTTTAAAATATAGAATAAAAGAAAAAAAATTCTGGGATTTACAAAATTTACTTTATATTGGGATTCTCATTATAACCAGTCTCGTTATAAGTGGATTCTACTGTAGTAATCGAAATGTGTTGTTAGTCATTTCCATAATGAATGTTTCCAGGAGCTTGTGTTTGCCTCTTGAGTAGTTTTAATTTTCTTTTATTTTGTATTTCTTTCTTACCCATTATTGGTTCTCTGTTCTCAACATATAATTATTCTTGTACACCTATAGTCAATTCCCTGTACGGAACATTTATAATTATTCTTGTACACCTATAGTCAATTCCCTGTACGGAACATTAATAATTGAGTTATTTGCTCAATTTATAATTATTCTTGTACAGCTATAATCAGATCTCTATATGGAACATTTATAACTATTCTTGTACATCTATAGTCAATTTTCTGTACGGAACATTTATAATTATTCTTGTACAGCTCTAGTCAGATCTCTATACAGAACATTTATAGTTATTTTTGTACAGCCAGTTTTCTGTACGGAACATTTATAATTATTCTTGTACACCTATAGTCAGTTCTGTGTAGGGTACGTTTATAATTATTCTTGTACAGCTATAATCAGATCTGTATATGGAACAGAATTAATTATTCTTGTACAACTATAGCCAGTTCTCTGTACTGAACATTTATAATTATTCTTGTACAACTATAGCCAGTTCTGTGTAGGGTACATTTATAATTATTCTTGTACAACTATAGCCAGTTCTCTGTACTGAACATTTATAATTATTCTTGTACAGCTGTAGAGTCAAGGTAGCTCAGTGTTATAGTGAATTTGATTACTAAGTTGAGCTTGGTCCAGTTCGACAGCTCCTTGGTTCATCCGACTTTAAATGGGGACCAATTTATTTATGGGAAAGAAAGGCGGCACTGACATAATGCTGACTATATAAAATAATCATAAAATAGCATGAAACAGCTAAACTAATAGAAAGACAAGATAAACTACATTTCAGCAAAAGCCTTCATCGGGTTTAACAAACAAATTAAACACATAAATCCAAGCATATTTTGATATATATGTGCTTATCTCTTTAATACTACTACATTACCCTGAAATAATGCCCTGAGGATCTATAGAAAAGTATGGGAATTACCTTCATATTCTCTATATGCCGTTACATGGTGTAACTGTATTCTTTTTTTCTTCTTTGTGCAACTATAACCAGTTTTCTTGTCAGCATTTATTTTAATTCTTGTACAACTATAACCGGCTTTCTGTTTTTGGCATGTGTAATTATTCATCTTATTTTTCTATGAATAAGTGGTGTGTATGTTTGTGTCTTTTTCCTTGTTGAATTAGATCACTGTCTATTGGAATCAGTTTGGCCTGCAGGGCAACAACAATTTGTGTTCATTCCTGATTACATCAAATAAACAAATCTTTGTTGATGATTTTATTTTTCTCTTTGCACGTTAAAGTACTTATTTTACAGTAAAAATGAAACTTTAATTTGGCATTGCTACTGTTTGAAACCCTTTTACACTCTTTGCTGTGTTTGCCCTTGATGACCTCCTGTGATACATTGATTTATCTCTCAAGATAGAATGGCTGTTACTGAAAAGAAAAATGGTTGACATGATCTGTTTTAAAAATAACACAATTTTGTTTTTCTGTTTTTGAGAAGGAAGATAGTTGACATGTTACTGTTAAAACCCCAGATTACAATACCTATCTGTGACTGACATATTTACTATACTGTAGTAAAAATTACTACCACTTCATTGTAATATTAGGAGCTCTAAAAATAGTATTTTCTTTGAACTTTTGACACACAGCTGTGTGTTTACACTAGGTGAGACATGGGGACTCAGGTTTCATAGCTCTGGTTGATTTATGGCCTGAATTTGACCGTTTGGACTAGATGTGTCATAATGTCTGTCGGTCATCATCAAGTACCATGCCTGCTGTAGTAGGTGATCATGTCTCTCCACAACTTTTGATCTCGACAGTTATTTATCATTTCTGCTGTTGACCTTCTGTCAAGCCATTGTCTTAAGCTGTCTGGTATCTTTACTCTTTGCTTCCCTCCCCTCTATCTCTTCATCCCTCAATTTTTCTAGTTGTCACAATATATTCCAACTGTTCCCTTCTCATTACATGGCCAAAAAATGATGATTGTTTCTTCCTAATATTGGAAATTAGCTCTCTTTTTGCTTTGGCCTCTTTCAGAACATTTTCATTACTCTTCTTAGCTGTCCATGGTATTCTCATTACATAAGGTCTCGATTGCCATTAAAAATTTTTAGTGAAAACTACATTTGTGTAGATCAGCTCCTGTGAAAACAGCCATACCATGATTGTCGTTGAGAAGTACCTAGCTTTGATGAGGTCTGTCCAGAGCTGGCCCAAGATGGTGTAGTGTGTCGAGCAGAATAATGTTGGCTATATATCTATAGTTATGTACATTTTTGTAACAAAGTGTGGGAGCATCAAACTGTGGATTAATGTTGTATTGAGTATATGACTGAATGTATATACATATCACAAGGTTTTATTACTGCAGAATACAAAATATAAATGAAATGTAAATTTAACGTATGTTATAAAAATGTTTATAAACTCAAATCTGTTTTTATTTTTGTTCATGTCCTCAGATAATCCTTTTTTCTGGTGTTCTCATAGCATTTGTTGAAGTTGTGTTGTCATATTTTGATTTGTCTTATCATGTAGCCAGACGATTATATCTTTTAGTTTCTGTTTCTATTCAGTGGTGGGGATTATTTCTATTATTTTTCTTAATTTTTGTTTCTGATCTTATTACTCTGTTTCCTGTAATATGTCTAAAACCATTTCATTTTCGTGGTTGTAAATTTTTTTATTGTTCTTGAGTCTTAAGTCCAGGTCTGACATTTGGTATCATGCTGATTGTGTTGTAGAGTGTCAGTTGTGCCTCTATGGTTAACTCCTTGTTGGTCAGTGGTGATGACATTTGTCTGAAGATTTGACAAGTTTTGGTTCATCTTGAGTCTATTTCTGTTGCTTGTGATATTCATATTAAACTGCTATGACTTTCAGGAACCTTGATAATATATGAACATTCCAAATTACTAAGCACAAAAACAAAGCTCAGGATTTTAAAATCAGATGTATTTCATTATCATTTAGTGCCATCTCCGTTTCAATGGTTGGCTACCATGGAGCACCATTCTGCTCTGTCTCTTGCTTTATTGGTACAGGTTGTCATAGGTTGACTATCTTTTGATGTTACTCGTCCATGTTAGTCTTGTCTGCCTCTGCCTCGTTTACCTTGCATTTTCCCTTCCAAGATTAGTTTTAGTAGGCTGCTGTGTATTTTAACATGCACCAGAAATCGCATTTGTCTTGTTTGAATTGTGTTTAGTAGTTCTCTTTTCATTTTTAGTTGTTTTAAGAATTCATCATTTGTTATCTTTCCTTTCCATCCAATTCTACCTATTCTTCTATAAATCCACATTTCAAAGGCTTCAATTTTGTATAACACCATTCACAACATTAAGAAATGTTATGGGTCAATCATGATAACTTGTTAGGATTTACATAAGGATAGGGGAGATCTAGCTTCCTTGGTTGGAGGATTACTTCTTGAAATGGAGCAAATTACTTTCACATAATGATTTTACTGCAGCATATAAAGAATTGAAAGATAAGGTGCCACACATCTGAACAATAAAACCAGATGTCTCTGATGACAAAACTTGTTTGCAGACCATTGCTAGATTCAAAGATACTGTCATATCTGAAATGGACAAAAGGTTTAGTAAGCAAGTCTTGGAATTAATTTCAGCATGTTCCTTAATAGCAAAAAGACAGAGGTAATGGTAACAACAAAGAAAAAGACATCACCTCAGTACAAAATAAAGACAAGTGAAACAATATTAAAACAGGTAAATGAATTTAAATATTTGGGAACTTTGTTAACCTCAGATGGAAGATGTACAAAAGAGGTGAGATGCAGAATGGCTCAGGCAAAAGCAGCTTTCCAAAAAATGAGGAAAATTCTATGCAATCCATTTTTGACAATAGAAACAAGAAAAAGAGTTCTTAAATGTTACGTAGAGCCAGTCTTAACATATGGATGCGAGTCATGGACAATGAGTGCACAGTCACTACCTTCCATTGAATAGAGAGTGCACAGTCACTTCCTTCCATTGAATAGAGAGTGCACAGTCACTTCCTTTCATTGAATAGAGAGTGCACAGTCACTTCCTTTCATTGAATAGAGAGTGCACAGTCTCTATCCTCAAAAGTCAGTTCCATGAAAAATGGAAACGAGAACACCCAAAGCATAACGAGAGTGACGGATACCACCAACTTTCAAGGAGGGATCAAGTCATCATACTTCGCCTACGCACTGGCCACAATAGAATGAGAAATCACATGTTCACCAAATTAAAAATACGTATGTACAACCAGCCTATGCCACTGTACACAGGACAATATGACTACAAAACATGTTCTACACGATTGCCCCCAGTACACAGACCTGAGAAGAGCAATGTAGTCCACGCCCACCTCCCTGGAAGAGAAACTATATGGGGCATTCGAATCGCTTAAACAGACAGCTGACTTCATGATAGAGTTTGGAATCCTACTCTGATTGAGTCTTGATAGCAGAGAGAGAGAAAGTTTCCTGCCTGTACGTGATCAGATAGGCGGGTGACCCCCATGTCACGGCAGAGGTCATTTTGGTCTGCACCCCCGATCTCCGGAGATACCAGCTGAAGTATGCCACAACGGCCAACACCGGCATTGAGTAGCTTTTGGCTTCGCCAGAGTGACGTTAGCGTAAGACGTATGGATGCTGGGTGACATGCAGCACCACAGATCATTGGCCAGGTCGTCGAGCGGCTGTTCAAAGCTTCCACACTCTCCTGTGGAGAGAAGTTGCGGGCAGTCCCTCGATCGATCCCTTTAAATCTTCCACTTCTCGGACAATGGTTTTAATCTAAAGGGAAATAATCCCTACTTGACTTGGTCAATGCGGAGGTTAACGGTCTCACCTAGAGATGAAAAACGAGAAAGATGCAGTCATCTATACAGACGGATCTGTAATATGACACCAAAGGAGTGCATGGGCATTTGCAGCACGCTCAGCAGGCAGAATAGTCAAGGAGGACAGTGGTGCATACGTTATGACCACAAGTAGCATGGCGATGGAGGTGACGGCAGTGACCAGGGCATTCATCTGGTTAGAGTCAGACTACACCCACGCCTGCATGCTAAGTGATTCAATGAGCATGATGAGAAAAAGTGGAGGCGGGCTCTGTACGCAGGCAATGGTTACAGTCACTGAAGAAGTAAAAAATACGTAAGGTCACATTTGTCTCCGTCCCAGAACAAGCGGGTGTATGGAGAAATAAAAGAGAGGACAGGTTGGCTAGCTGCGCTGTCGTTGAGGACGGGCAACCAATTGATCAGGCGGACATCATCAATGCCCTTCGAGATGTGGGAAGAGCACAGGACTTCGACAACTGAGTCCACGTCACTTCTTCGGATGAAAGAGATGGGAGTTAAGATGGGCATAGCCAGAAAAGGGAAACTTAGTGGGCGTGTAAGAAGACTAATCAACTAACACAGAACTGGAGTCGTCAGTCGTTGGACACTGCGGGACTTGCTGAGGAGGTTATCTTGGCAACTATGGACGCGTTCGGAGTGCAATGATGATAACCCAAATAACTCAATATTTTTCATGGCATTGAAATGAACTTTGCTTATGATCATAGTTTTAGTTTATATATATATATATATATATATATATATATATATATATATATATATATATATATATATATATAGTCCTTTCGAGCCGAAGACGGCGCATAGGGCAGAACCACAATCTCAAAAACAGAAACCTTGCGTGCCAAAATGGCACATATTGCAGAGATAACTGCTTCTAAAATCTATGGCTCTGTTTCCATAACAATGCTTTTTACAATGATAGCTTGTCATTGTAATATATAAATATATATATATATATATATATATATATATATATATATATATATATATATATATATATATATATATATATATATATTCATATCTAATCCATATTTTTTGCTTGTCAAGTTTATTTCATTAAGTAATTGTTGTATATCTTTATGATTTTCTGCTAATAGTAAAGTATCGTCAGCTTATCTCAGGTTATTGATTATCTTTCCATTAATTTGTAGGCCTGGCATCTCTATGATGTTTTTAAAAATTTGCTCAGTGTATAGATTGAACAAGCTTGGTGATAGGATGCATCCCTGTCTTACTTCTGTTTTCATATCAATGGGTGTAGAGTTATCTTTGTTATATTTTATTATTGCTGTTTGCTCCCAGTATAGATTACATATTAGTCGTATGTCCATATCATCTAGATGTATCTCTTTTAGGCATTCTATAAGTTGTTTAGTTGGTTAGGCAAATATAAATACTACAGAAGTTTAACATTAATATTGTAAGGAAAAACACAAACAATTCATATCTCTCTAAATTAAGGATGTACTTCCAAAAACAAACCAAAAAAAAGGAAATGTTTTGTCTCGATCAACAACTTCAGACCTGGACAAGCCGTATGGAGTGTCACCAACCTTAAGCTGACCAACGCTTTCTTTGAACATTTTAAAATTGATGTCCAAGAGTGTGCAAAAACCACTTCTGATCTATTTCTTTATGTGTTTGGTATCTGACCTGGTCTCAAGACATTTACTAAGTTCGTTAATTTTAATCACTATTACGTCACTTCTGGTGACATTAAGGTGTCTATTACAACCATCCCATCTCACAATTTGTAATCTTTATTTTTAATGCATTAGATAGTAGTCATGTTAGGCCATTATTTCTCCAACCTTTTGTGTCTGCAGACATTTCACACCCTTACGGACCCCCCCAATGTTAGTGAGGACCGTCTCTCGTTATAGTTGTAGCAGTGGAACATTTTTTTTGTAAACCGAACTAGCCAATGTAACAATTTATGAACAAATGAAAGACTTTTGGGAAGTCATATAGCTCAGCTTAAACTGTGGTCAGCGGAGAAAGGTAGAAATCGTCAAATTGACACATTTCTCACTTTACTCATTATAAAACAGCAGCTGAAACCACAGAACCCAGATAATATGTTACTATAACAAGAGAAAGATAGAAATCGTCATATTAACACATTTCTCAGTTTACTTATTAGGACACTGAAACATGACTTTGTTTTGGATCCAAGGAAATAGGACCTAATCTGCTGCACAATCACGTGACTACAGAAGTGAATGATCTAACAACAAACCATATATTAATCAATAATATTTACAACTACAGAAGTGAACGATCAAGCAACAAATCATATATTAATCTATAATATTTACAACTACAGAAGTGAACGATCTAACAACAAACCATATATTAATCTATAATATTTACAACTACAGAAGTGAACGATCTAGCAACAAACCATATATTAATCTATAATATTTACAACTACAGAAGTAAACGATCTAACAACAAACCATATATTAATCTATAATATTTACAACTACAGAAGTAAACGATCTAACAACAAACCATATATTAATCTATAATATTTACAACTACAGAAGTGAACGATCTAACAACAAACCATATATTAATCAATAATATTTACAACTACAGAAGTGAACGATCAAGCAACAAATCATATATTAATCTATAATATTTACAACTACAGAAGTGAACGATCTAACAACAAACCATATATTAATCAATCATATTTACAACTACAGAAGTGAACGATCTAGCAACAAACCATATATTAATCTATAATATTTACAACTACAGAAGTGAACGATCTAACAACAAACCATATATTAATCAATAATATTTACAACTACAGAAGTAAATGATCTAACAACAAACCATATATTAATCTATAATATTTACAACTACAGAAGTAAATGATCTAACAATAAACCATATAATAATCTATAATATTTACAACTACAGAAGTGAACGATCTAACAACAAACCATATATTAATCAATAATATTTACAACTACAGAAGTGAACGATCTAACAACAAACCATATATTAATCAATAATATTTACAACTACAGAAGTGAACAATCTAACAACAAACCATATATTAATCTATAATATTTACAACTACAGAAGTGAACGATCTAACAACAAACCATATATTAATCAATAATATTTACAACTACAGAAGTGAACGATCAAGCAACAAATCATATATTAATCTATAATATTTACAACTACAGAAGTGAACGATCTAACAACAAACCATATATTAATCAATCATATTTACAACTACAGAAGTGAACGATCTAGCAACAAACCATATATTAATCTATAATATTTACAACTACAGAAGTGAACGATCTAACAACAAACCATATATTAATCAATAATATTTACAACTACAGAAGTAAATGATCTAACAACAAACCATATATTAATCTATAATATTTACAACTACAGAAGTAAATGATCTAACAATAAACCATATAATAATCTATAATATTTACAACTACAGAAGTGAACGATCTAACAACAAACCATATATTAATCAATAATATTTACAACTACAGAAGTGAACGATCTAACAACAAACCATATATTAATCAATAATATTTACAACTACAGAAGTAAATGATCTAACAACAAACCATATATTAATCTATAATATTTACAACTACAGAAGTAAATGATCTAACAATAAACCATATAATAATCTATAATATTTACAACTACAGAAGTGAACGATCTAACAACAAACCATATATTAATCAATAATATTTACAACTACAGAAGTGAACGATCTAACAACAAACCATATATTAATCAATAATATTTACAACTACAGAAGTGAACAATCTAACAACAAACCATATATTAATCTATAATATTTACAACTACAGAAGTGAACGATCTAACAATAAACCATATATTAATCTATAATATTTACAACTACAGAAGTGGACGATCTAACAACAAACCATATATTAATCTATAATATTTACAGCTACAGAAGTGAACGATCTAACAACAAACCATATATTAATCAATAATATTTACAACTACAGAAATGAACTATCTAACAACAAACCATATATATTAATCTATAATATTTACAACTACAGAAGTGAACAAACAACAGAAATGGGATCCAGTTGTCACTGACCAAACAACTTGATGATTTAAACTTTGCTGATGACATAACTCTCCTATCACACATCCATCAACAGATGCAGGATAAAATGAGTATAGTAAATGAGAGATCACAACAGCTAGGACTAACGATTAATAGAGAAAAGATCAACATTATGAGAATTAATGCAGTTGGCAATAACCAAATAAAACTAGGAGAAATACATCTACTAGACGTACAATCTTACATATATCTGGGCAGTAATATAGATAAAGAGGGAGGAACAGAAAATTATACCAAAATAAGGATATCAAAAGCAAGAGGAGCTTTCATTGCACTAGGAAACATATGGAAATCCAAAGAAATTAGGTTAAATACAAAAATACAAATTTTCAACTCAAATGTTAAGTTGGTCCTATTATATGGCTGTGAAACATGGAGAATAACAAAATTGACAATCACGAAAGTACATTTTCATTAATGGATGCTTGCGCAGAATAAAGGGATGGAAATGGCAAGACAAAGTCACTAACGTGGAATTATGGAAATGTACCGGTCAAATACCAGTGGATAAAGAGATACAGCGAATATGATGGCGATGGATAGGACACACACTACGGAAGCCAACTGAGAGTATTACACAACAGGCCTTTTTTGGAATCCCCAGGGGAAAAGACAAAGAGGAAGACCAAGGAATTCTTGAAGAAGACAGATCGAAGCAGAGATGAAGATGATGGGGAAGACATGGAGTGATCTTAAAAGAATTGAAAAAAACAGAACGACTTGGAAAGTGTTTGTTGAAGACCTATGCTCCACTGGGAGCTAAAAGGTAGAAGACAGAAGTGAACGATCTAACAACAAACCATATATTAATCTATAATATTTACAACTACAGAAGTGAACGATCTAACAACAAACCAAATATTAATCTATAATATTTACAACTACAGAAGTGAACGATCTAACAACAAACCAAATATTAATCTATAATATTTACAACTACAGAAGTGAACGATCTAACAACAAACCATATATTAATCAATAATATTTACAACTATTCACATGGCCCTTTGGTAAAAAAACAATACTATACTATTACAATATAAGACTATACCAGAACGAGTCGTTATGGACTTGGTGCTCACAGTTGTAGTCATCGGTGATGGTCCGTGTCTCCTTGACTATACCAGAACGAGGCGTTATGGACTTTGTGCTCACAATTACATCGAGACAAGGAAGCTGGGTTTTCGAGCTTCTTTATCCCTGAACATGACGCACAGCAATTTGTTCTCGACATGAATGAGCATCTGGAGAAATGACGGGTTGCTTGTTTTAAATTTTGTAGGGAAATCTCTGTCATTGATGTTGACTGTTCCTGTATAATAGTGGCCCTTTTAGACAAGCTACTCCAGGAGGGGAATACTGGTATAATACCGGTCCGCATACCGGCCCGTTCGGCTAGGTTCTAGAAGCTTATCAAATACTTTGTTGACAGGTTGGATCTAAGACTGGGTTGTATGACGTGTTGCTGACTGTTGACAGGTTGGATCTAAGTCTGGGTTGTATGACGTGTTGCTGGCTGTTGACAGGTTGGATCTAAGTCTGAGTTGTATGACGTGTTGCTGGCTGTTGACAGGTTGGATCTAAGTCTGAGTTGTATGACGTGTTGCTGGCTGTTGACAGGTTGGATCTAAATCTGGGTTGTACGACGTGTTGCTGACTGTTGACAGGTTGAATCTAAGTCTGCGTTGTATGACGTGTTACTGGCTATTGACAGGTTGGATCTAAGTCTGGGTTGTATGACGTGTTGCTGACTGTTGACAGGTCGGATCTAAGTCTGGGTTGTATGACGTGTTGCTACCTGTTGTCAGGTTGGATCTAAGTCTGGGTTGTATGACGTCATGCTGTCTGTTGACAGGTTGGATCTATGTCTGGGTTGTATGACGTGTTGCTGACTGTTAACAGGCTGGATCTAATTCTGGGTTTATGATGTGTTGCTGACTGTTGACAGGTTGGATCTAAGTCAAAAATGTATGACGAGTTGCTGCCTGTTGACAGGTTGGATCTAAGTCTGGGTTGTATGACGTGTTGATGCCTGTTGACAGGTTGGATCTAAGTCTGAGTTGCATGACATGTTGATGCCTGTTGAGAAGTTGGATCTAAGTCTGGGTTGTATGACGTGTTGCTGACTGTTAACAGGTTGGATCTAAGTCTGTGTTGTATGACGTGTTGCTTCTGTTGACACGTTGGATCTAAGTCTGTGTTGCATGACGTGTTGCTGACTGTTGACACGTTGGATCTAAGTCTGTATTGTATGACGTGTTGCTGCCTGTTGACAGGTTGGATCTAAGTCTGTGTTGTATGACGTGTTGCTGCCTGTTGACAGGTTGGATCTAAGTCTGAGTTGTATGACGTGTTGCTGCTACTGACACGTTGGATCTAATTCTGTGTTGTATGACGTTTTGCTGACTTTTGACACGTTGGATCTAAGTCTGTGTTGTATGACGTGTTGTTGACTGTTGACACGTTGGATCTAAGTTTGAGTTGTATGACGTGTTGCTGTCTGTTGACAGGTTGGATCTAATTCTGAGTTGTATGACATGTTGCTGCATGTTGACAGGTTGGATCTAAGTCTGTGTTGTATGACGTGTTGCTGCCTGTTGACAGGTTGGATCTAAGTCTGTGTTGTATGACGTGTTGCTGTCTGTTGACAGGTTGGATCTAATTCTGAGTTGTATGACGTGTTGCTGCATGTTGACAGGTTGGATCTAAGTCTGGGTTGTATGACTTGTTGCTGCATGTTGACAGGTTGGAACTAAGTCTGGGTTGTATCACGTGTTGCTGCCTGTTGACAGATTAGAACTAATTCTGGGTTGTATCACATGTTGCTGCTGTTGACAGGTTGGAACTAAGTCTGGGTTGTATGGCGTGTTGCTGAATGCAACTTCTGCAGCGATCGAGAGGTCTATAGACTGCAATTAAAACAAAATTAAAACTATTTGTTTCCAATTAATTATTTTCTATAAATTGTGATGACAATAACGAGTTTACATCCAAATTTTCAACAATTAAATCCAAACGGTTATTAAGTTATAGGATATCGAAGAGGGCGCATGAGTTGTTAAACAGACTATAGGAGTGGGGTTTCATAGGAGACTTGTTTTGAACAGGCATGTAGACCAGATGGTATTGAAATATAGGAAGGACTCATCTGTATTGAGATTCATGGCATCAGCACAAACTGAGCAGCGACATTTTGTTCTCTTACACCAGCGGCTGGTCCTGTCTGTGATTGAGTATGTACTGGCCATCCTGACTCTCAGCAATACGCAAATAGAACGATTAGAAAAGATAAAAATGAGACAATACGTATCATCCTTGGGTGCACACAAGAGACTGAGTGTAGGGCGATGCGTTACCTCCACGATTTTACCACCATGACAGACAGAATAAGACTTGACCGAGCACGTGACTACCTTCGAATCACTGCAGACTTTGCAGACCCACATCATCCGCTATACTGTGAATCCTGTTGGATGTATTTTCTGTCTCCATGTCTGTATCGATACAAATCTCTGTATCTTTGATACAATGTTATATATGGGAGGTAATTATTCTTATTTTCCTATAAAAGGGGCGTAACCTTCAGAGAAAAGAATTATATAAGTTCTTATTTATACATAAAAAGTCTGTGGAGAAAAATTGTTGTGCTGTGAAGATATCAAATTCTGAGATCTTTATCAGGGAAATCTCCTACAAAAAGCATGTAAATTCAGAGAAGAACATTTTATTTTTTGTAACTTTATACATTATATTTAAAGATAGATTACCTGTTATTTCTCTCGATCAATATTGTTTTAATATTCTGAGTGTTGGTAGTTGCATTTGTGTGTCTACGGGACTTGCATATTTTAAACCCGCCATTTTTCTTATCTGGAGTTATTGTGTTTCAGTGCCATCGGATTTCATTATTGTGTGTGAAACTGTGGTGACAAATACGTCACTAAAAATGGAGGTGCCTCTTTTTGATCTAGAAGGAGACTTTGAGGGAAACCTCATTCATAGAAACGGCACTCTTGTGGTAAATATTCATGGTCAGGAAATTTCGAAAGTTAACTTTAACCTTCTGCTTGGAGTTCTGTCCGGACCCTTCGGTATCGGACAGAACAGCATCACCAGCCTGTACCGCTTGGACAGCCCCTTCAAGTGGTACTTTACACTCAGTTCGGCGGCACACATCACGCTATACAAGAAGCTAGAGGGGAAAAAAATAGATTTGGCTACACCAAAACTTTCCTTCGAAATCGAACACGTGGAGAAGGAAAAGCAGAAGGGGGTGATCCATTGGTTACCCCCAACCATCGATGAAGACCTTGTTCAGAAACTCGTCGCCAAGATGACAGGCGACAAAGAGGCGGAGGCCAGAAGATTAGGAATAACATGCGACTGGATCTTTCGATACAACCCAGTCTAAGGAGTCACCATTCCTCACTATATGAAAGTGAGATCAAAGAGTGGGAGAATTGTCACCACGTGGGTGACACTGCCAGGCCGCCGTACGCAGTGTACGTACTGTACCAGTGACGCCCACTGGGACAGTCAATGTCCTCTGAGAAAACAGAGGATAGAAAGGCGACGAGTCGAAGATCAAGAGAGGCAAATAATCATTGCCAACACAGAGATCCAGCAAAACCTCCCATCAGAGGAACCAACCCTTGTCAACCAGACAGAAACAAGAAATGAGACGGCCGAAAACAAGACCAAAATTGACAGTCACAAAACCGGCGAAGCGCCAAACAGTGACGGTTTCGTCACAGTCCATGCCGGCAAAAAACGCCGGCACACAAGCCAAAAGAAGAGAACTGCAGCAGAATCATCAGAGAGCGAAGAGGAGTCAATACAAGGAGAAATCCCAACAATGGGGCGTCTAGTAATTAATACAGACACTGAGGACGACTCGACACAAGAGATGCCGACGCCACGGAAAAAAACAAACTCGAAAAAGAACAAAAATTTAACTGTTTTTTAAATTCATTTGGAAAATGTGTATCATATGTGTTAATGTTCAACGACAGAGACACGTAAGTGTACCATCAGAAAATTCCTTTATATTCATAACTTTTTACGTTACTTCTATATTAAATTGTGAGCATGTGGGTGAAAATACATGTTCTATTATAGTTATTTGTGAGTATGTGGATGAATGTACCTGTTTTATTTTAAATTGTTGTGAGCACGTGGGTGAATATATATGTTTTATTATCATTATTTGCGAGCACGTGTGTGAATGTACCTGTTTTATTTTAACTTGTTGCGAGCACGTGGGTGAATGTTCCTGTTTTATGTTTACATTTAACGAGCACGTGGGTGAATGTAACTGTTTTATATTAATTTGTGGTGAACATGTGAGTGAACGTTCCTTTTTTTTCAAAATTATTTGCGAGCACGTGGGCGAATGCAAGTGCAGGTCTGTAGGCACTTATATTGTCAAAACTACTTCATTTACAAATACTCATACTCTGTCATGTACATATGTCAATAGAATTTATTTTTATAAATCATTTGGCAAATGGCAGCAACTATTACCATCATAACATTAAATATTAAGGGCCTCAGGTCCAAATTAGATCACATCACAACACTCATACACAAACACAAGCCAGACTTCATTTTACTACAAGAAACAAACATACACACAGACGACCACGCATCCCGCATCACAACACGGCTAGGCCTAAGGCATGCGTGTTTCAGCCTAGCCACAAACAAAACAGGTTCAGGTGTGGCCATTTTACAAACATCAGACAGGTGGACGATCATTAGGAAAGACAGAGATAGTGACGGCAGGACAGCAATACTTCAAGTAAAAGACGAAGACAAACACACATACACCATAGTTTGCATACACGCACCACCACATTACGGTCAGCAACCCATATTTTATGACAGACTAGACAGCCTGCTTGCAGGCTCATACAGGGGACAAAACATTATTTTAGGGGGAGATTTCAACTGCGTCCTGACAGATATGGATATCATTGGAGGAGAGGTCAGGAAGCAGATAAGGAAAACAAATAAAGACAACAATCACCAACTAGATACTTTACAGACAATAATTGACACTCACGGTTTGACAGATGTGTATAGACAGACACACCCACACGGCATGGACACCACACACAAAAGCCACTTCTACAACAGGGCAACACGTTTAGACAGGATTTACGTCCCGTCCACAAACTACATCAGCCAGGCCACACATATCACAAATACACTCCAGTTTACAGACCACAAGGCAGTCATTGCAACAACTAACACCGCATTCACAAACACTCATTTCAGGAGGTCACCTCACTGGAAATTCAATAACACCCTACTGCAGAACAAAACATATACAGAACACATTAAACAAATTATCCAGCTATACACTGATGACAAAGACACAGAGGACATACAGCAACATTGGGAACTCCTCAAAAACACTATACGGGAAAGAACACAGATATATGCACTACAGATAAACAAACACAGATTAAGACAAGAAAAATTACTAGAAGAAGCCATCAAACTAACAAAACAAATAGACAGACATGCAACCAACATCCTCACACTAGAGGAGGAGTTGGAACAGCACAGACATCACAAATTTCACGGAGCACTGCTTCGCACAGGCTTAAAAACAATCACACAGGAAACTCCCAGCAAACAATACATGGCAATAGAACAAAGCATACAAAGAAACAGACAAATAGGGAAAATAATAGACGCAGACGGCAACACACAGACCGACACTCCCAATATAACAAAAGCATTTGAAGACTACTACAGGAACCTCTATACGGAAAGTAACACACATCCAAACATACAAGACAAATTCATGCAATACACAAGGAAACTTCCAGACGCTGACAAGGAAAAACTAGACGAAGAACTCACATTAGCTGACATAACAAACGCAATACAATCAATGCAAAAGAACAAATCTCCGGGACCTGACGGTCTCACAATAGAATTCTTCCAACATTTCTTTCCTCTCCTAGGCCCTCTTCTTCTCAAAATGTACACAGACTCATTCACAAAGAAACAGCTTCCTCCAAGCTTAAACATGTCTTACATAACATTACTCCGCAAAGACAACACAGACAAATCACTTCTTAAAAACTACAGACCCATTTCACTACTTAACACAGACTACAAGATACTAACAAAAGCACTAACAAATAAACTAAAACCCTTCATGGCAACACTCATTCACAAAGATCAACAGTGCAGTGTACAGGGCAGAAACATCCACCACCACACACATTTTATACGAGACATCATAACGTACACTCATGACAAAGACAGTCAGTCTTCTATTCTATCTCTCGACCAAGAAAAAGCCTTCGACAGAGTATCTCATTCCTTTCTCCACAAGACACTACTGAACTGCAACTTAGGAACAAGCTTCAGACAGTGGATACACATTCTGTATTCTAGACCTGAAAGTAAAGTCCTAGTGAACCATTTGTTCACAGAGGCCTTCGGACTAACTAGATCAGTCCGACAGGGATGTTCTCTCTCTCCTTTACTCTACGCTTTGACCATAGAACCGCTCCTAGAGAGCATCAGACAAGACAGTTCCATTAAAGGTACATTCACACCAGGGAAAGGAGAGCAGAAATTGTTAGCCTACGCTGACGATACTGTCTTCTTTCCATCAAACATCACATCAATAGACAACATCCTCAATACTTTCACAGAATTCGGGAAAGGTAGCGGGGCACAGATAAACACACATAAATCATTCATCATGGGCATAGGCAGGTGGAAGAACAAAGTGGACTTTCCCTCTGCTCTAACACCTGTTCCTAACATCAAGTTGTATGGAATTATATATCCTTGCAACCCAAACAGAACACACAAACCAACATGGCAGAACCTAGTCACACAGATAACAGACATGCTGCAGAGATACAAATACAAAACATCCACAATTTTTGGCAGAACAATCATTGTAAACACTTACATCATTCCAAAACTAATATACATAGCTACAGTTTTTAATCCACCTCAGCAAACAATAACAGACATAAGAAAACTCATAAGACATTTTGTTTTTGGAAGCACATTACACAGCATACAACACAAAACACTAATACAACACAAAAAAACAAGGAGGTATTTCACTACAAGACATACACACAAAAATTAAAACTCTCAGAATAAGCCACGTAAGCCGCATCATCCAACAACCAGACAATCATATTTTCGCACACTATTACATGGGACTGAGATTACTCAAATTCAGAAAACCCAACAACTCAATACCTCACCATTTCGGTCCCACACCCACATTCTACAAAAATTGCATTCAATCCATCCAAGGACACGACAATCTACTACATCAAAAGACAAACACCATTTACAACCACCTCATTAAACAGCAAGCACCTCCATTACAGTTCAGAATCAAGAGAGGTCAAAAATACTTTCTCACAGACTACACCAGCACTTTCACAAACCTCCACAACCCACACATCGCTCCCAAAGCAAGGGAAGTTACATACAGACTCATATACAGCATGACACCCACAGGACAAGCAGCAAAATGCCAACTTTGCAGGCGAAACATACAAGAAACAGAAGAACACATATTCTACAAATGCAGCACAATCTTACCAGCAAGAACAGAGTTACAACACACACTAGAAACACACACTACACAGAAAGTAGACATATACAGATCTATCATGCTAAACACACTGCCAAAACAACAACACAACAATCCTACACTAAATCCCTAATTCTATTATCGGAATATAGGAATTTAGTGTGGGCTTGCAGAAATGCTGCCGTTTACCAATCGAAAACTTTTAATGCTAATTTGTTTTTACTTATTTATAATAAAAGAGCCATGTACATTTTTAAACAACAAAATTAATTTAACAAGAATGAATGGAGGAATTGGAGCGAATGTACTGAAACATAAAGACATATCTTTCAAGTCTTTCCTTCCCTTTTGTTTGACACTTGGTAGCGATAAGCTACAGACACAAACGTAAGCTATCAATACAGCCGTCTATAAGGCGTCACAAAAGCCGGTTGCTCGAGGCTATTGTCGTACTGTCGCCTTTGTTTGCTGACAGGAGAGACAAGGCAGGCATAAAGGAAATTGTATCCTTTCAAGTGACATCTGGGTTATCAACAATACTGTCGGCTTTAGTGGCGACAGGTGACGGAAGCCAGGCATTAAGAAAGCTAATCTTTTCAACAGCCGACAAGAGATGGCGAGGGGAGGGGAATCAACAATACTATCGGCTGTGGCGCTCCTGTATTATGGTCATGTATTGAAATGAATTATTCATCTTGTAATCTCATACAAAATACATCCTCATCATCAAACTAATGTATTTGTTGTTATAAAATGAAATGTATTGATTGTAAAAACGAAATAAAGAATTATTAAAAATAAAAAAAAGACACGTTCAGTGTCTCATTAAACAAAGAAACATTGTGTAGGAAAATCATGGGGTTATGGATGACGTCACTGAGCTGATCTGTGTTGACCTTTCTATCTGTGATGTTGACTTCAATTTACAGATTTGTGTGTTAAAGTTGGATCCTTTATTTTCAAGCAAATTGGAATTCCAAAATTGGAGTTTAAAATCAATAATGCTTGTGAGAGAGAAGTACTCCACCGTCCCTACACTCTTGTACTGACTGTATCTGAGTACAAATCTATAGGAACTGGTACTACCTGATTGTGGGAATCCACATAGGACCTGTCGGTGTAGGGCCAAATAGAATTGTATCCTTGTGTAATAGAGTGGGGTAAATAATAAAGGGGAGAGTAGTCAGGAACAAGATAAGTAGAAATAGAAAATGAGAAAAAGGAATAAAGGAAAAGCCAAGGTAACTAGGTCAAGGGGAATGAGTGAAGTTGACAAAGAAATATGAAGGGGGAAAACACGAGATGAACGAGGGAGGTCTGAATTAACAGAATGTTGAGTATGGAAAGGGAAATTAGAGCAGCATGAATCTCGTGCAAGAGAACAAAGGTAGGAAAAGGGGAGAAACACGAGAAGGGGATGAAAAGTGTTAGTCAGTTGGAAGACAGGCGGTCGACTAGAAAAGTCGTGCCGGGGAAGGCGTCAGCTGGTAAGCTGACAGCCTCCAAAAAGCTTGTAAATATGTTTAGATTCAGAACCAGCGGTCGAGGAAGGAATACGTCTGACCGTTGGTATAATTGTGAATAATATTTGTGATTATAAGTTAGGCCAGCTCTAAGATGGACTGTGATTGTGTTCGATAGGAGGCCTATGTGCATTAGAACGAGTAGTAGCAAGTAGCTAGGTTGATAAGGCTACGTTATGATCATACTAGGAGAGTAGTTTGTACCATGAGTCCTGGTGATCTTAAGCCGTATGACTCGGTGGGACTCTGATAGAAAAAAAGGGGAATTGTGATTCAATGAAGATGGATGAGTGGAAACTCAGTTATTAATAGTGCAGAAGTGTAAGCTGATCTTAGAGCCACGGTAGTAATGTGCACTCAAGTTATAGTCCGTTCAGAAATTCATAATCACACTTGAATTAGCTTTACGTGATAACCGTTTGTTATTTTGCTTTCAACTTTTGCATGTAATCTTATAATATTGATGTCGTTATAGAAATATTTTTTGCTCTGAGAAATTTGATCTAGTTTAAAAGTTTTCTTCTTTAGGCTATATTAAATTCACCCTGTTCGAATTTGACACCATTTTAGGATATATACATTAATTTGTTGCGGTCGTTCACGTAAAATAGTTTGGCTATTGCAGAAACACTAAGTTCAGGAAAATCCCGTGCACAAAACTGAATTGTTATTGAACGACATGACGGACCACGGCCTGGGCATTCATTACCGAAGTGAAGGCGTATCTTTATTAATTTTGTGAAGACTCAGTAGACAATTTGTTGACTTTAAATACCAACATTTATATCTAAATTACAATGAGTTGAAATGCAAATTTATAACTATGCAAAAGGTTACTGTTTTACTATATCAGCACTTCCTTAGGGAATTCAAGATGGGACAAAGTGCCTACTGCATCAAATACAAAAGAGCAAATTAGGACATGGCTTGCCAATGAAAATGTCAAATTTGACGACACATATTTAAAACCCGAATTGTTACAACTTGTGAAGAATACGAATAAGAAAAAGGTGTACCATGTTGACAAAATCATTGAGAAATACGGCCACACTAATTGTAACCAATTGAATTCATGTTTTCAAATACACATAACGAACAACATCCACAATTAAGCACTATGTAGATACGCTTCTATAGTCCGTTCAGATTCGTTTGCCTAGACATTAATTTATTTTTTTCAACAACTTATTGTTCATTTGCATAGATCTTTTGAAGTTAGGTTTAGAATACTAATGTCGCTATAAAATATTTTTTTTATCAAAGAAATGTGATCCAGCTTCAAAGATGCCTTATTTAACCTATATTAAAAAAAAGTTAATCGATATTATAAACACCGGCGGGATTATGTAGATGCTTACATCTCACAGCTGATTCTTTAACATATAGGCATGACCTTCACGGCTGAATGCGCACCGTCCTAAAATAGTTATGTTTCCACTATAAATTTTTATAAAGAAATGTTACATATGAAATTTCCCGTTTAGCACAAAATGACATTTTAGCCGAAACCGGAATTATGTGACGTCAAAATCACGGCCGTAGACTCGAGTTCGAGTCATAATTCAGAGGCAAATCTCAATATTTACAGAAAGGAGGCGGCACTATCCATATTATCTTCTGCAAGTCTATGTGAGAATGAATATAAAGGCAAAATATTTTACTGAGCATAACATTGCTATAAAGATTTATCAATACTTCTGCAGAGAGCGTAAAAGGGACATCTTTATTGTTCTTTATCAAACCCTGAGAAGAGAACAATGCATATTTTAGGTTTGTGTAAACGTTCATTTGATCGAATAGTTAAAGGAAGCGGATATTTATTGCCAACAAATGCAAGAAAGCAAGGAAGGAAAGAAACGTTAGACAGTTTTGATAAGGACCTAGTAAAAAGAGAAATCTGTCGAATGTTTGATATAAACGAAGAAGTGACACTTAGAAAGTTGAAGCTTTGGCTGAAAACTAACAACGACATTGAAATATCAAAAACTTCATTATGGAAAATATTAAGAAGTGCAGGCTTCACCTTTAGAAAGTATGCTGGTGGAAAAAAACATTATTTGTGAGAAGCCACATCTAGTAGCTCTTAGAAGCAAGTATTTACGTGAAGTGAAGGAAATGCGCGAAAATGATTATGATATTGTTTATTTAGATGAAACTTGGATCAACGCTCATCATACAAATGAAAAGGAATGGCAGTTAGCAGATGGAAGTATTAAAAGATCAGTACCAAGCAGTAAAGGGCAACGTTTGATAGTTGCACATGCAGGTAGCAGACATAATGGGTTGTTGCAGAATGCTCATCTCGTTTTCATTTCAAATCCATAGACAATAGAGACTACCACTCCGAAATGAATGGGCACATATTTAAAGACTGGATCGAGAAAAGTATCCTTCCAATATTAGATCGACCTTCTTGTCTGATAATGGACAATGCTTCATACCATAACGTAGTTAACGTAGAAGATAGAATCCCAACATCATCAAGTACAAAAGATGCAATCAAAACGTGGCTCATAAAAGAACACATACAAGTTAACGACAGCTACTTGAAACCCGAATTGCTTAGCCTTGTAAAACAGACACAACGTACAAAGATATTTAAAATAGACAAGTTAATTCAAGAACATGGCCATAGATGTTTGAGACTACCTCCATATCATGCACACTTAAATCCTATAGAACTAGTTTGGGCAAAAGTTAAAGGACACGTAGCATATACAAATAAAACTTTCAAATTATGCGATGTTGAGACACTTACAAATCAGGCTCTATCAAATATAAATAAAGACTACTGGGTAAAATGTGAGGATCATGTGTTACGACAAGAAGAGGAATATTGGAAAAAGGATGGTTTGTTGTTTGTTCAGCCGAAAGCAGTAATCGACCTATTTGACTCGTCTGATTCTGAATGATCATTACTCTGATTAAGTCTACAGATAAATAGTTTGATTTGCAAAATTTCCTAGTTGATTTGTTAAACAGTTTATTGTTCAAGACCACCCAAGCAATCAAAAATATGTTATAAGCAAACCAACAACCATTACTTTGAATGGAAGCCTGCTTGAGTCAGTACAGAAGTTCAGCTATCTTGGATCCACTATTACAGCCACACTTTCCTTAGATGAGGAACTAAATGTACGTATTTGAAAGGCAGCGACAACATTTGGGAAACTCACACCAAGAGCATGGAACTATATCAAATTGACTCTACGAACAAAAGTTCTATATATAATTTAAAATTTGTATACTTGCCACCAAGTAAATTTTATGGACACGCCTATGGGTCATCGTTGCACTAGATTACTGTAAAACATTTTGATTAGGTCAAAATAATAGTTACATGGGCAAAGATCAAAGGAATTCGCCGCTTTAAGAAAACCGTTATAGCTAGACATCGAGTAACACATATGTTCTCGTGACATGGACATTTTAACACCGTATGCCAAAAATCATGTGAAATCATCAAGAACTTTTTGAATTATAAATCATAACATCTCGGCAAACGAATCTGAACGGACTATAGTAGTACAGTATCATCAGCATATCTTAGGTTGTTGATTATCTTTCAATTAATCTTTAGGCCTGGCATCTCTGTGATGTTTTTAAAGATTTGCTCAGTGTATAGATAGAACAAGCAATAGGTGTAGAGTTCTCTCTGTTATATTTATTATTGCTGTTTGCTCCCAGTATAAATTACATATTAATCGTATGTCTGTATCATCTAGATGTACACCTTTATGGCAGTCTACAAGTAGATTATGGTGTATCCTATCAAAAGCTTTGGTGTAGTCTATGAAGCAGGCATATATTGGTTTATTTACTGCTGCGTACTTTTCGATTAACTACCTTTTGCATTCAGAATAGGGTCTTTTGTATCACTGGTTTTTTCCTAAACCCAAATTGTTCTTCTTCTAACTCTATATTAATTTTATTCTGAATCCTTCCTTTTATAACTAACTATTAGGAAGAATTTTTTTTGCATGGTGCATTAGGCTTATTGTTCTAAAATCAGTACATTTAACTCTTCTTCTTCTTTCCTTCCTCAGCTGCCTTTCAGCGTCGAGGGGAGATATAATTTGCGGTATTTTGCTCTTCTGTTCGCCTCTGCTGCTGTTGTTTCCTAGTGCTTCTAATATTCCATCGACCCATCTTTTTCGTGGTCGACCCTTGGGTCTGGTGTTCTCACAACGTTTGTTGAAGGCTCGTTGTGTTGTGTTTTGTTCTTTCTGCCTTGTCACGTGGCCAAACCATTGTATCTGTTGTTTCCTTATATATTCTATGGCGGGGGCTATTCCTATCTTTTTTCTCAGTTCGTCATTTCTGATCTTATCTCTCAGACTGTTCCTGTCATTCTTCTAACACATTTAATCTCTGTAGAGGTTATTTTTCTTATTGTTCTTGCATCTATGGTCCAGGTCTGGCTGGCATTGGTAGCACAACGTTAGGATGAAGATTGTATTGTATAGTGCTCGTTTTGCCTCCAGAACTATTTCCTTGTTGGACAATAATGGTGATTACTGTCCAATGATTTGACAAGCTTTGTTACATCTTGATTCTATCTCTGCTGTTTGAGAATTATCGTTTGTCATTAAACTTCCTAGGTATTTGAATTCCTCTACTTGTTTTAGTTGTCTGCCTTCTATCGTTATATTGATGTTCTGTTTATTATGCATTTAACTGCACCATTATTTTTAGGCAATGCAATGAAAGTTGATATTTTTAGTTTGGTATTTATCCTGTATGATATATGTCGTTGCATATGTCTGTAATCACTTCAATGCCAAAAACCTCTAGTGCCTTTATCATCTCTATCAGTATGTTGTCAGGTCCTGCAGCTTTTTCCACTTCCGATTTTATAGTCTTACGTACATCTTATAATTGTTGGCTTTCTTTTCCCTTTCGTCATAAAATAATTCTGTTATATATTCCTGCCATCTATTGATTATATCTTTATTGTGTTATATATTGCTGCCATCTATTGATTATATCTTTATTGTGTTATATATTCCTGCCATCTATTGATTATATCTTTATTGTGTTATATATTCCTGCCATCTATTGATTATATCTTTATTGTGTTATCTATTCCTGCCATCTATTGATTATATCTTTATTGTGTTATATATTGCTGCCATCTATTGATTATATCTTTATTGTGTTATCTATTCCTGCCATCTATTGATTATATCTTTATTGTGTTATCTATTCCTGCCATCTATTGATTATATCTTTATTGTGTTATATATTCCTGCCATCTATTGATTATATCTTTATTGTCTATTAGCATTTGTCCTTTTTTAATTTGCAATACATCCACTTTCTGTGATTTAAAAAATTTCTTCTAGTCATTCTCTTTATTTCTGTGTGCATCCCTCTTAAATCTTTACTTTGCATACTTTCGATTTCTAGACATCTATGGCTGAGCCAGTCTTCTTTTGTCTTTTTGCACATTTTGCGTATTTCATTATCTATTTTCAAATGTACTATCCGCTCATAATTATAAACACGAGAGCTGGAATACAGTTAAATAAATAGAAAACAAATTAGATGCATTCAAAAACAAATGCCCGAGAAATACTTTGTGAATTAATGCAAGACTAGTGCTGAAGTAATAGAAAAGGCCCTACATTCAACATCATCTATAATCAAGAAAAGAACGTGGCATATTTTGGCCATTTGATAAGAAACAACAAGAGAATTGCAAAGCAAGCCCTCAAGTTGGTAATAGAGGGCAAAATAAAAAAAGAGATTGACATAGAGAAGCAACAACAGTTGGCATCAGATCTCTTGCATAGATAGAGAGGTTAACCCAGAACAGGGGCAAGTGCCAAGATGCAGGTCCCATGCAAAATCTAACGTTTGATAGCAAAGATTGTCTGATATAGAGAGGTTAACCCAAAGCAGGGGCAAGTGGCAAGATGCAGGTCCCATGCAAAATCTAACGTTTGATAGCAAAGATTGTCTGATATAGAGAGGTTAACCCAAAGCAGGGGCAAGTGGCAAGATGCAGGTCCCATGCAAAATCTAACGTTTGATAGCAAAGATTGTCTGATATAGAGAAGCAGCACTGGACGCGACTGGACTCTGGGTGGGTATCTTTTTTAGCACGCCCCGGCCGAATAGCCCCCCCCCCCCCCCCAGAGGTGCCGCTGCTGTTGCCTCTGGGAGGTCCAACGCACGCGGCTGACTGGCCCACGGCGAGATCTTTTTTCGCCTGGGAGGTCCAACGCACGTGGCTGACTGGCCCACGGCGAGATCTTTTTTCGCCTGGGAGGTCCAACGCACGCGCTGACTGGCCCACGGCGAGATCTTTTTTCGCCTGGGAGGTCCAACGCACGCGGCTGACTGGCCCACGGGCGCGAAAAAGATACCCACCCACAGTCCAGCCGCGCCTTTTTTCGCACGCCCGGCCGAATAAGCCCCCCCCCCAGAGGTACCGCTGCTGTTGCCTCTGGGAGGTCCAACGCACGCGGCTGACTGGCCCACGGGCGCGTCTGCTGTTGCCTCTGGGAGGTCCAACGCACGCGGCTGACTGGCCCACGGGCGCGTCTGCTGTTTGCCTCTGGGAGGTCCAACGCACGCGGCTGACTGGCCCACGGGCGCGTATCTTTTTCGCACGCCCGGCCGAATAGCCCCCCCCCCCCCCCAGAGGTACCCGCTGCTGTTGCCTCTGGGAGGTCCAACGCACGCGGCTGACTGGCCCACGGGCGCGTATCTTTTGTCTCACGCCCGGCCGAATAAGCCCCCCCAGAGCTACCCCGCTGGCGCCCTCTCATGGCTACCTCAGGCCCCCGCCACCCCCTGACGTTCCGTCAAGCGGGGGCTGCTAACCTGTCGGTACCAATTTTCTACTTCGCGACTCATATTAGAGAGACGTGTACACCATTGGATATACCCATCGAAGCCATGCCTAGAGGGCATAACACATGCCAGTGGCTGATTCTCAGCACTACGGAGCTATGCGGTAAAAGCTGCATGGGCGAATACTGTAAGGTACACCTCGCTAGATTGCGGAAAGGTGGTGGTACAACTCCGTGCAGCAAATGTGGAGTGGGTGTCAAAAACAAGCATAGTCTTTGTCTAGACTGTGGCTATCACACCATAGTCACTAGACAAAGTATGGCACGTGCGAGAGCCTTTCAGAATGAGTTTAAACGCCTCGCGAGAATCGAGACTACCTATTAGAGAAATGTGGACTATTATGTATACCAAACTCAACATGAGCGAGCACGAATACTCCGATGAATATGCGCGAGAGACAGTGGACTCCCTTCAAGAATTAACAATAAGAAAAATCATGGAAGTCCGGAGGTGCGAGCGTCAAGATTGGAACTAACCAAAGCCTTGAAGGCCCTGGGGTGGTGGACGGGGTTGTCTTTGGATAATCTCCCACGGGTATTAAGGGAAGAAATTCTGAGACGCGAGTGTAATGAACGCTTTGATGCTGTGAGGGAAGAGTTATTTTACGCCATGCACAATACAGATGAGTGGAGGAAGCTATTTTACTCTGATGAATGTATACGGCCGAGCGTGACATCTAGATATTGTAGGGAAAGAGATGCTAAAGAGCGTTTCTATTTGGTTCATGATAGTGATGATGATTATGAGGATGAAGAGGGACGAGGCAACTCCCAGCGGTAAACATCGACATCTAATTTCGGGAACTCCCGATATTCTAAAAATAAAAACCTGTCACGGGACAAGAAAAGCGGTCACAGGACAAGAAAAGCTGTCACAGGCCAACTTTTTTGGTCACACAGCTCATCGGCTTTTTATCGGACCTGTGACCGAAAAATCAGTCCTGTGACCGAAAAATCAGTCCCGTGACGGGTTTTTATTTTTAGAATGGGCTGTCCCCACTTAGCCACGGAACGTGAAGAGGGGATTTCCCGTCCTCCGGACGGGTAAAGCCTCGCGCAGCGAATTACAAACAATCAGGAGGGGCTCTACCTCCAATACTCGATACTCAGGTGGGCGGTTAGAGGGTGCTGGTCGTCTGAACACAACAGCTGACCCGTCGGATTTTTTAAGTTCTAGTACATCATAGCCCCTGCGGAGAAGAATCCGTATTCGTTTACCACTTTTAACCTCCTTGATTGTTGGGATTCTATCCATAGTATATAGTGGTTTATCCATACCGGAATAACTTTCTCGGCTTTAATTGTAGGGCACAGATTTATTTACTGTGATGGAGCGCTTGGTACTTTAGGTGCGTCCTCCAGACGGGCCTCGCGCAGCGAAGGTGTATACGGGGGAGGAAGACATTCAGAGGCGTCTCCACATGCACAAGTTATTTTTGCGGCGCACCGCAACGATATTTGTCGAATTCTGCAATTACTTCCTCTTTCACTCTCTCCATCCATTCTTTTTTTGCTGCGTCATCCAGCTCTCGGGTTTTAGACCGAATCTCTTCCTTCATAGCCCGATACTTATCAAATTCGGCAACAACTAGTTTAAATTCCACATCGGAAATATTGCCGTCTTCTAGGGCTGTGGATACGATGCCGGTGATGGTGTTTAGTTTGCTTTCAGCCAGAACACGAATCTCATCGTGCTTCTTAGCCTTCAGATTCAGCTGGCGAGCTACCAGCTTACTGACTGCCCCGAAGGTGCCACAAGCTAGGGCCCCAATCTCTAGTCCTAGAGCTACAGGAGCCATGATAACGGTTGAAAGAAGCGCAATACCGCCAACGCCCATCCCAGCTGTGACTGTAAACAGTGTCGTATCAATACCGTCTAGACTATTAGCACCGCGCCGATATTTCTTGTATAGGGACGTCCGTTTATCTCTCTCGTCCTCCAAACATTTTCGCAGGCGGACAACCTCTTGAATGCGGTAGGACTGGTCGACAGGCCGATCAACTGACGCGTCTAGTGTGGGATACATAGACAGGCAGAACAGGTATATAAAGCTTTATGCAGAACTTTTTATCTGTTTAATTAGGTGCTCAACAACGCGATCACTTACCGGGGACAGGCTAAAAAGTAGCCGTTTAAAGTAAAACGACAATCCACTGAATATAAATTCAAGGGATATTTTTCAAACACCGCGTTTGCTTCCAAATCGCTAACATTCGTTGAGAGGTCTGCCTTCCCCTCCCCAATTTTTAAAACCAAACCCGTCATTTCGGGGCGTTTCCACTTGATTGACACCCCAGGCAAAATCTCGATCGGGGCGCTGGGAGCATACTGCCCGTCTCAATTTCTAGATATATCACGGACCCCTTTGGGGGTTTTCTTAAGATTTCTAGGTCTCTTGGAACCGTTGTTTGAGCCTGTAACTTCGCAACGTTAACTCCCTTCGGACCCAGGTAGTAAGAATTAACGTGCCCATTGAGGGTCATCGGCTCTGCGCCGGACGGGCGATAGCCGACAAACATGCTGCCAGCGTTCATTAGCCATACCACTTTTGTAATACCACCCTCGGCCGGACTTTGCAAATCTATATAGCGCATGGCTAGGTCCAGCCTGAGCTCCCAATTGGGTTCAAACCCACTTGTATGACTTTCTATGGCGGCCCGCCGATAAAGGCCTCCTTTGGCTAACTCCATCCCATAAATCACCCCCGCGCCCCCCGGATCATCGAATCCTCGAACATCTCCGAGGTTGGCGAAGCAATTCCTCGTGGCCCAGACCTTAGGTCTGTGCTCATTGCTTGAACCTTGCAAGAACTTGTCTACTGGCATAGTAGTAATACTGGCATATTCGATATTATAAACTAATATATTTGTTGAATTGACCCGAACTACTGCAGTTTTTCAATGAGGAGAGTTGCCTTTATATTAAGGAACTTTATATTAGTACTGATGGGTGGTCGCACAGATGATATCGATATCGATAATTCTAAAGACGAGGGTTGTGATATCACACACACTCCCGAGGTGTTGAAATGGCTGTAGGTGTTATCGTATGTTGTAACACTAACGCAGGGGAGGGCCTATATGCAGCGAGAGGTCAATCGACTCGCGGATAATCCCATTGCGCAGTCCTACCAACTGAATCTTATAGACCCCAGGCGCTCTTATGGAAAGGATTGCTTTTCTGTCGCCTTCGTTACGCGGATCCTGTGTAAGCTGAGGGTTCCCAATCGGGGTGATCGATAAGGTCCTAGATAACGTCCATTGCTAGGAAATCTCATATATATCGTAGCGTTGCCCCAAGGCTCTCACGAGCTCATCTTTTATGGTGTCCTCAACATATGCCTTAGTGGCCGCGTCTTGGGGTGCTTCGGGGTCGGCGAGCTCGGATATTTTGTGATGACCCCACTTAATGTCGTGGGTTGGTGCTTTTGATCCATCCAGCTGTAGGACTTTAGCGTTTAATATATCCATTGTGGATATAACGAGGGCGTCAACGTATTTTTTGGTTGCCGCGCTTTGATCTGTTTGTGGATCAGCAAGACCCGCAATTTCGTTGCCACCCATATGGAGAGCACCGCTCATACTTCCTCCGGATAGAGGCAGGACATCACGTGCGTCAACATACTCTTTAGTAGCCGCATCGCTAGAATCTAAAGGGCTCCCTACGGCTTTCAGCTGGAAGCCCCCAATGATAGGTCACCTAGCATTGTATCGCCAGCCCTATGTACGAGGCCGACTGGGCTGCCCCACGAGGCCGCCGCCGCTCCACAGCCGGTGCTATGTCCCATATAAAACTTATCCACAGGCATCACACTCTCTGTTTAGCTATGTGTAAGATCACATTTTTAAAAGCATTTCCAGCTGCGAGTTCACACAACACTCGAAGACATAGGTGGCCGCAGATAACCTCTTCGGGTCTCTGCAGTTGGAACGTCTGTGTCTGTATAGGAAGACCCTCGCTGCGCGAAGCTTTTACCCGTCCGGAGGACAGATATTCCACGAGTTCCTTGGGGGGATCCAACCCAAAACTATCGAAATAACAAATCGTACGGCCATCTTTGTAATACGCCACCCAGTGGGTGCCCCCACCACTGCTGGAGTCGAGATTAACTATGCCGCATTCTTTCTGAGAAATCTTGTTAGGCAGGGTGTTTCGCGAAACACGCCACGAAAGTGGGGGATGGTACGGCCGGCCTTTTCAATATCAAAATTGCTCAGGGTTCTACTTTTTTGGGCGCCAAGTAGAGCCCTGACCCCTTACATTTAGGGCACATGCCGCGCCCCGTGCTAGGTGCCAAAAACAACCCCGCACCAGCAAGCTGTTTCTCAACCTCACGATTGTGGCGCTCGGCCTCAGCCTGGGCTCGAGTACTCGCTTTTTTATCGTCGACTGCTTTCGCGATAGCCGCACTACCTCCTGCTAGCGACCCCGCTGCAGCGAGCCCCCTAATATTAAGGGCAAAAACGGTAGAAACCCACCCGTTTTTTGAGCCGCTAGCTGAGTTTTGGAAATAACGAGCTCGGCCCCAGCACTGGCGGCGCGTTTCTTCTCAAGGTGAGCTATTTGGCGCTTAGTGAGCCCCAGGGTATCGTCGCCATGAAGCTGCTCAACCGTCAGCCGAATAGTAACGCCTACCCCATCATGGGCGGCTTTTGCCAATGATTCTTTCTGCCCCTGCGTAAGTGTTAACCCAAAAGGAGTATACTTCATTTTCCTATACTGTATATTGATGGAGATTTTTGTTTAATACAATTTGCTAAATTTCGTGCCGTCAGACTCTAGCGTCAGCAGCCGGTCGCTAATGAGCACTGCGTAGGCCATGGTTCCAGCTGGCACGTTAGAAGCAAAAGTCGCCCTGACCTGTACGGTTTGGACGGCCGTTTTCAACCGCTCCGACTGTCTGCGGACATCGATGACGTGGATTGGGTATAATTCTACAAATTCGAGCGGAGTCACCTGGTTTGAGGACACGCTTCCCTCAATACCATAGTATTCTGCCTTAAAGTCACATAACCTCTTGTAAGCCCTGGAAATCTTTCGCTGTACAAAGTCCATTTTTTCCTCGGAGTCAGGATACTGATCGGTATTTAACCTCACATGAATGTCAGTTAAATTTACATGGTCAAAGCAAGCCGGATTGCTGTCTGGCTATCGCGGTTGGTTTGGAAAGCCACCAAAAGCCATCGTGGTTTTTCAGTGCCCGACGTAATGGAGAGAGTCCAGGTAAACGAACTGGCTTCCGGCACGGCAAAGCTTTCGCATTGAAGAGCTCGAAAAGATATCGGCACTTTAACTTTCTTGGCTATCTGCTCTACTAATTCTGTCTTGGCAGCCAAAGAAGGCATGACGTGCGGTATTACCCAGGCAAGCTTAGTTAGCGTGACTTTCCCTCTAGGCGCCGCAGCATCGCGAAATATGCCTTTGGTATCTGATTCACGAGATAATATCAACGAATGTTTACAACCATAAACCACCTTGCGGTAGTCCTCGCAAAAACCGAACAGGTGGCTTAACGGGACGCAGAACGAAAACGTCCCGCTTGGATTCGGCTTGACCACTACTAGCTGCCGTCGGGCCTCCCACCCAGTATTAGCTGATTCAGCCGCCGCTGAGGTATCTTTTTGCCAGCACATGTTAAGACCCTCGGCCTTTGAAAAATCATCTCCATATGTCAACAGGCCCTTAATTTTTGTGGCTTGGCCAGGGTTGAGAACATTCTCAATATCTTGATCATTGAGCCGGTACCTTAGCCGCGAGAACATGTACATAACGGCGTTATTCACGAGCGAAGCAAGCGTTGTAGGTGTGTAGTCGACTTCTGTGCCGGATGCTAGCCTCCCTTCAACATTGAGAAAACTTTTAGACGGGTGTGTGTAAACGTCTTGGAAGTTTACTTCGATTGCTATATCCTGATTGTTGTTTATTGTGGCGGGGTTTTGTGGGTGATACTCCTTGTAGACGTACGACTCGATGCTCTCGTCAACAAGCGTCTGCTCTACAAGAGTCAACATTTCATCGGTAATTTCTTGTGTATCCGCCATAGAAAATTTACTTCAGATATAGAAACAATTCTATTTTCTAATAAAGAATTTTCCTAAAACCCGAGCCTGCTATCCGACTGTTGATATTTTGACGTGCCGCTTCAGTCGTGGGGCCGCAAGCCCATGCAGAATCTCTAAGGTTTTTTCAGAGATAACTCTCTCCGGCCCTGTAGCGGCTCGCGTGGACGAGCGTGCTTTGCTGCGGACTATGTCAGCGATTTGCTTAATTGAGGCTGCGGTTGTAGCGCCGGCCTTAGCAACTTTACCGGCCACGTCCGCTACATTTGCTATAGCGCCTTTGTTTGCCACAACGAATTTACCGAAACCCCCAATAGCTCGCACCACGGGTTGTATCCAGTCCGACAGGCCTTTTCCGATTACATAGCGCTGTCTTTTCATCCGCCGGTTTCCCTCTGCCACGTTCCGCGAAATTATCAACATGGTAGCTTAGAAGATTTTCTATAATGTCAGTCAAAATGTTTAATGTAAGAATTTTACTTCAAATCTGCCGAAGATGTAATCTAGCTGTAATTCGTTCCCCTCGGAGATTCAATTGAGAGCCATTCTGATCCGTTAGCCACAAGCGTATTCTTTGAATACTGCCACGCTGGCTTACCGGCAAATAAACCAAATTGTGTGGAGTCTCAATGATCTTAAATCCAGGTTGTACGCCTGGGTAGAAGCTGTACAGAACGGGGTGGTGGTGCCATTCAGGTAAGAACCACCGACTAGATCGCAGTTTACAAGTATGCTACTAAGTGTTGAAATGTCTACTGGTTTGTCCCCTGTGTGGAATCCAGTAGTGGATAGCACCCTCGGCTCGAATCCGAGAGTCGACGCAATGGTAGATTTGCTCATGTCAACTCTGTAGCTAGGGTTCGTAATCTCGATGTTGGCACGTAATGTCGCCCTGTTTGCTCCTACAACTATGTAATGTGCCTGCGTCTCAGAATTCCAATCACCGCTGCCCTTCAGCTGGCATTGAATCTCATCGTTGATTTGAGCGAGTTCGTAGCTTCCTTCTGGTAATGAAATTGTCTTCCAGGTAACCCCTGCGTCTGGGCTGTAGACGAAAGTATTATTACTTTCTGTAATGTTGGGGACAGCGTTATATGTCTCCAAATTGACTAGAGCTAATTCGTACTTATTGTTGGGTTCGAGGTAAAAGGGCGGAGAGAAGGTGGTTGTCCAGTCGGTGCTGTTTGACGAAAATACGAAAGAGTTACCCTCTTTAGGGCGAAGATGGCTTTCAATCTTCTGTAACTGAAACTCCATTTGGGGTATGCACTTATAGGAGGCTTCTGTTCAATTCGAGAATCAAAGCCTTAGGAGCCGCGCCACTGCGAAGGAGCTCGTCTAAAATAGCCGAAATTTCATTATCAAGGCCCGTATTACCTGCACGCTTCGAGGCAGCTAATAGCTGTAGCCTTTCAACTAGCGCTTCTGGGTCCTTATAATATTGTAAAGCCCCACCTTCGCTGCGCGAGGCTTTTACCCGTCCGGAGGACCTTATCAGCTGGTGTTTTTTCTCTTTCGCCCATGGAGAGGCAAGCCCGCAAGTTCAGCCAGCCGCTGGAAAGTTTTGACAGCCTCGGGGGTATATTGCATCGTTTTTAAAAAGCGTTTTGTGAGGAGAGTGTAAAGCGAATCATCTGCCGGGGCTTCGAACACAAGATTGTCACCATTGTCGAACGCCCGCAGTTTCCCCGCCTGCAAAGCTTGCGGGTCGATTGTGAGGGATCCAAACCGGTTTCCCTTTAGTTTCAACCCACTACCTGTAGCGTCCTCCGGACGGGTAAAAGCCTCGCGCAGCGAAGTAGCCCCACTAGATCGGACGAGCCTGTAACCCTGTGTTAGTAGGCGAAGACGTTCACTATATTGTTTTAGAGCGTCCTTTTCCATCGTTAATTGCTGCTTTCTTTCTTCTGTTGTGGCTTTACGCTTTTTTTCCGCTCCCAGTACATATCGGTTGATGCGATTGACCTCATTGAGGGTGTTGGTGATTACTTGTGTGTCGCTGAGGTTGAGTTCGCTGGGGGCTTAAATCCGTGGCGCCTTATTATTTCAATATCCAACCCTTGGTCGGGACTAATATATAGCGTGGGGGCATCTTCTACCGGCAGAGGCATGTCTTGACGTGCCGTCGGTGCCGCTCCGTGGAGTGCGTAGGCTTGTCTTGACGTGCCGTCGGTGTCCTCCGGACGGGTAAAAGCCTCGCGCAGCGAAGGTGTCCTCCGGACGGGTAAAAAGCCTCGCGCAGCGAAGGTGTCCTCCGGACGGGTAAAAGCCTCGCGCAGCGAAGGTGCTGGCAAGCGCTCTATTGCGGCTGTGACTTTTCCTATCTCCGCTGCTTGGTGTGAGGTGATTGGTTTGAAAAGTTTGGCTGCCTCTTCCTGCAGAGACGACTCCCCTAGTGATTCTGTTTGAAGGCGTTGCCGCGCCTGGTCTCTGAGTGCTAGGTAGTTCCGGACGAGGGCTGTACGTTCGCGCATGTCGGTTACTTTGCGCCACATCCTTACTTCAAATAGATTTCATCCCTACTTCAAATAGATTCATCCCTACTTTAAATAGATGACTTCGGTATGTAGAATCGATCAATCCACATCGATACCGACCATCATAGGCCCGGCTGGTCAGATCGATACAACAGAACCCGTACGGCTCGCGCGTGCACGCACTAAAGAAGTTTCGAAATTCTTCGAAAGGCATGTCACCACACACATAGGTGTCATGTATGGCGCGCAAGTTTTTCGTGTCTTGATTAAATATGATAAGCATGTTACAATTATCTCGAATCGTTTGTTTGGGAATCCTGAAATAATTCTGCGTTAGATAGAATGAGTCCGCACCACCGTGACGGCCTTGGCTGAAGTATTTCTCGATGGGGGTTTGTTTTTCCAACATAACGTCATCAAATACCATAATGCTACGTTCGTTTTGTTCAGACTCTCTACTGGAACGATATCATCTGATATGCTGTGAAACGAGGCTACCTCTTTCCCAGTGACCGATTTAATGGCATCCGCCCAGTCCTGCAGCCACTGGTATTTCTCTTGTCTAAGGGATTTTGAGTATATATGCAGTCTATTGTATTTAAGGAAATCCTTTCTTAGGAGGAGATTGAGCATCAGGTTTGTTTTACCACATCCGGACGGGCCGCAAATTACACAACGGATGCTACTAGGAAGCAGCCAATGGTGTTTGTGCTCGTGTGGATTCGATTCATCAAGATCTAAATTTAAGATTTCCATACTTCTATATTTAGGAAGAGATGTACTGCCTTCGCTGTAAACAACACACTCCCACTTCAAATGAGGAGACTATAACTCTAAAGAACAACCGACCAGCCAAGAGAGGTGTTTGCACGGTGTGCGGTGCTAGAAAGAGCCAAATTCTTTCTGCGTCCTCCGGACGGGTAAAAGCCTCGCACAGCGAAGGTGCTGGTCTTCTTAACAGTGCCATGAATGCCCTACCTCTGCCCGAGATGCACATGCGTCTCCCCAAAGGGGTCCCATCTGAAGATGTCCCGGGTGGAACTTTTCAAAACACTGGAAAATACTCATATTGCGGGCCGTTTACCAAGATTGCCAAACGCCTCTCTCAGGGCTATAGGGGTGTGAATAGTCTTGATCGTGCCTGTCTAAACACGACGTTGCCTACGCAGCCCATAAAGATACCCCCGGACGGAATCATGCGGATGATGTACTGGCCGCGGCTTCGTCGAAGATTGCTTTGTCAGACGTCCCTGAATGGGAGAAGAAGGACGCACGCGCGGTGACTGCTATTATGGCGACCAAATCCCGTTTTGGGATGGGACATCGTTCGCGTATTGGAGGCGTACGCAACCATAGCTATCTGTATGGAGGGTAAGCTATCACGTATATACTACAGTCCCCATGGGTACTGGCGTGGAGTTGGGGCTGTTAAAAAGCTTGCGGCTGCGGCTAAAGTATCTGAGTCCATAACGCGGGAATGGTTGAACCGTCAGGCAATATGGCAAATCTATCTGCCAGCCCCTCGACGTATACCACGTCCAATGTTTGATATATCAGAGGTAAACACAGTGCACCAAGCAGATTTATTATATTTACCACATGACCGAGTGAAACGGCGCACGTACAAGTACGCCCTGACCGTCGTCGATGTAGGCTCTCGGTACAAGGAAGCTGAGCCTCTCACCTCAAAAGAGTCAAAAGAGGTGGGAAAAGCATTTGAGAGGATTTATCAACGGAGCCCTCTAGTGTATCCTAGGCTTCTTCAGGTAGACCCGGGAGAGAATTCATGGGCTCGGTATCATCACTTATGGCGAAACATGGGACTGAAATACGGCGTGGACATGTTGATCTCCATAGAGACCAAGGTATAGTGGAACGTTTCAACCGTACTCTGGCTGAGCGGTTGTTTGGACACCAGTACGCTCAAGAAATGCTGCTTGCTGCTCGTGGGTCGTCTCAGCGCTCTGCAGAATGGGTTGTCCGCTTGCCCTCGGTGATTAGAGCTTTGAACTCTGAGCCGACTCGGCTGACAGGTAAGAAGCCTGTGGATGCCATTAAACTTCAGAGAGTGACTGCGCAACCCTCATCTGTCGTTCCAGGACGCCCTGTAGGGCTCGAGGAGCCGCTGATCCCGTCTGATGCAATGGTTCGGTATTTGTACCAGCCTGGCGAGCTCGAGGGTGGTCGAAAACGTGCTACTGACCCCGTGTGGTCTGTGACCCTGCATTCGATCCGAAATGTATTGCGGCAGAATGGCCAGCCTGCGGTATACTATTTGGAAGATGGTCCACAGCGTGGGTTTGTGCGTGAAGAGTTGATGATTGTTCCTGAGGGACAGAGCTTCCTCCAGGTAAGATTCTTGCAATCAATTGAACACAAGGAGACTCATGTAATCTAACGGCGTCATCAGAAACAATGTTCCTAATAGATGCCAAAGAAATTCATCGTCGACACCCAGGCACATTTTGGGCCCCACCCGATGAAGAGCTTCAGCGATTGAAATCAGGGGACATCGTAAAAGTTTGTAATGGGGAGGAGCGATTTTGGGTAGTGATTCAAACTGTAGAGTACCCACAGGACTGGAATGCTTCTGATATTAGATTAACTGGTGTGCTTGATAATAACTTAGTAAGTTCTAGTGCTCGTCTCGGGGACGTTATAGAATTTCGAGGCATGCATGTATATGATATATACCCTTCGCTGCGCGAGGCTTTTACCCGTCCGGAGGACGACTGAATCCCTTCGCTGCGCGAGGCTTTTACCCGTCCGGAGGACGGCTAGGCGGCGATAAGTGCTGCGCCCCCTCTTTTTCGGTTGCAGTCCAGACAGGTCAGCCGTATGTTTCCTACGCAGTGGCCCTTCGCTGCGCGAGGCTTTTACCCGTCCGGAGGACGGCTAGGCGGCGATAAGTGCTGCGCCCCCTCTTTTCGGTTGCAGTCCAGACAGGTCAGCCGTATGTTTCCTACGCAGTGGCCCTTCGCTGCGCGAGGCTTTTACCCGTCCGGAGGACGGCTAGGCGGCGATAAGTGCTGCGCCCCCTCTTTTTCGGTTGCAGTCCAGACAGGTCAGCCGTATGTTTCCTACGCAGTGGCCCTTGCTGTTATCTAGCCGATCGACGCTAAACTGCTGCATATCAGCCGGCCGATACGACCACAACATTAGACAGTTACATGCAGCGCAATGGTTTTTTTGGGCCTCGTGAAGTTGCAATATGTAGTCAACTTTAGGTCAAACCCAGGAAGTCCTTTTGCCTGGTCTAGACTCTTATAACTAACAAGCTTCCTCGATATTGTTGCGCGCACAGGCATGTACTGTGCTGTCAAATCGATTACATCTGCGGCTGCCTCGGCCGGCGGACACCCCACCCGTTTGAGCTGGTGACTATACTCCACCCGAGAGACAGCCAGATACACGAGGTTGGACCACGTAAGCCAGTCGTCAATGATCCAGACCAACTGCACAATGACATGGAAACATCTCGAAAACAAGCAGAAAATAACCCCTGCCAGGAACACCACAATAACTATCAGCATGCTAAAGCCAAATTTCAATGGGCTAAACTACAAGCCAGACGGAGAAGTTGGAAAGAGAAAACAGAGTACATGAATCTAGAACGAGACACAAGAAAAGTGTGGAAGCTGTAAAACAGCTGAATGATGAGGGTACAGAAGGGACACAAAAATTACACTGAAGAAGGATGGAAACATTCTAACAGGTAAACATGCAGCAAATCACTTTGCAGACTCCTTTGCAAATGACAACATATTGAAATTAGCCTAGAGAAACGTCAAGAGACCCGTCTAAAACAACAAAATGCAAGACAAGAAGAGACTGCACATGAAGTCATGAAATACCCATTACACAAAGAGAGCTAGAGCTGGCAATATCCAAATTAAAAATGAAAAAGTCACCAGGTAGTGATGGAGTGTCTAATGAAATGATTAAGAACTTGGGAACTGCAGCTAAAGCAAAACTACTGCAGATCTACAACATTTGCTGGATCACAGGTAAAGTGCCACAGGCATGGAGAGAAGCAATTATGATACCATTACTAAAGCCAGGAAAAGATGGTTCAATGACATCCAGCTATAGACCAATCAGCCTTACAAGCTGTTTGTGTAAAAACAATGGAACGTATAATCAATCTCAGACTGCAGTGGTACCTGGAAAGTGAAAATCTCCTTGTCCCACAACAAGCAGGCTTTAGACAGTGTTACTCTACCGAAGATCAGGCAACCTATCTTTCCCAGGAAATTGAGGATGCGTTTCAAGAAAAGAAACTGGTACTAGCAGCATGGATAGACCTAAAGAAAGCATTTGATAAGGTATGGAAGGAAGGGCTTTTGAAGAAACTGAGAAATTATGGAGTAAATGGCAGGATGTACAAATGGGTCAAAGCATACCTGCATAACAGGAGAGCCAGAGTGCAACTGGATGGTCTTAAGAGTAAGAAGGTCTTACTGCGCCAGGGCGTTCCACAGGGAGGGGTACTATCTCCAACACTTTTTCTGATCTACATCAATGACCTAGTTACTGAACTACCACATGGTATCAAAGTGGCAATGTATGCAGATGACTTGGTAATGTGGTGCACAGAGGAGTATGCAACAGTGGCCTCCAAATTGTTACAAAGAGCTATGAATGCACTGAATTCATGGACAAATAGATGGTGTATCAGCATCAATACAGACAAATGCAGTACTACACTTTTCACTCTTTCCCAAAACAAAAAGCAGGAGCCATCTATATAAACAATGAGCCTGTGAAAGAAGACATACAGGCTACGTATCTCGGAGTTACATTTGATAACAAACTATCTTGGAAACAGCAGATAAATAAGGCAACCCAACAAGCAAGGAGAAAATTGGCTATTCTAAGAAAGCTGTGTGGAACTACGTGGGGTGCGAGTGGGAAAATACTCAGTAAAGTTTACCAACAGAGTATACGCCCACATTTAGAATATGGATCATCTGCATGGTGTTCAGCATCAAACACCACACTTCAAGAACTGGATAAAGTACAAAACCAGGCACTTAGGGTCATCACAGGAGCATGAAATCAACACCAATATTAGAGATGGAGAAATTGTGGAGGATACCAGCACTGAGAGAACGGAGGGACACAAAGGTGCTGATACAGGCAGAAAAATTTGCTTGCATGCCGAGACATCCAATGAAGGACCGATTCCAAAATCTTGCATTGGGACGACTTAAGAGAAGCAGTTTTATCCACCAAGCCAAGCGTATTAGTAGACAAACACCAGACATGCCAAGAGCTGTTAACCCCCTACTGCCCATACCAGAACAGACTCCCTGGACAGAGGAATCTGGATTATCAGTTCAAATACGGACAGAAGTGAAAGGAATAGTTGATAAAGAGGAACAGAATAGTCTACAGCGAAAAACAATAACTCTCAGTTTCCTGGATGAAGAATACCCACAAGACCTATGGATTCGTGTGTATACAGATGGATCAGCACAGAATGCAGTAAAGAATGGGGGAGCAGGTGCATATATAGAATACCCAAATAACACTAGGGATATGAATAAAATAGCAACAGGGAAATATTGTCACAATTATGATGCAGAAATACAAGCAATAAAGTTAGCAATAGAAAAACTGCTGAACATTAATCTTAGCCCGCAGCCTGTAGTGTTTTTGACAGATGCAAGATCAGTACTCCAGGCACTACAATCCAGAAAATTACCACATCTGCAGACCTTATTGACTGAACTCTGCAAGCACCACAGGGTTGCCCTGCAGTGGATCCCATCTCACTGTGGAATACCAGGAAATGAGAAAGCAGATCAGTTGGCAAAGGAAGGTTCAACAGGCACACAACTAGATACACCTGTTACATACCATCGTAGGAAACAGATGGTCAAATCGGTCAGAGGACCACGGGCCCAGATCGGGATGCCTTTTATAATATGAATAGATATGAACAAGTTATCATTATACGTCTCAGAGCAGGACGCAATCGACTCCATAGTCACATGTATACAAAATTCAAGATCGGCACCTCAACTACTTGTACATGTGGACAGGCGCCCCAGACTGCTGAACACATACTTCAAGACTGCACTGAATATAGTAGACTGAGGAAAATCCATTGGCCCATAGATACAACACTACAGACAAAACTATATGGGCCACTGCAAGAATTACAAAGACAGTAACATTTATACAGGAAACGACATTGCAGATATAGACAATGCTTCAGGCGAACGAAAGATAGATAGATAGAATGATCCAGACCTTCTGTGGGTCAGAGATGGTAAGACCCTGGCTAGAATGGATCGTCAAGGCATAGCCCAGGCGCCATCATCAGTCGTGATAGCACTCTCAGCTGCAGCTATCGATACCTCTACAACATCGTTGAGTACGAGCACTTCCTTGTTTTCTGTTCCAGGTATGAGGACCTCAATATTTTGCTTCCTGCTGTCCTTGGGGTGATACAGCAGAGGCACAGGGACATCTTGGAACTGCTCCTTATGCCGCTGGAATAAGAGCGTCTGTGCCCGATCGCGGACCTTGGTGCGTGAGACCAGTATAAGATCTCTTGGCGTCCAGTCTTTAACAAACCTATTCCACTTGAGGCAGCCTGGGAGGGCCTTACGCATTTCTTCGCACTGGACCTTGTCAGACTGAAGCCGGATACGCCTTTTCAGAGCTTTTAGCTCCTCGTCTTCGCTCTGTGGTCGACGGAAATCTCTTCGTAGTAGCCGCAGGTTTCCTGTAGCCAGTCATGGGGCATGCCACCAGCGATCGGTGGCGGCTGGCCTTGATCACCGCAACATATGACCTGGACCCCACGTTGATCGAGCCACCCCAGGAACAACTCCAGGATAGGCTTTGACACAGTGCAGACTTCGTCCCATATGATGACACGGGGAATGTATTTGTCGCCCATGCGCTCAGGCGTCCAGTCGACATCAGCGATCTGTGGACCTTTCTGGTTGCTACCAGGTACATGGAGAGATTCCCTACCTTCCGGGAGACAAACTCTATAACCGCTCCCTCACTGTCAATCAGCTTCATTCGCCAAATGATAATAGATTCCCGGGAGTTATACTGTTTAACCTTCCCCTCACCATCTATCGTTAACAGCAACTCATCACTTGCGGTCCATCCTCTTTTGTCTTCCAAACGGTAATAGGTCTCTTGTATTTTTCTGCAACACCGCTAAGTCCTCCGCAGTTGCCTTAGCTCTCCGCGTCCCACACCAACGGAAGAAGCTATGGTAGGTCTGTGATTTAACCCCCCTGGTCCGCATCTCTTTGGCCAGACGATGGGTATGAGTAAACACGATGGGATCTCTCTCACGGAATAGCTCGATCGCTCTCGTTGTCTTGCCGGAGCCGCCTCCGCCATTCAGGTAACAGAATCGATGTCTCGACAGTGGGTCGTCGTAGCGTGGCGCTGCGCTATTCTCCATAATTGACAGGACGTAAGTGTCATACTGGCTGATGTACTCGGCTTTGGAAGGTAGGCAGCGTGCTCCTTAGGCTCGTACAGCCTCTCGCCCTTGTCGCGCCACTGGGCCGGGCCAACTGTTGGAGGAAGCATCACCATCCCACCTTCTTTGTAGTTGTCACATTTGCTTTTTTTGGCAATCACATCGAGGTAATACAGCACCCTCGTTGCTGTGTGATGGGTGCCAAATGCAATTACAATAGCAGGGTGCCTTGACGGGTTTATTTTTCGGCACGTATGCCTCGACCCCCTCGAGCTTATGCAGCGCCGTTTTCTTGAGATATATGCTGTCAGTGGCGACCCGGACGGCCTCTGTGGGATCAAATCTGACCAGCATTGTGACGAGGTTGATATGGGCGTAGGCCAACATGCTGGCGCGTAGATGCGCGTACTGAGGCTGGCTGCCGTCGTGATATGTAAGTATCCACCCTAGAGGGAATTTCTCTGGAGCTCCGACCAGAGTGCCACTTTGCATCGTGTCGCGAACCAGGTAGTCGAGCTCCCCCTGGTCAGTCACTAGCCTGCGGGTCAACCTTTTGCAGCCAGCTTTCCTCCCTTGTGTAAATTTGCCGATGATTGCACAGCGGACATCGCGACCTTCTGGCAGCCAGACCTCTTCCTGCTTCTCGAAGGCCAGCAGGGCCTCTCTGACTCTGAGATGGACAAGCAAGCCGGTCTCTACAAAGAAGGCCAGCAGCGGCGTCGGGGCCCACCTCTTTTCCGCGAAATGTCTTCCGTACCAGGCAGGTATGACAGGATGACAGTTGTCTGTCCACACCCATTCTTGGACCTCAGCGAAGCCGGTGCCTATGTCGGTGGGGAGAGGACCATTGATGCTGACCCTGGTCATGCGGTGGCCCGGATGTCCAAACCGTTGGAACCATGGCGCAGCCTCGCCATTGCCTAGGAAGCTGGCGGGGTAGCATTCCTTCATGTCGATGCAGACGATATCTTTTAGGGTGTAGTCCATCGAATTCCAGAGCCCACCGTGCCCGTGTTCCACGCAAGCCTTTTGCACATCACCGAGAATGCTTGCTGGGTCGGCCTCCATCCGTTTTTCTTACAGCGACGAGGTTGGATGCGTGGTTGTCACTGAAACACCGTCTGGCGAGCGACTCCGGATCACCCAAGTCAGTATCATCAAATGACACCTCACTGGCCAGGCGTTCACAAGCTGTCACGATTTTGTCGTGATCTGTACGCTTCTTAAATGTTCGACCGTCTTGAAGAACAAACTGGTCGACGGCGAGCCGCCCTTCCGAGGAACCCCCCAGAAGCCAGACTGCAACCGGCGCACCCTGGGTGGCTTCTCTGATGGCGTCCACAATGCCACCCTCGTAGAAGTGGACCTCCCTGCTAAGCGGGAATTGTAGGTCCTTACTCCACGCGTGGCCGTTGTGAACGATGAGCTCTATGTTGCGGTGCCCGTTTTGATACTTGCCGCTGCAGTATATAATCCCACCGGCTATGTCCCACAAGATGATGGCTCGTTTGAGGATCTTTTCCAGTTCAGCCACATCATTGATCGTGGCCCCGGTCTACGAACTCGTTCCTCCCAATCCCGTATTTTTTGCCGTCTGGTGGGTGTTAACCCTTGTCCTCGAAGAGCGCCTTCAAAGTGCGCTATCACACTCTGAGCAACACAGTTCAAGTCACCGTCGCGCAGCGGTGCTAGATTGGCAGGGTCTGGGTCTCGGATCTGGTAGAGACCGTACACGACCGCGGACTCTGGATAACCTTTTTCGTAATACGGCTTGTCGATCCCTGTTAGCGCGCCAGGCTTCATATCCCGAGAAAACTCGACAATACCACCCCCCTTTTTGATTTCCAATTTAATCGGGTCAAATTTATCTCTGATAACCCACTCCTCCTCGGGTTCTTCTACATTGCCGTTCCAAGCCTGTCTGAGAAATTTGATCCTACAAAGGGACCTACCCACGGGAAATATTGAATGAGCCTTGCTGCCCTCTCGTCAGTCATAGTACAGACATCTTTGTCGTCCTCCGCCCTCTCTACAAACCATGTAGAGTAAGTGCGAACGGCACCGTCTACTTCAAACTCCTCCTTGGCCTGGGCAATGAGATCAACCACGGCTCTCCCACTGGGAGTGGGATAGGGTGAGATACCACCACATCCAGATCATAAATCGCAGGCCCTTCCCGGGCGATGGGATCAGAGGCTTCGCTAGCCTCTTCTTTACATCCTTTGGGATGGGCCAGTCCAAGATGCTCTGCGCCCGATGTTGGGCCAGCCTGTCTGCCAGATCCTGTAGAGCCAGACCTGACCTTGGATAAGGGGGCGAACACCCGTCTCTCGCTCATATTCAGCTCGGAGTATGAGCGCTCGCTCATGATGCAACATGTTGAGTTTGGTATACATAATAGTCCACATTTCTCTAATAGGTAGTCTCGATTCTCGCGAGGCGTTTAAACTCATTCTGAAAGGCTCTCGCACGTGCCATACTTTGTCTAGTGACTATGGTGTGATAGCCACAGTCTAGACAAAGACTATGCTTGTTTTTGACACCCACTCCACATTTTGCTGCACGGAGTTGTACCACCACCTTTCCGCAATCTAGCGAGGTGTACCTTACAGTATTCGCCCATGCAGCTTTTACCGCATAGCTCCGTAGTGCTGAGAATCAGCCACTGGCATGTGTTATGCCCTCTAGGCATGGCTTCGATGGGTATATCCAATGGTGTACACGTCTCTCTAATATGAGTCGCGAAGGTAGAAAATTGGTACCGACAGGTTAGCAGCCCCCGCTTGACGGAACGTCAGGGGGTGGCGGGGGCCTGAGGTAGCCATGAGAGGGCGCCAGCGGGGTAGCTCTGGGGGGGCTTATTCGGCCGGGCGTGAGACAAAAGATACGCGCCCGTGGGCCAGTCAGCCGCGTGCGTTGGACCTCCCAGAGGCAACAGCAGCGGGTACCTCTGGGGGGGCTATTCGGCCGGGCGTGCGAAAAAGATACGCGCCCGTGGGCCAGTCAGCCGCGTGCGTTGGACCTCCCAGAGGCAACAGCAGACGCGCCGTGGGCCAGTCAGCCGCGTGCGTTGGACCTCCCAGAGGCAACAGCAGACGCGCCCGTGGGCCAGTCAGCCGCGTGCGTTGGACCTCCCAGAGGCAACAGCAGCGGTACCTCTGGGGGGGGGGCTTATTCGGCCGGGCGTGCGAAAAAGGCGCGGCTGGACTGTGGGTGGGTATCTTTTTCGCGCCCGTGGCCAGTCAGCCGCGTGCGTTGGACCTCCCAGGCGAAAAAAGATCTCGCCGTGGGCCAGTCAGCCGCGTGCGTTGGACCTCCCAGGCGAAAAAAGATCTCGCCGTGGGCCAGTCAGCCGCGTGCGTTGGACCTCCCAGAGGCAACAGCAGCGGAACCTCTGGGGGGGGGGGGGGGCTATTCGGCCGGGGCGTGCTAAAAAGATACCCACCCAGAGTCCAGTCGCGTCCAGTGAAGTAGTTTTCTTTTTATTTTCAGGTTAACCCAGAACAGGGGCAAGTGAGCAAAGATTGTCTGATATAGAGAGGTTAACCCAAAGCAGGGGCAAGTGGCAAGATGCAGGTCCCATGCAAAATCTAACGTTTGATAGCAAAGATTGTCTGATATAGAGACTGGAATTTCTGCGAGACGTTCTTGCTGTCCTTGGCTTTCAAAGACAATAGGTCGATCCTAGGTATCTGCATCCCCCCACTTGCTATAATTGTCTTCAATCATGTTGAAATCCTGTTTTTCTTTAGAGATATTCATTATTTCTGTCATTTTGATACTGATTTTCATGTTGTTTTGGGTGCCTGTATTACTATGTATATATTTAAGTTTTCTTGTAGGTCTTCTGTTTCTCCACGTATTAGTTCCTGATCATCGCAAATAGAAGCTTGTTATTCTCCTGTCTCTGATGGGTTGGCTAACCTACATATATAATATCCATGTAAGTAATGAACAATATCTTGATCCTTCTCTCGCTGTTAGAAATCAGATAAGAGATTGTTGCCATCCATCTCTATTCTTGGCAAGATGTTCGATCTTATCAAATGAGTCTATGCCTGTCAACTTTGTTTCTATGTGTTCTTCTCAGTGTCTCTCTAGGTCTTCCTCTTTTTTTCTGTATCCAGATGTTTCCCACAGAAGAGCCTGTTTTTGAATTCTCTTGTTGTCTTTTCTAAATACATGTCCAACATATGTCAATCTTCTCGTCCTAATTGTAGATGAGATCGTTGATTGCATGGCCATTTCTCTTATTTCAATCATCATAATCATCATCATCAAGTGCCTTCTCCGCAACGAAGGTTGGCTACCATGGATCGCCTTTCTACTCTGTCTCTTGCTTTGATGGTGCAGGCTGTCATAGATTGACTTGTCCATCTTTTGATGTTACTCGTCCATGTTAGTCTTGGGGTGCCTCTGTTACCTTGTATTTTTCCTTCCAATATTACTGTTAGTAGGCTGTTGTGTCTTTTAACATGCCCCACAAATTTCATTTGTCTTGTCTTAATTGTATTTAGTAGTTTTCTTTTTATTTTCAGTTGTTTTAAAACTTCATCGTTTGTTATCTTTTGTTTCCATCCAATTCTACCTATTCTTCTATAAATCCACATTTCAAAGGCTTCAATTTTCTGTTCTGTTTTCTTGTCTAATGTCCATGTTTCTGCACCATACAGGAATATTGAGAAGATGTAACATTTTGCCATTCTTAGTTTCAGCCCTGCTGATATTTGTTTTGTTGTTAGTATATTTTTCATGACATTAAAATTACTTTTTGCCATACCTCTTCTTTTGTTTATTTCAATATTAGTCTAGTATTCATTTTCATTGTACACAGAATATTCTTCTATGGCATTTGTCTTCGAAAGTGTTTTGTTTCCTCTCAATCTTTTTGGTAGTTTTCCAATGTTCACATTCCTAGATAAGAATAAACAATATGGGTGAATAAATCTCCACTAGTTATAATACAATGTTAACCTCAGATACCTAGGAAGTTTAGTGACAAACGATAATTCACAAACAGTAGATATAGACTCAAGATGCAACAAAGCTTGTCCAATCATTGGACAGTTATCACCACTATTGTCCAACAAGGAAATAACGCTAGAGGCAAAACGGGCACTCTACAATACAATCATCATCCCAACGTTATGCTACCAATGCCAGACCTGGACCCTAGATGCAAGAACAATAAGAAAAATAACCTCTACTGAGATGTAATGTGTCAGACTAATGACAGGAAACAGTCTGAGAGATGAGATCAGAAATGAAGAACTGAGAAAAAAGCTAGGAATAGCCTCTGCCATAGAATATATAAAGAAATAACAGATAAAATGGTTTGGCCACGTGACACGGCAGAAAGAACAAAACACAACACAACGAGCCCTCAAAAATGTTGTGAGAACACCAGACCCAAGGGTTGACCACAAAAAAGATGGATCGACAGAATACTAGAAGCATTAGGAAACATAAAAGCAGCAGAGGTGAACAGAAGAGCAAAATACCGCAAATTATATCTCCCCTCGACGCTGAAAGGCAGATGAGGAAGGGAAGAAGAACCTCAGATGGTAGATGTACAACAGAGGTGAGATGGTAGATGTACAACAGAGGTGAGATGGTAGATGTACAACAGAGGTGAGATGGTAGATGTACAACAGAGGTGAGATGCAGAATGGCTCAGGCAAATGCAGCTTTACAATAAAATGAGGAAGGTACTATGCAATCCATTTTGACAACAGAAACAAGAAAAAGAGTTCTTAAATGTTATGTAGAGCCAGTCTTAACATATGGATGTGACTCATGGACAATAGGATAACAGACAAGAAAATCATTGGAGTCTGTAGAAATGTGGTTTTACAGAAGAATGTTGAGAATACCATGGACAGCTAAGAAGAGTAATGAAAACGTTCTGAAAGAGGCTAAAGCAAAAATAGAACTAATTTCCAATATTAGGAAGAAACAATCATCATTTTTTGGCCATGTAATGAGAAGGGAACAACTGGAATATATTGTGACAAATGGGAAAATTGAGGGACGAAGAAATAGAGGGGAGCAAAGAGAAAAAACACCAGACAGCTTAAGAGAATGGCTTGGCAGAAGGTCAACAACAGAAATAATAAATAACTGTCGAGATCGAAAGTTGTGGAGAGACATGATCACCTATGCCAGCAGGCCCGGAACTTGATGATGATGAGTTATAATACATTTTTATTTTATTCCTATTCACCCCATGGAGAATATAAGATGGTTAGAATTAATATTTTTGGATGTTTCAGTCCATTAAAAAAAATATTTCTTTGAGCATAAAACATTTATCCCTTACCGACCCTGCTGAGTCTGTCGTAAGCTAGGGGCTTAACTTAAAAACACATGTTGGGGGTAGTCTGGAGATGTATCCCCACGTGCTACACAACACAACAAGCCGTCAATAAATGTTGTGAGAACTCCAGACTCATGGGCCAACCATGAAAAAGAAGTATTGGTGGTATTTTAGAAACACTAGGAAACAACAGCAGCAGCAGAGGCGAACAGAAGAGCAAAAGACCGCAAATTATATCTCCACTCCACACTGAATGGCAAATGAGGAAGGAAAGAAAAAGAAGTTACTAGTAACCATATGATTTCATGGCTCTAACTTCTCTTGTTAGCATGTAGGAGCCACCTCATATGACTTTTGTAGCTTTAAATTCTCTTATTTATTTATAGAGAAATCTGTCTATAGCTTTATACCCTCTTGTTGGCCTGTAGTGATCAGCACTAGATATTTGCTCTATATTCTGTCTGATATATCTTTGATCTATTTTGGGAGGGAATACAATAAAACACAATTGGTAGATAGAAATGGTAAACAAAGAGAAAAGAATGAGCATGAAAAGATAATAATAATAAAAGATAAAATTGTTTCTTCTACAAATCTGTGTTCAGTTTATTTAAAAACAAATAGCACACACACAGTGATATTATCAATAACAATGGTAGCTAACTCTGTCACGAAAATGTTGCTTGCACACAAGAGATGACTTACAACAAATGTCCAGACTGTACCACGAGCAAAATGTCGTAACTTATGACTGGATGAAGTCCTAGTTTAACGTCTTTCTGCTCAGAGTAACGTCCCCTTGCACTTTATTCTCTAATCTATCATTTGAAGACCCCTTGGGTTAGGAATACCCTAAACCTAACCCTAAAACAATATTGAACCCTAAACCTTGTTGGAAAAAAAAATAGAGGCAGTTGATACATTCAAAAATGTGCACCAATCAGGAGAGATGACTTGTTAGCAGAAAGATGTTAAACTAGGACTTTACACCTATGACTGATGTGGGCTGTACAGACAAACCCTGAAATAACAGCATTAGGACATTGTGGATATCATCGTAAACCATATTATGCCAGAGTGGTGAGATATGTTTATTGCTTTCGTCAAACAGGATCAAGAATCAACCTGAAGTACTAAAGTCACAGCATTTGGTGCTTGAGGTGTCCAGTGCTTTCCCCTGCTGTTATTTTCTAGCACTACCAAACCAGGTGCCACATTTTCAAATTCGGGAGGAAACAACCCACATTTTGTGGATGATGAGGCTGCCCTCAAACCATTACTCTATTCCAATAATCACATAAAATTTTTGCATTAAAAAAAAAAGACTTTTACATGTAAAACTGAAGCCATATTATTCATCAGACCTTGCCTAATTTATCTCCAATAAAATTTATTATTTAAAGGAATTGTTTCCCCTGATTTTTACACTAGTTACTGTCCCTGAAAAAAAACAAAAAAACTTTTGGACACAGTAGAGGTTTACTGCCCTGATAGAGCTCTCACGTTGAATGACAACTTGCTGGCAATATTCAAAAAAGAAACACCAAATACATTTTACCTCCCTCCAGTTTCTCTAACTTATTTAGACTATTATTGTAAACCACTACGGCTTGGACTTTTACTTCATTTATAAAAATATGATTATTTTGACATCCTAAATATGCACAGGTTGATCCTGTAATATAAACAGAGTTAACTGAATGCAATAGATTGTAAGTGAATCGCAATGTTCGTTAATGGAATATTATAATCTGTCATGAAACTGATACAATGATGAAAAAAATCATCCCCAAAAATAAAATAACTGACTTGGACAAATGAAGCAGGTTTCATTATAGGAGACAAGTCATACAATATTTGTATCAGTCAGAATATACAATTTTATGACAGTTCATCTGAGGTACAATACGCTGCATGGAATCATATTATCTATCAAGTGGTCATCTAGAATGTACAATCTAATAATAATGTATGCCCCAAAAAGCAAATGAATGTAATAAAACTATAACAACCAATGAATTTGACAACACATGGAAATTGTTACAACATTTGTGACATTCAATAATTACATGATGTTTAGTATTATATTGATGTTACTGAAGATAATACTGAATAATGTGTGTTATAATGAATGAATATATATATGGCAATAGTGAGATGAGATGACTGAAACTATGCTTTAAATGAAAAATTGAATATATAAGAAGTATAACAATGAAAATAATTAAGTACAAAATTATGATCCGATAAATATGGCAATAAATTTGATCTATTAGTCACATTAGGAGTGGGTGTAGAATGATACTGTGAAATCTTGCTATGCAGTTGATGCATCTGTTGAGATTTTGCTCAGTGTCACTATGCAATGGATTAATGGATAATGGATTTATGTACAAGGTGGTTATAATATGAAAAGTGAGAAACAGGACACATATATTATACATGAAAAAGTTACAGGGAATAACAAAGCAATTGTAATGATGGCAACTGTGGTATCTAGTACATACATAACAACATTATTAACAATATTCATATGGAAACCTCTGTGGCAGGCTCACTGACTCAACAGTATCAAAAGCAGGACAAAATAAACTTCATGACCTGCTCACCTGGATAACAAATGGAGATATCTCATTATTAGTGAATGAGACTGGAACAAAACTGGTGATCTCAGCAGCCAATGAGTTTCTGTGGAAGGATGACAACTTTCTGTGGGTGGCCAATGATTTACTGTGGGTGGACAATGACTTTCTGTGGGTGGCCAATGATTTACTGTGGGTGGACAATGACTTTCTGTGGGTGGCCAATGATTTACTGTGGGTGGACAATGACTTTCTGTGGGTGGCCAATGATTTACTGTGGGTGGACAATGACTTTCTGTGGGTGGCCAATGACTTTCTGTGGGTGGCCAATGATTTACTGTGGGTGGCCAATGATTTACTGTGGGTGGACGACGACATTCTGTGAGTGGACAACTTTCTGTGGGTGGCCAATGACTTTCTGTGGGTGGACAATGATTTACTGTGGGCGGCCAATGATTTACTGTGGGTGGACGACGACATTCTGTGAGTGGACAACTTTCTGTGGGTGGCCAATGACTTACTGTGTGTGGCCAATGATTTACTGTGGGTGGACAACTTTCTGTGGGTGGCCAATGATTTACTGTGGGTGGACAACTTTCTGTGGGTGGCCAATGATTTACTGTGTGTGGCCAATGATTTACTGTGGGTGGACAACTTTCTGTGGGTGGCCAATGACTTACTGTGTGTGGCCAATGATTTACTGTGGGTGGACAATGACTTTCTGTGGGTGGCCAATGATTTACTGTGGGTGGACAACTTTCTGTGGGTGGCCAATGTTTTCTGTAGATGGCCATGATTTACTATTTGTGGATGACGACTTTCTGTGGGTGGCCAACGATTAACTGTGGTGGCCAACGATTACTGTGGGTGGCCAACGATTACTGTGCAGGAGTTAATGAACAATATCTTTAATATTGTTGACAAATACCACAATTAAAAATAATGAAGGCAGTATTTAAAGTCAATGTCATATTAGGGTTAATTTATATAAACATGTTATTGTTATGAAAGAAACAGGATGTGTGTTCTGCAATAAGAAATTCAACAACAAAATGATCTGTTGTAAAGTAGAACCAGGAGAAAAAAAACATTTTGATTTCTCGTCTAATAATTAGAACAGTGACAGTTATCACCATGGGATTTGTCATAATGCTTTCATCTTTTGTAGGAAAAGTCATCTAAAATCATTAGAACATATGAGATGTCTAAGATGACAGATGATGTCTGCCTCAACATGTTGTGGTTACTTATTCATCATCATCATCTTTCCAGTGCTGTCATACAGGGCTGCTTTGCCATTCTCTTGTTACTTCTCATCCCTTGGCCAACATGTTACAAACCTTCTTTTCTTAATGAATCATTTATCTTATTTCTACACTATTCTTACATTAATCATTCCATTGTATAGAAAGTATTTTCCTTAGACATTTATTTTCAAAAAAATCTATTTTATTCTCCGTTTCTTTTATTGTTTTGAAGCTCTCACATCTATAAGGGTAGTTAACACATATAAGTCTAATATCTGAAGCCTTGTTTTGATCCTTAAGATTTTAAATTTCCACATATCTCAAAGTTTCTGAAAGTCATTGCTGCCTCTGCTATTTATTGCAAAATTGTTACTTCTGAATATTTATTTAAAGTATTTACTCTTGAACACATTTTTACTAACATGATTTGGCTGAGTTCTAGTTGGTTAATATGAAACAGATTGTGGCAAATATGTGTCACTTTGAAGATGATTGCAATATCAAAATAATATGAACAAACTTACACACTTTCTTATATTTGATTTTGCTGCTGAAGTTTAACTAACTTGAGCTACCAGTTTGGACCCCAGAACGTGGTATAAATGCATGTGAGTCAGGGTTCTCCTAGGATTTCTCGAGGGGATATCGGAGCACCTATGGGTTTGTTCGGTGTGCAGTGATGATGATCCTAAAAACATGATACCAGTTACTGCTACATACAGATTCATATCTAAATGTTTCCTGACACTAAAATAAATAGGAGTGGGATTAGCAAGGAAAAGGTCCAAGCCTGACTTTTCTATTGCACTTTTTGTTGTGACACATGACCCTTGACCTATGAAACAATTTAGCCAGTATATCAGTTTATTTCCTAGCAAATGTTGATGTAACTTTAGTTATATAAATAGATGGGGTACAAGTGGATGGAATCAACTTATGCTGTGTCCTGGTTGCCTTGTAAACAAAAATAATTTAATAAGTTACAAAAAACAATAGATAATTACACCACTTGGTAGCAAAAACTGAATAAAAAGAATATAAAGTGTATAAGGTGTCACCATCCTTAGGAAACAACTTACCAGGATAACTAGACTTGTGTTTGACTGGAGCCCACGGGTAAAGGAAGGAGTGATACAACAGAAATATTAAAGGTATTTATTAAAGAGAGGAGGCCAGTGCAACTATTGCTAGTTAGGAAATAGTTCAAGCATTCTTGCTACAAATAGATAGTGAACAATTGAACAGTGTAAAGGAGGCCAGTGCAAGCACTGCTGAATGTGGACATGCTACAAATAGATAATAGTTAAAAGATACAACTATAGCCCTATATGTGGGGAGGACAGGGAACAACCAGTGGTGTTTGATGAATGTGTACATATGGTAGCGACCAATGTTCCCTCTCAGCTGTGTGGCTTATGTGGGTGCCCCCATTCTGCACACATCAAAATCTTACAGCTTATTTTCATTTACACAATACTATTGTTTGTGCCAGATTTCATCGCTTGCTCACTTAAAAAAAAAAATTCTTATTTCTTTGGAAATTGTATGCTGAATCAGTAGAGACTTAAACTTGCAATTAATCATCAGTTTTAACTAAATTTTCAACACAAAAACAATTATAATTTTGCTCAAAGCACCACAAGTTTTGTTCAGTAATTAGAACAAAAATAAGAGGTACCATTAGGGATGACATTAATACATCAATAAGCACCAATATAACTGTCCCTACAATCAGGTCAAGTCGTAGGACTTTCATTAGCTTGAGAGAAGAAACATCTTTTTTGGTACTCCAAAATCCAAGAAGAAGTGAAATAATAATGAATTCCAAAAAGTACTGGGATTCCTAAATACAAGAACAATTGAATAAGAATGAATTCCAATTTGTATTTCATTTTTTGTTATTTGATCAAATGATAGCAAGAAACAAAAGGCTATTAAAATACACAAATACATCAATCATATGTATTTTATATTATTATTGCCATCCAATGACATTTATTTGTTGGCATATATAAGTGTTATCCAAATGACACTTGCATACAACACTAATTATAATGCAGTCACTAAGATCAATAAGCTATTTGAAATAGAACAATTCATGCACACTTGCAGATATCACCACATGGTGGTGTTGGATCAAAGCTGAAGGGCTCAAAGAACAACCAACCAAAGCAGATTTGCAGAGCAAAATAACCACACAAGAAAAGGACAAATAGAAATGAAATCTGTTGTTTATTTTTAACTTGCAAGGAAAAAAAGACTGCCCGTCATTAAGCTCAAATTTCTATTAAAATGGTTCATGTTTTGAAGATGACAGTTACATCACAATTAAAGAAACATTTCAGCAATACATTTCTATCAGAGATAGTTCATTAATACAAATATGAGTAACAATTTTGAAATGAGATTTGGTAACAGTATAATTCTTTGTCTAAACAATTTTGAATGAGATTTGGTAACAGTATATTTATTTGTCTAAACAATTTGAAATGATATTTGGTAACAGTATAATTCTTTGTCTATACAATTTTGAAATGAGATTTATAATTCTTAGTCTAAACAATTTTGAAATGAGATTTGGTAACAGTATATTTATTTGTCTAAACAATTTTGAAATGAGATTTGATAACAGTATATTTATTTGTCTAAACAATTTTGAAATGAGATTTGATAACAGTATATTTATTTGTCTAAACAATTTTGAAATGAGATTTGGTAAGTGTATAATTCTTTGTCTTATCAATTTAGATACAAGACTTGGTAAAGTGTTTAGCTATTGCATACAAATATGGTGAATAACATAGCATGAAGTATGAATGTTTGTAAAAATAGGAATACACAAACACAAGTTTGATCAATTGCTAGAAACAAACATACAGAAACAAAAAGAAAACTTAGGCATGTTTAACAACAATTAAGGAATTCAAATGTTCAGAAAAGAAACATCAACAAATAAAGATACACAAGTTTGTCTGTCAGAGTTCACCATAAAATCCAACAAAATAACATAATGAAGATTCATTATAACTAGCTATCACCTGATTTTTTTCTCCCATTTTTTTGGGTTGCTAATGTGTCATTATTCAATTTATTTTTTTTTATTCATTATTGTCATTAATCAAATGTAAATATGAATTAACTTCCATTCTTTTTGTTACCTAAGTCAAGAAAGAAAAAAGAAAAGAATTTTCCTTCATGAGAAGAGAGGCAGGATAGGCTAAAACAAATGTGGGGTCATGGTAAAGTTGATGAAAAGGAGAATGAAGTGAAGAAAAACAACTTGAAAAGAGGAAAAAAAAACATTTTACTCATTATTTTTCTATTAATTTTCCCTTAAAAGATACCAAAATTACTTCCACTTAAAAGTCATAAATAAATCTAAATATGGATGGCTGCTGAACAGCAAAAAACAGTTTAATACAAACAACTCAAGTACTGGACTTCTCCAAGAATAGGGATGGATGGAGATACCTTGTCTTAGCTCCAATAAGGGATCTAAAGGGCTTTGATTGACTTCAAGTGCCGGAAAGTGTGGATGGTGACTTGAGGTAAATGATGTTCAGTAGCTTTAGATATGCACATCAACTGATAAAAATGATCTATTCAACCAATGAGCAAGATAAATCTGGGATGAACAGTACAGAATTTTTAAAAATATATTTAAGAAGATAATAAAACAATGAGAAAGGCAATACGAGATCCAAATTATGTGAAACTGCTGAATACTTTCTTTTAATTTACCTTAATTGAAATGTCTTTTTCTTTTCATTTTTTTTTAAATTTTTCTTTAAAATAAATGTAGAGATGACATTTGATACAGCTGATAAATGTATGTCAAACGTGCACTTCCTGTGGTGATCTCTGTTCGATCAATCCCAGCAAAGTCTCGAATGTTCCTTTTCAGGTCTACAGGTTTCCTCTCTTTCCATGTCAAACTATTTAGCTATCTAGCATTATCTGTCACAGTCTTCCTTATATGTTACCATATTATTACAATATCTACAGAATAGATATAAGTTAATATATTAATTAAAAAATCATCAAGCAAAGATGGCTCATTCTACCAAGCTAAATGACTGATTTAGACTTAACCAGATCTCTAAACTAATGGTCTAATACAGCTTTTTGTCAACCAAGGACAGCTTTCAAATCAGTTTAGGTGGAAGACAGTTATTAAGTTTATGTGGTACTTTCTCTGACCTCCACACACCAGGCTAGCTAACAACTGATTATCTAAGTTAAATTGCATTTACTTTCCATCAGTTTCAATTAAAAACAGCAGATCTGAAAGCAATGGAATATTGTTTTAAGTACAAACAAGTATAATTCCTGAATTAATAACAACATCTTCAAAAATTTTTTTACAATAATCTGTAAATATCTGAAACATAATTTTACATAAACAGAACATTCTGAGTTAATGATTATTTTACAACTTAAGTTTAAATCAGCACAAGCTAGTAACAATAGGCTTCTATCTAGAGCATGCACATATTTAATGTTCTTTAAATGATATTTGACATTGTAGCATATTTCAAAGAACCAACAATAACAAGATTTTAATCCCTGGATCAGCATTCAAATGAAGTTTAGCTTCTCTAGCAGTTTTTAAAACTTGCTTCTAATCGTGCATTTACTTGGCACTCTTCTCAGTCAATCGTCTTCATGTGTAGCATTTTTACATCATTAATGTAAATTTCCAAAGTTATTTATACAGAGTTTGTTTGATCTTTGAATAATTTCCTAATCAATGTTGATCATCGTACACAATGTTGTCCATCCTGCACAATGTTGGCCATCCTACACAATGTTGTCCATCCTACACAATGTTGGCCATCCTACACAATGTTGGCCATCCTACACAATGTTGGCCATCCTACACAATGTTGTCCATCCTACACAATGTTGGCCATCCTGCACAATGTTGTCCATCCTGCACAATGTTGTCCATCCTGCACAATGTTGATCATCGTACACAATGTTGTCCATCCTACACAATGTTGTCCATCCTACACAAAATTGTCCATCCTACACAATGTTGGCCATCCTACACAAAATTGGCCATCCTACACAAAATTGTCCATCCTGCACAATGTTGGCCATCCTACACAAATTGGCCATCCTACACAAAATTGTCCATCCTACACAATGTTGGCCATCCTACACAAAATTGGCCATCCTGCACAAAATTGTCCATCCTGCACAAAATTGGCCATCCTGCACAAAATTGTCCATCCTGCACAATGTTGGCCATCCTACACAAAATTGGCCATCCTACACAAAATTGTCCATCCTGCACAAAATTGTCCATCCTGCACAATGTTGTCCATCCTGCACAATGTTGTCCATCCTGCACAATGTTGTCCATCCTACACAATGTTGTCCATCCTACACAATGTTGTCCATCCTACACAATGTTGTCCATCCTACACAATGTTGGCCATCCTACACAATGTTGTCCATCCTACACAATACTGGCAATTCTAAAAAAAAATGTTGGCTATCCTACACAATGTTGTCCATCTCACATTCCAAAAACTAACATCCATGCAATTATTTCATTAAATCAGTCAGCCACATCTGGCATAAGTGATCCAGTTATCCTAAATGATACTGGTGTAAACTAACCATGCTTTGGATTCTGAAACAACCAACTCCTCATTGTTTGTGACCCTGCTCTAGACATGTCTCTGGCAATGCATGTAGATTATTATAATGATTTTCTCATTTACAATAATGACAGGAAACTATACAGAACTTCACAGCAGGAGGCAATCTGATCATAAGAAGCAGACTACAATGAACAAGTGTTTCTGCCCTTTAGCTTCTAAACTAGGGTAGGGAGAAGACCTGGGTCATGATTCCTGGGTATCCACCTCCTTCTACACTCAGTCTGAAAGTTCACAATGGTGCACATCTAACAAAAGATACTAGTCTACACAAAACTTGTGATAAAATTTACTTTTCATATCCAGTCGCAAATTCAGTCTTTAATCATTGTAGTATGAAATAAGGAATAAGTAAATATGAATGCACTATCAAATGCTGTACTTATTGGTCTAGGTGATCATGTCTCTGCACAACCTTACAGCTGTTTATCAATTCTGTTGTTGATTTCCTTCTAACACTTTTTAAACTGGTATCTTTTCATTCTCACAATGTCTTTTTTTTTCCCTAAATTTTTCCAGCTCAATGGTCAACTGTTTCATTCCCAAAATGTGAAACAAAGAAGGTTCCATCCTACTATTTGTAATAAGCTTTTTTACCTTTTTTTTCTCATTGGCATCTTGAAACAAAACAATCATCCTTCTTTTTTAAAGTTATCTGTGATATTCTGAACTTTCGTCTGTTAAATAATATTTCTGTGGCTTTCAAAATTGTCTTGTCTGCAGTCAAATTGTCCTGGATTCACTGTCATACAATCCATCAGGACTGGCTCATTATAACAATGAAGAATTCTTTTTTCTTACACTAAAAATAAAATGGACTTTGAAATGATGCCATTGCCAGAGCTATATGTAAACACTTCTCACCTCTGGGGGCCTCGGTAGCCTAGTTGGGAAAACCACTCGACTAGACTACCAACGTTTGGACAACACGTGTTCGATTCCCACTGGGAGCAGTGTGAATTCTACTCGTGGTTGGAAAAAAAAAAAAATACCCCCACGGTTGACCCAGCCGCTGGCAGAAATGGGTACCTGGGAAGGTGAAGAATGTCGCCTCACATCTGAGTTTCGATGCTTGAGGCGACACTATACAGAAATCTCTGAACATTTCTGGGTAGGCGGTCGAGCACATATGGGTGTAAACTCGCGTGCTAAAACGCCGGTTCAAGTCTCATACTTTACCTTTTACTTTACTTCTCACCTCTACTACAGGTCATATTCATTGACCTGAAATAACCTTCACAATAGGCCTGAAGAACTAGCTATCAATATTTTTAAATCTCAAAATGTAATAAGATGTTGACAAGGTGAGATCTAACAATTCAATATGGAGTATGATAGTCACTAGTCAGCCCCTAGTTGTATACCTTTCTTTTTCTTTATCATTATCACAAGAGTTTCACACATAATTTGGTAGTCTGCTTCAGTCTTCTAATAACCAACAGCTTGTCCATTGGTAGATTAATACATGGCTGAAATAGGGATAATTTAACACTCATTGCAAAAGCTACACTATGTTTGTGTTTCCATCAATAACATGTTATTGAATGCTTCCAAAAACAATACAAAATGTTTGAAAGTGAACATGAATTTTAATAACATTCTGGTGATACTATAGTACAAATATTTTAGACAAACAGCAATGAAGTAATAAAGGAGATCATGATAGGTTGTCTTAAAGACATGAATGTTAGCTCACCATTTAATGCAATTATCCACGTTTACTCAACTGTTACACTTTTTTTGTCTGTATTATGTGGTATTAAGATTGCCTAAGGATTTTTACAAAGTCTAAAACAGATTTCCTTGAACATATTTTGTACATAATTGTATGTAAAAATACTGCTGCCTGGCAGCTAATAAATAACGGCAGTTATCAAAATGTCCTGCTGGTACAGAATCTAAATCTTTAACTGCTATTTTAATTTGGGAAGATTATAGATAATGGTTACTAGGTGCTGTTTTATATGTGACTAAACTATACATTTATCATGGTGCATTTGCGGTATTTATTTATGCATTTCTTGTATTTATTATGTGCAATGATAAATACAGAGTATTTATTTCTATGAAATGATAACATTTAAATATTTATTTATCAAACAACTTTGTAAAGAAACATATCATCCTCTATTTTATGAAAGATTCAAAACCTACAATGTAGGAATTTGCAAATATGTTTAAAAATTATGATATAAATAAGTATTATGACATTTAAATCAGTATTCTCCATTTGCACATTCAAAAATGTATTTGCAAAACAACAGTAATGTTATTATTACTCAAACATTTAATTATATCCAATTCTCAAATTATTAGCAAAATACATCGTTACATTACTTTTGTATCATGAACAATATTTGTTCATTATTATACTAGATCTTCCAAACATGCAAGGAGAATTTTTTTTCCTTAAACAATTGACACACATGACATGTTACAAACATTTATACTGATTGAAACTGTAGACTGAATGGGCATTGCTTATTACCTCACTAAAGATGGGATAAATCTGGCAAAATGAAAATAAGGTGGGGTTAAATGTGATAACTGCTGCCTGACTTAAAGCCCAATGTTGCCATGAACACATTCTTCTTAATATGACTTTCTAGTAATAAAGTATCATTGCTTAACTTGAGGTCTGATCAAATCTAGCACAATGTTGTCCATCTCACACTCTAAAAATGAACATCCATGCATTTATTTAGTTAAAATCAGTCAGCCCCAATTTTACATCATATTAGAGGTCATGGGTCGTACACTGGCAACTTTTCAAGAGCTTTCAGGTCATCTTCTGAATCGTTACGTGCAATGAAGAGTGTATGAGAAAAGCCACATGCAACGTGGTAGATATAGATTCCCTCAAGAGGTTTGACTTCTTTTGGCACTGTTGATGATTTTATACCACCCTCACCGTAGCCCTGTTTAAAAGAGATTGACTGTTATTATATCTATAGTGAAAACACATTACAGGATAATGTTAAAACAATATCAATAAATTGACTTGTTTAAGAAAGATCGACTATCATTATATCTATAGTGAAAACACATTACAGGATAATGTTAAACAATACAAAAATATCCTGTTTAAGAGAGATTGACTGCCCCGTTTAAGAGAGATTGACTATCATTATATCTATAGTGAAAACGCATGACAGGCTATTAAATAATCTTAAAAGTTGCCCTAATTCTATGTACATGTAGATACACTTGGAATCATGCCGTTTTCATGTACGTTCAGCCACAGAGTGTCACTCTCAATTTGATTAGTTTAAACTATCATCAACTAAAAGTAAGAATAAAATATTCTTGGAGAAGACAGGAGGAAGCAGAGACAAAGAGGATGGGGAAGACATGGAATGATCTTAAAGAATGGCTAGAAACGGAACAGCATGGAAAGTGTTTGCTGAAGACCCATGCTCCACTGGGAATTGAAAAGAAGAAGAAAAAGAAGACTGTCATCAAACCATATTCTTTATAAGCGTCTTGTATCATCTTGGTATTGGTGACATCTAATTCCTTGTTCAATTATCTAAAAATTCATATATAATATTCAAATCAAACGTACTATAAACCATTACGTATGCATGTGAGAGCTGGAAAACAACAATAGACAGAAACAAAGTTGAACGCATTAGAAAATAAATTTCTAAGGATAATACTTGGTATAGTACGGAACGAATTCAAAACAAACGAGGAAATTAGAGAAATTGCCAATCAACCACTAATATCTTCAGCAATCAAGAAAAGACGATGGTCATATGTTGGACATGTGATGAAGAGAAATAATAACTGAATAGCAAAGCAAGCCTTATGAGGGAAACAACAGGTAAAAGGAAAGAGGCTGACCCAGAGAGACACCGAGAAGAACATTGATCAGTGAGGCAAGAGCAGCAGGAATAGGCTCCCTTAATGAGATAGAATTGCTTGCACAGAACAGAGACAAATGGCAAGATCTAATAAAAGATCTTTACAAGGATTGAAAACTGCTAGAATAAGAACTTAGATAAGAGAAAGAGTATCTGGGTCTTTGCCCTATGGTCCGGCTACGGCTTGAAAGGTTAATAGATAGACAGAAATATGTAGATTGATTTTGAAAACCATGAAAAATGTTGTTTCTGAAATCTCTTCTGTTGCATTGATAAAAGAGCTTCCATACAAAAAGATTTAAGAGACTGACAGTCATATCTATTGCAAAAACACATTACAGGATAATGTTAAACTATGTAAAAATTGCCCTGTTTAAGAAGAGATAGGCTCATTATATCTATAAGACTATCATTATATTTATAAGACTATCATTACATTTATAAGACTATCCTTATATCTATAAGACAATCATTATATCTATATCAAGAAAACATTATGAGATAAAGTTGAACAATATAAAAATTGGCAAGGGTTAAATAAAACACAACATAAGCAGTTAGTGAAACTGGGGGATGATTTACCTAAGAGAAATAAGTGGAACTTTTGTTATAAGATTTAGAGGACCCCTTTCATTATTAAGTCCTGTTGTGAGATGGCATCATGCCACTGTTGGTGAAATACCAGCCACACACAATACAATCTTTGACAGTTACTCTTTTAATATATTTGTATAGTACATTATATTTTTCCAATCTGTTACAACAGGATAAAGTGCAACAGTAAAAATGTTTGAATCTCCTTATGGTTAATCGAAGTCCCCAGTATCACTGCAAACGAATTAAAATCCATAATTGTTCAACCGCCTGTGCCAGTGGAATCATCCAAATTAAAACTCATCTCATTGAAGGATCCAAACAAAGAAAGGTGGCTTCAGTCCCCATCATAGCAGCTACAGCTCACGCCATAAGACATACGGTCAAGCGGCAATGAAAGTGAGGGCTTGCCCTTGAGATTCTCTTATTTCTGCTGATCGCTAACATTTTCAAATTAAAGCTTTAAAAACATAAAAACATATGCAGCTCAAAACTCACCAATTCCCCAAAACATGGAGATGGACCCCAGCTCACTACGCTCTCATCAGCTGTCACAACAATGCTCTTGTTGCTAGGACAGAGAACAAACATAACCATGAGTTTAAATGTGTGCTGGAGAACATTGCTGTCACAGGATTTACAAAACACATTGCTTTACAAATCTATTTTGATTTACAAGGCACATTGCTTTACAAATCTATTTTGATTTACAAGGCACATTGCTTTACAAATCTATTTTGATTTACAAGGCACATTGGTTTATAAACCTATTTTGAATGACAAGGCACATTGCTTTACAAGATCTATTTTTATTTACAAGGCACATTGCTTTACTAATCTACTTTATCTTTATAAGACAAGCCATTAAATTAATAGTTTATAAGACAAGCCATTAAAATAGAAACTGTTGAGGGCGCCCATCACACCTTGCAGTGCCCATATTTTTCCAAGACTACCAGCACATTTATGCATAAACATGTATCCAACCAAGTCAGTTATACATTCTCAAGGAGAATCTTGGATGCCCATTGTCAGAGACTGCATGAACACCCCATCTGGGAAATGAACCCGGACCACCCGGTCAAGCAAAGTAACTTCACCCGGAAACCTCGTATCATTCAGACAATTATAAAAATAAGACAAATACATGGCAAACACTCATGAGAAGTGTGGAGAAAGAGAGAGAAAGGAATGATATTTTTTTTTTTTCGCCCCCTTTAACTCTGATGAAGTCCCCTAGAGACTAGGAACTGAATTTTGCATGTTAATCCATTTTTTCCTGACAGCCGTGTGCACAGGGGTCCCTCGCCACACAGGCAGATAACTCAGACTTCGGAGGTACTCATATTTTTTCCGCCGATGAGTAATTGACGTATCAAGATAATAAAAATCCCAACTGGTGCAGCCGGGATTTTAACCCACAACCTCTCTGTCTCGAAACCCGGACGCTTCTGATCAGGAAGTGAGTATACTAACCACTGAGGCTCCTTAATGTAGTGGAGAGTGATGAGTGACAGTTGTAGCTCCAACATTAGACTCTTATGTGTTATGTAATTATCATAAAATATTACATCTGACATGGGAAATTAGGTTGGTGGCATACGTTTATAAAAGTACTGTCTTCCAACTTTCTAGCATGGAGTGACAGTGATGTTTCTGGTCAAAGCTTTATGGCGTCTTTTTTTGCATGGTGCTCATCATGTCTCCTATTTATTTCAATGGCCTATCATCTTTTAGGTCTATCATTTCCCAACGAAGGGAGCCGCAATAGCTCAGTGGTTAGTGAACTGGACTACAAAGGACAAGAGGTCGGGTTTGATCCTAATCGACGGCTTCTGGATTCACCCAGCCTTAAATGGGTACCTGATTTGTTTCTGGGAAAGTACAGCGGCGTGGGCGTAATAGAGACCACATTACCCCAAAAATCATGTGCCGGAGGTCTGTAAAAATTATGGTCACCAACACCATATTTCCTATATGTCATTTGGGATAATGGGGCTCTTTACTTTTTTTTAAAAATGTTCCAATGATTCTTTGTGTCAATGCTCGATGGAGTGATGCTGTCTAGTGGTGATTGTGCTAAATGTCCAAACAATTTTATTTGTTTCACACTTTGATTCAGCACTGGTGTAACCCTCAACACTTTTCTGACACAATTTCTGATTCTATTTATTTTTCTAATGCTTCACCTTATCAACAGCCTGGAAAGTACTTTCTTCACACACTCACTGAACTTACCTGGTGCCAATGCTTCTAATTTTCCATCCAGACAAATCTTGAACAAGTTTAGGATACATGTTGGCCTCCCCAGATGTTTTTGTCTGGCCCCAGATGTACAAGGCACCTGGCCAATTAGAAAGCAACAGTCACACTTTGTGGGAAGGGTTATGCCCAATTTTAACATGAAATTAACACCAGTACAGTAAACTATTTTATTATAAATTAATGTTTGATCACTGAATGTGAGATAACTCCAAAGCAAATATGGCATAAAGAATTTGAAAAATATGTTCACACATTAAGAGTTGATTATCAAGTCCACAATTCACAGTCTTATGGAGAAATCAGAGAACAATGTTAACCTCAGATGGTAAATGTACAACAGAGGTGAGAAGAAAAATGGCTCAGACAAAAGCAGCTTTCCAAAAAATGAGGAAGATACTGTACAATCCATTTTTGACAATAGAAACAGGAAAAAGAGTTCTTAAATGCTATGTAGAGCCAGTCTTAACATATGGATGTGAATCATGGACATTGAGACAACAGACAAGAAAATTACTGGAGGCTGTAGAAATGTGGTTTTACAGAAGAATGTTGAGAATACCATGGAAAGTTAAGAAGAGTAATGAAGATGTTCTGAAAGAGGCCAAAGCAAAAAGAGAGCTAATATCCAATATTACGAAGAAACAATCATCATTTTTTTACCATTCAATGAGAAGGGAACAGCTGGAATATATTGTAACAACTGGAAAAATTGAGGGATGAAGAGAAAGAGGGAAGCAAAGAGAAAAAATACCAGACAGCTTAAGAGAATGGCTTGGCAGAAGGTCAACAACAGAAATGATAAATAACTGTCGAGATCAAAGGTTGTGGAGAGACATGATCACCTACGCCAGCAGGCTTGGTACTTGATGATGATGATGGACAATTTATTCTAATGTTCTCAAAGATCTCAAAAAAAAAAAAAAAAGCTAACAAAGGATAAGTCTTAGTAATATTTACTACCTCTGACAATCACAAACGAACTCATGAATGAAACAAAATTATGAGAACACTACAATTCCATATTTTTCCTCATTATTGTATGCCATCTCCACAGTTAAAGTTGACTACCACAGAGCATCATTTCACTGTCTCTTTCTTTGAGGGGACACCTTGTCACAGCTACTCCTATCTACCACTTGATGTTATTTCTCATCTTCAGTCTATCTGCCTTGCTTACCCTGTATTTTCCATTCCAGAATAACTATCAGTAAGCTATTGTATCTACTTTATGTGTCCAATAAATTGAATTTGTCTCATTAAAAATACCTTGCTTTATTTTCTGCTGTTTTAAAGCTTCATTATTTGTTTTTCTCACTGTCTGTCAAATTCTCATTCTTCTATAAATCTATAACTCAAGGGCTTCAATTTTCTAAATGTTATATTCTTTGTAAGTGTCATTTATTCTGTTTAACCCTTAATTATGATACCAATCTGTGACTGACATGTTTACAATCATCATCATCAAGTACTGGGCCTGCTGACGTAGGTGATTATGTCTTCCAAAATTTTCTATCTCGACAGTTATTTATCATTTCTGTTGTTCTGCCAAGCCATTCTCTTAAGCTGTCTGCTATCTTTTCTCTTTGCTTCCCTCTATCTCTTCGTCCCTCAATTTTTCCAGTTGTTATAATATATTCCAGTTGTTCTCTTCTCATTACATGGCCAAAAAATGATTGTTTCTTCCTAATATTGGAAATTATGTGTGTTTACAATACCGTAGAAAAAATTACTACCACTGAAATGTGACATCAGGAGCTCTAATAATATTATTTTCTTTTAACTTTGGACACACAGCTATGTGTTCACACTATATGTTTGATAATATGGTGACATTCTGACTGGACATTATTTTGTCAAGCAAACTGTTAAATTTAGAAGAATTTGTGTTTTGATGCGGTAATTTTTACGACAGTATCATAATCTAGGGTTAATTGAACATGAATATTTGCATCACATTAACCTGCCATTATATGTAGAGAGTTAGAATAGTGGAAGGTGTCTGTAACAAAAGCACAAGGCTAGTAATCACATTTTAGTTATTTTAAAATATACTATGGAAAGTACTAGCATGAGGTTACATCGGTATGTTTTCATCTGTTCATTTTCTTTTAAATTTCTTGTTTTTGGTATCCTTTTAATTTCACTATGTTCCATGTACCTAAATAATTATCTGCAATGTTATTTGACATTGTTTTGTCAAAATCAAATTAAAACATTTCACATCAGTGACAATGAAGCAGTCAGTGTTGATTACAATCAAAGTTTTGCACAATTAAAAATCTATGAATCCATTGGTTTGAAGGAAAATGTTTTTATAGAACCTGCAATTTATTTGTTTTATTGAAATTAATTTAAAAAAAAAAAAAAAAAAATTAAAGACAGAGAAGATTTATTACACTTAATTCTTCTTTCCTTCCTCATTTGCTTTTCAGCATCGAGGGGAGATATAATTTGCGGTCTTTTGCTCTTATGTTTGCGTTTCTTCTGCTGTTATGTTTCCTAGTGTTTCTAATATTTTCATAATCCATCTTTTTTGTGGTCGAACCTTGGGTCTGGTGTTCTTGTAACGTTTATTGAGGGCTCGTTGAGTTGTGTTTTGATCACTCTGCTTTGTCACGTGGCCAAACCATTTTATTTCTTATTTCTTTATATATTCTATGAGTGTGTGTGTGTGTGTGTCGCACGGGGGATGGCTGCATGCTATTCCTAGCTTTTTCATCAGTTCTTCATTTCTGATCTTGTCTCTCAGGCGGCTGTTTCCTGTCATTCATCTGACACATTTCATCTCCGTAGAGGTTATTTTTCTTATTGTTCTTGCATCTAGAGTCCAGGTCTGGCATTGGTAGCACAACGTTGGGATGAAGACTGTATTGTACAGTGCCCATTTTGCCTCTACTTATTTCCTTGTTGGACAATAGTGGTGATAGCTGTCCAATGGTTGGACAAGCTTTGATGCATCTTGAGGATCTGCTGTTTGTGAATTGTCATTTGTCACTAAACTTTCTAGGTATTTGAATTCCTCTACTTGTTCTAGTTGCCTGCCTTCTATAGTGTTGATGTTTTGTTTATCTTTGGCGACATTCATGACTTCTGTTTTGTTGATGTTCATGTTGTATTTTGTGCCTGTGCTGTTGAGTTTATTTAAGTGTTCTTGTAGGTTTATTTTTTCATGTTTTAGTGCCTGATCATCTGCAAATAAAAGCTTGTTATCTCCTCTGTCTCTGAAATTACACTTAATTGTTAAACAGAATTAGTAGTCTGTAATGTGTACTCTTTAAAAAAAAAAAATCTGAAACCTGTGACTGAGAAAACAGCTGTCACCATTTTTCCTGTCCTAGTAGTCCTTTCAAGATTGATGTCATGATGAGGTGTTGCCATGTCCCTTAAATGTGATTTTTCAAAAACACTGATGGTGAAGTTGCCATGTCTCTCAAGTATTAACAGAAATTCTCTTAGCACTAGCCTGCACAGAGACTAATTATGACTAACCACAACTTTCCAATAACTTTTAGGTTAATGTAAATCAGAATGCTGCATAACTAAGAGCAGAAAGATGCTTTTTCAGCATCCATTTTCTATTTTCATCTTTATCATTAGCCTTTGCCACATTGTCCATGTAATCTTTTTAGCAACAGTCCTTTTAGTTTTATTTTCTGGTAAGGTCACAATAACGGTCTTAATTTTAACCCTAGATTACGATACCATAGTAAAAATTACAGCATCAAAACACAAATTCTTTAAAATTGTATAGCTTGCTGTCTTCAAACATTACCTCTCTCCATGTACCTTCCTAATTACTACTTCCGGTGACCCCTAAGTGTTTCATTTGTTTCTGCTGATGGTGGATTTTAAATATTTTTTTTAATTCCATTTTGTGAGATACAATCCTATAATATGGGGGGAAAAAAAATTGCCAAATTTAAACAAATTAGTCGTTTTTCTTTTTCCTTTGACCAGGGAAATTTTCTCAATGACGTCAAACAACTCTTTGTGACTCTGGGAAACTCAGAGACTGCTTTGAGGTAGCCGAAAATACTAATTTATGGCATCTGTCTGAATAGACAAAAAACACGTCCGGTCCAAGCAGTCAATTTCGGGTCATAAATCAACCTGTAACAGGAAATCTAACTTCCCTCTGTGTGTAATTGGTAAACACACATTTGTGTGTCAAAAGTTCAAAGAAAATACTGTTTTTAGTGTTCCTTATGTTACAATTTAAGTGATAATATTTAGTACCATAGAATGTAACAAAGCGTGCCACAGGTAGATATCGTCCCTTGTCAGCTCAATTTTACAAATATTTAATTTATACAACTGAGTGTACACACAAGAAAAGTATTCATTTATTTAGTCAGTATGAAATGTCACTTACCATGCTCATTAACACCAAGTGAGAAGGTTGAGCCTGCAGCTATTTGCACAGCCCACGGTTCGGTCCATCAAAAAATTTCAGCAGTCTTGGTACCATTTCATCTTTAGGATCCGAGTGTCCCAGACGCCCATAGCCTCCAAATCCCCATGAAAATACCCGCTTCTTGCTGTCCAATATAAGCTGGGAGAATACAAACAATATATGAGACTCACAGACACAAATTCATATACAATTTCAGGCAAACAGGAAAAGAGTTTACTGAACAAATATGTGAAAGTTAGTCTCCTAGAGTGTTGAATGTTTTGAGGTACTGAAGTATTAATTGACTGCATTAGCACATTCCGTACCATGAAACACAAATCATGACCCGGAGCGAGAAACCCAAAGACAACATTTTGTGGCTTTTAATTTATTACATGTTCATAAATATTTACTCTAAAACCTTGTAATTCTGTTATTTAGTCTCTTTTTAGACTTTCTGAACAAATTGTGTGTTTTAAATTATTTATTTTGCTGTTATTTCAAATTTTATAAAAATCTGAAAATCTGCCTGACCACATCATGTTCAACCCCTTTGTAGTGAATGTGTTAAAGAAGGGGTGGAGGAGGCAGAGTTTTCTTCTTCACTTTTGTTAATATTTCTAACTTGATAAGCTACTTGCTTATTGATTAGATGAATACGATCAAGAATTCACAACAGTACAATCTGGACAGACCGATAGGTGCTTAATCGCCTTAAGCAAACCATGAAGGACAGGTCATTGGTTGTACATCGGCCTCAAACATCCTATCATGAGTATTTATTTCACTCACAGGTATTTAATCTGATTCTACTGAAGCCAATGAACTCATCCAATATAGATGCATTCTCCAATAGCAGTACAGTCAATGTATCTAGTATCTCTCCCATATAGATCAAGACCCATTGAAGTCAGATAATCAGCTATACCATGTCACAAAATGCCACTTGATTGTGGCAATAAATCCATACCAACTCCTGAAGTATGAAAATGGGTGGGGAAAATGGATTGAAAATTGTCACTCTTCAATAAAGTGGATGTGAGTTTGATCCGCACTAGGGTCAAAAAGCTTTTTCCTAAAGTAGTTGTTTGTTTATATACTGTCACTTCAACTTTTCATAGCCTTCCTCCAAAAAACTAAATTCTATTTTTTGCTATTATTTTCACTGCTCATAGTTTCCCCTACAATCATACATTTGTATGTATTTGTTATTATCTTCAGAGAAAGGGGAAGTTTATATGTCAAAAACCACTGGCAATAAGCTTTATATGTTGGTGGCATTATGTTAACATAAGATCTACTGTGAAGACATACATTTATGGAAAGTTCTATTTATTGTCCTAGGTGCTTCAGAAAACAAGGATTAAAGAAAATGAAACAATAACTGTACAAAGCTTATATAGTTGGGAGAATAAAAGGTGTTTTAATTTAAATAAATGAGGGAATGAGCAGGCATGCATGGCTCCATGACAAAATAATGTCTTGTCAGAAAGTTGCCAAATTATTGACATCGCTCCATGACAAAATAATGTCTTGTCAGAAAGTTGCCAAATTGTTGACATCGCTCCATTACAAAATAATGCCCTGTTAGAATGTTGCCACATTATCAAGCATTACCACATGGTTAGCACCACCAGCAATTTCCCGGACATCCACATCTGTCACTGGAGACACCTGCCCATCTCTCTGCTTCTCCACAAACACTGTAATGACACGTGGAACATTTCACACTGGAACTCTATCTTGTTACTCTTCACAAAGTATTTGCCATCTGTGTTGTGACCTAGAAGAAACATAATGAACATATTTGAAACACCCACACCAAAAATGATATATGCAGTTCAAGAAATAGCTTTATGTCCTATTTGAAAAAGCCACCACAGAGCAGTATCAGAATTGTTTCTATCTATCTATCTATTGACCTTTCGAGCCGTAACCGGCCCATAGGGCGTAGACCAAGATACACCTTCTCCTATATGAATTTTTGTTCTAGCAGTTTTCTTTTAGAGATATTTTATCAAATCTCGCCATCTGTCTCTGTTCTGTGCAAGCAGTTCTATCTCATTGAGGGAGCCGATTCCTGCTGCTCTTGCCTCTCTCATCAATGTTCTTCTCAGTGTCTCCCTGGGTCTTCCTCTTTTTCTTTTACCTGTTGTTTCCCATATGAGGGCTTGCTTTGCTATTCGATTATTATCTCTTCTCATCACATGTCCAACGTATGACCATCGTCTTTTCTTTATTACTGAAGATATTAGTGGTTGATTGGCGATTTCTCTAATTTCCTCGTTTGTTTTGAATTCGTTCCATTCTATACCAAGTATTTTCCTTAGACATTTATTTTCGAATGCGTTCAACTTTGTTTCTATATCTCTTGTTGTTTTCCAGCTTTCACACGCATACGTAAGGGTTGATAGTACATTTGATTTGAATAGCCTAAGTTTTGTGTTTGTGCTAATGAGTTTTGATTTCCACAACTTTTCAAGGCTTCTGAAAGACATTGCTGCTTTAGCCAGTCTGATTCTAATTTCTTTGCTCGTATCCCCTTCTCGATCAATGTGACTTCCAAGATAGATGAAGTGATCGATCTCTTCTACTGGTTTGTTTTCCATGTATATTTTGTCACTTGTTGGAATTAAACTTTTCATGACTTTAGTCTTTTCATGATTGACTTCAAGCCCAATTTTGCTGGCTATTGATGATAGTTCATTTGTGTTTTCCTGCATCGTTTTATCTGATTGCTGATGAGAACTATGTCATCAGCAAAGTCCAGGTCCTCCAAATGGTCTCCTTGTATCCATTCGATGCTTTATTACCAGTGCAGCATTTCTTCATTATGAAGTCCATAACAATTCCAAATAACAAGGGCGATAAAATACATCCTTGTTTAACCCCAGTTTCTATTGGGAAACATTCGCTCAGTCCTTCCTCTGTTCGAACTGCACATGTGTAACCATCATACATGTCTTTGATAATATTTATGATTTTTGATGGTAAGCCATATTGCTTCAAAATTTTCCACAAAGAATCTCTATGAATACTATCAAATGCTTTTTTGAAGTCGATGAAGTTAAGTACAAAAGGTTTTTGCTTTTCAATGTGTTCCTCCAATATAAGTCGTAGAGTGAAAATGTGGTCAAGACAGCTTCTCCCTTTTCTAAACCCAGCCTGTTCTTCACGCATTACTGTATCTATTGAATCCTTTATTCTATTTAGGATGATTTTACAGAATAATTTTGAGGCAACTGACAAAAGTGTCACGCCTCTCCAATTGTTACAATCTCTAAGATTGCCCTTTTTTGGGATCTTAACAATGATTCCTTTTTTCCATTTATGAGGCGTCTTCTCTGTTTTCCAAATGATGTTGAACATTTTTTGGAGATGTATTAAATTATGGCTATCAATTGCCTTGAGGATCTCAGCTGTTAACTTATCCTCTCCAGCAGCCTTGTTATTGGTCATTAGCTTTAAGGCTATTTAAAATTTGAATCAGAATTGTTTAGAGATCTGAAATTACAAAGAAATAGAGGACTGTAAAACATAAGAGACATACTGAGGAAAAAGTGTCTTGATCTTGATCCTTCCAGCAATGCTAGACATAGCGAAGGGTTTGTAGTGTTTTATCACCATCCATTTCTATTTGTGGTGAGATTTGATCTTATCCAAAGTCTATGCCTCCGAACTTTGCTTCTCTTATAAGTGTTCTTTTTAGTGTCTCTCCTTTTTTTTGCTGTGATCAGGGAAATTTCCTCAGTCGGTCGTCGCTGACATCAAAACAACCCTTTATAACTCAGGAAACACAGCGAATAACGTTATGAGGTAGCTGAAAATACTGACAGACATGGCATCCGTATTGATAGACAATGTAACATGTCTGGTCCAAGCGGTCAAATTCAGGTCATAAATCAACCTGAAACTGGAAATCCAAGCCCCCATGTCTGTCCTAGTTTAAACACACAGCTGTGTGTCAAAAGTTTAAAGAAAATATTATTTTTAGAGCTCCTATAGTTACAGTTAACTGGTAGTAATTTTGACTATGATGTTGTAAACATGTGAGTCACTGATAGGTATCGTAATCTAAGTTAAAGACTTTAAAAAATGTATGTTTACAGTTTTTTTTTTCATTTGTACACCTTATTTTATCTGGTGTACAGGTTCACCTCTAAAAAAATATGGAAGGTATGTGAACCCACATGACAGGAGATGAGTTGAGCAACCTAAGAAAAATAAAGATAAAACAGACTCTAAAGATAGGTACTTGGAATGTGAGAACACTTATGCAGAAGGGTAAACTGGAAAACATCAAACAGGAAATTAAAAGAATGGGTTTACATTTATTCTATCTATTGACCTTTCGAGCCGTAACCGGCCCATAGGGCGTAGACCAAGATACACCTTCTCCTATATGAATTTTTGTTCTAGCAGTTAGCACCACCAGCAATTTCCTATTACATTTATTAGGACTTGAGAAATGAGATACACTGGACCAGGGGAGATATATTCTGATGAACATAAAATAATCTATTCTGGAGGTACTGAACACCAAAGAAGGTAGGTATCATCTTGGATGCAGAAAGAGCAAGAACAGTGAAAGGCTTTTACCCAATATCTTCCTTTTAGTGAAATTGAATGGAAAGCCAATAGATATAAATTTCATACAAGTTTATACACCAACAGCAGACAGTCAAGAGGAAACAGTTGATCAATTTTACGATGAGGTTAATTTGACACTTAGTGAATGCAAACCTCATTAAAACACCATAGTTCTAGGGGATCTCAACGCAAAAGTAGGAAAATTGCTTTTGTTTTACCTTGCTGCTGTTTTCTCATATTCCTAGACCAGCTTGTTGCAGGAGCTACTGAGTTAAGTGCTCTGTGCACAGCTGTGCGTTTCATCCGTTTTAATTGTGTTTCAATATTCCGATTGTCTACGATGAATGATGATATCATATGACAGGGAACAGATGGTTGTGTTCACTTTCTGTGCGGTTTCGCCTTATGTCTTCTGATGTTTGCTGAGACTGTTATGATAGAGCTACCTTTCTTTGTTTGGGAGATGAGATAGTAATTCGGATGATTCCACTGGCACGGGCGGTTGAGCAATTATGGATTCTAATTCGTCTGCAGTGATACTGAGGCCTACTATAACCATAACCATAACCTAAGAATTGCTGACCATGACAGTAGAAGAGGAAGTTCAGAGTGTGCAGAATGGCAGGTAGACCAGAGCATGTGCGGATTGACCAGAGGATGGATCAGAGTTGCACAATAATTAAAAGAGAGAAAAATTGTCAGATCAAGACAAGTCTGGTTATTGGAAGAATAACATGATAATTTAATATCATTGTAAGTCTGGTTATTGGAAGAATGATAAATACAGTTTAATAAACATGATAATTTAATATCATTTAAGTCTGGGTATTGAAAGAATGATAAATACAGTTAAATAAACATGATAATTTAATATCATTGTAAGTCTGATTATTGAAAGAATGATAAATACAGTTTAATAAACATGATAATTTAATATCATTGTAAGTCTGATTATTGTAAGAATGATAAATCAATTTTAATAAACATGATAATAAGAAAAAAGGATGACAAATTAAGTTTAATAAACAAAGAAAAAAATAGAATATATTTAAAAGAAAAGATGATTATGTTTAATAACAAAGAAATGATAAATTAAGCCCAAAAATGAAGTACTGATAATTGAGCAATGAAGATATAAGTTCAGGATAATAACACTGTGAAAATAAATAAATCAGATGTAAATTTATATTGCAGGTGAGTACTTTGTGAGTGCATGTGTGATTACGAGAAAGGCAGATGAGAATGTTTGTATTACCTAACTGCCCATACTCAGGGCACCCAAAGCTGTAGACGTTTCCGTTGATATCAGACATGATGCTGAACTCTCCACCACATGAGATCCGTCTGATAGGGGGACCATTGTACCTGATCTGTGTTGGCAACAAAACCTGCTCACTCTGATTGCCCAGGCCAAGCTGCCCCATTTTGTTTTCCCCACAGCCAAACACTTTACCACTTTCTGGATAAGGAAAACAATCAACATTTAACTTCAAGCTTTGTGTTAGAATCTCAAACCAGCTATTTATTTGTGAGTAACAATTTAAAAAGTAATTATTTCATAAAACTATACAACATTCTACTCACTTGATTTCAAGATACAATTTTTTTAAAAGCAAAGCACAGACTGAATAGAAAACTGCAACAATATTTAGCATAACTACCATAAACTAGAAAAAAAAAAAAGAGAAAGAGTATTATAGTTAAGGGTTGATCACTGTGATCTCAGAAAAAAGCTTCACAAGATAGGACTTTGCAACATGCAACTAGGAAGCATCCAGACAAACTTCCAAGCTTGTCCTGCAGCACTCTCAAACACTCTAAGAACACCAATAGGGCCCACAGAAATACATTGCATAACAAATTACTGTGAACCGGTGAGGACCTCAAAAACACCATCATGTTCGTGACCACGGTGGTCTAAATGTCTAAACGCACAACGATAGCTGATGATATCAGAACCTTGTCTGATTTAAGTAGGACTGAATTTAACTTGATGTTAATTGCGACTTTTTGGTAGTTTTAAATTTTATTCTGAGTTTTACTACAATTGGTACATGGTCACTACTGCAATCTGTTTCCTGGTCTAGTTTTAAAATATATCAGACTATTTCTGAATCTGTTATCTATCAGTTTGTAGTCGATAGATTAAGAGAGGTTTCTCCTATGATTTTTCATATCCAAAGATATTTTGGGTGTTGCTTAAACCATGTGTTTTCTATCATACTGTGTTGTTGCCCATTTATTCAGTTTATTAACCCTCATGCCATAATATATGGATGCTAGCATAATAATCCCCATTCACTACAAGATGAGACAGAAATAATCTACTAAAACACTTTCATTTACCAGAATAGTGTAAACACTGGCTGCATAAGAATACCTATCATAGAGTAAGTATATATGAAAGTAAACAAAAATAATTCAAATTATCCCACAAGAATACCTGTTAGAAAGAGAGTATGTTTGAAAGTAAACAGAAAATATTTCAAATGATTCCACAAGAATACCTGTTAGAAAGAGAGTATGTTTGAAAGAAAAAAATATTTCAAATGATTCCACAAGAATACCTGTTAGAAAGAGAGTATGTTTGAAAGTAAACAGAAAATATTTCAATTGATCCCACAAGAATACCTGTTAGAAAGAGAGTATGTTTGCGTCCACATGCTGCATACACTATGTTCTGTCCTTGAAATGCTTCTACCAGTTGAGGTATGTCTTGTCTATCTGTATGACCTAATCCTAGTTGACCTTTCTCATTTCGACCTAAACAAAAAAACACACAAGACATAATTAGTATATAATGCTGCATAATCGGTTATCCACTCACATTCACAATATAATAATCTCCTACACCTTCTCGGTATATTTGTATAGTCTTAAGGTTTATCTGGTGCAACTTAATTATTATGAAAATAACTCAAAACAACAGAAATGGAATCCAGTGGTCACTGACCAAGCAAGTTGATGATTTAGACTTTGCTGATGACATAGCTCTCGTTTCACACAGCCATCAACAGATGCAGGATAAAATGAGCATACTTGATGAGAGATCACAACAGCTAGGACTGAAGATTAATAGAGATAAGACCAACATTATGAGAATTAATGCAGTTGGCAATAACCAGATAAAATTAGTAGAAATACCTCTACTAGACGTACAATCTTACATATATCTGGGCAGTAATATAGATAAAGAGGGAGGAACAGAAAATGATATAAAAATAAGGATATCAAAAGCAAGAGGAGCTTTCGTTGTGCTGGGAAACATATGGAAATCCAAAGAAATTGGGTTAAATACAAAAATAACAATTTTCAACCCAATCTTAAGTCGGTCCTATTATATGGCTGTGAAACATGGAGAACAACAAAATTGACAATTGTGAAGATACAGACTTTCATTAATGAATGCTTACACAGAATAAAAGGATGGAAATAGCAGGACAAAATAACTAACATAGAATTATGGAAATGTACCAGTCAAATACCAGTGGATAAATAGATACAGTGAAGACAATGGCGCTGGATAGGACACACACTGCGGAAGCCAACTGAGAGTATTACACAACAGGCCCTTTTTTGGAATCCCCAGGGGAAAAGACAAAGAGGAAGAAGACCAAAGAATTCTTGGAGAAGACAAATAGAAGCAGAGATGAAGATGATGGGGAAGAAATGGAATGAAGACATGGAATGATCTTAAAAGAATGGCAAGAAACAGAACGACTTGGAATGTGTTTGTTGAAGACTTATGCTCCACAGGGAGCTAAAAAGGTAGAAGAACTTAATTATTAAATTTGCTATCTTCATGCACAGTCCATCCTAAATGATAACAATTATACAAAGTGATAAACATGATATTAACAGAGCTTGTAACTCTGAGTCTTACTACCAGTTTCAAGCTTATACTTTTAAAATTGATTTAGTGGATATTTTTTTAAAAAAAGGGATTTTTTAATTTAACCATAACTAAAGTTGTGAAATTTGAAAGAAATCGTGTCCAGTTGGAACTTTTCACAGAAACTATTAATTATTATTAAGTATAATTAATACTATTTATTAATTAACAATATTTAATATCATTATAAATCAACACTTAAAACGGCCATGTATGTTTTTTTCCCCCACTTAAAAGGGTTTTTTTTTAGTCTGGTGTACTGGTTCGCCTAAAAAAGTATATGGAAGGTATGAGCGTGCATCAGCATGAGCAGGCAGTCCTGAAGCAAATTAATAAAGCACATAAAACAGAAGGCCCATATTCTAAAACCGTGCAACAATAGTTGCAAGCAATCTAATTTTAAAAAACAGATAGGGCGTGACAATTTTATATTTTACTTTAACAAAAGACAGCAGTAATGTCTTACCCCAGACATAAACTTTGCCTTCAGTTGTTATGGCAACACAATGAGCTGCAGTGCAACCAGAGACAACTGTCCTAATCTTGATGCCTTTCAATTTAGAGATTCTGTTTGGACTCCACAGGTTTGGTCCACCAATATTTTTCACTGAAAACAAATCATATTAACTAACAATATTAGAGGAAAATATCTACATTAACCCTTCATTACAATTCAAATACCTGTGACTCACATTGTCATGATCCCATAGTAAAAATTTTTACCACTTAAATGTAACATTTTGAGTTTTGAAAACCAAACTTTGTTAAACTTGTAACCCTGCAGCGTGTTTACACAAGACAAGAAACAGGGATCAGATGCAGTAATCATTTCCTGATTTACGGTCAATTTTTAGTCTGAAACTTGACCACATGGCCCCTTTTGTCCATTCACATGTCCACCTTCAGTTGTAATTTTAGTCTGTATGTTCGGCACCTTCATCAGTGCATGTTTACAATGCTGCAGTATTTTTACAACGCTCAGAAAATAAATGATCCATTTTAACATCAGAGGAAAGAAATGAACCACTCAGGGGTCACCAGAAGTGATAATAAGGATGGTATAGGGAGGGGAGGAATGTTTGCCAGTGGGAAACTGTCACATTTTTTTTAAAAATATATATTTTGAAACAGTAATTTTTACAACAGAATCATAATCTAGAGTTGAAATACATGCCGACACTGCAATTTTTCAAAGTCTGAGCTCAACTTCAACTGTTGAATGTACAGAAACTTGCAACTTCATAAAAGAATAACATAACTCAAACTGTACTCCAAACAAAATTGTATAGTATTGGTATGCCTGTGGGTGGTTTTTTTTACCCAAAGGTACCAGAAAAAGCTTTGCTGAAGTTGGATATGTTGAACCTGAGAGGCACAAATTACCACAACCTTGGTGTGTAAATAACATCACAGCATATCTTTACTCCTCCCGTGTGTTACCGGGGCCTCATTATGTGGGAAGTCACTCTAGTGACACTGTGACCTTCCAGGCATATCGTAAGAGGCGACTAAGGAGGTTGATTGATGGCGTGACAAGCTATCATTGTAAAAAGCATTGTTATGGAAACAGACTATAGATTTTAGAAGCAGTGATCTCTGCAATATGTGCTATTTTGGCACGCAATGTTTCTGTTTTGAGATTGTGGTTCTGCCCTATGTGCTGGCTTCGGCTCGAAAGGACAATAGATATCTTTACTCATTTAGCATTTCTCTAATGGCAAATAAAGATGAGAAGATAGAATCAAACAAAACAGGTACTAATAAGTTCACAACTGAATTTACAAAATTATGGAGATAATAAATATATAAAACCAAGAGAGTGGTGATATTTAATTTATAGAACCAAAGCAATTATGAGTTTTTTAAATCAATGGGGACCTCGACGTTACTGATGACATAGTTATCAGTAGTCAGATAAAAACGATGCAGGAAAACACAAATGAACTATCATTAAAATTACCAGCAAAATTGTGCTTGAGATCAATCATGAAAAGACTAAATCTATGAAAAGCTTAATTCCAACAGATGACAGAATAAACATGGAAAACAAACCAGTGGAAGAGATCAATCACTTTATCTATCTTGGAAGTCACATTGATCGGGAAGGGGATACAAGTAAAGAAATTTGATTCAGAATAGCTAAAGCAGCAATGTCTTTCAGAAGCCTTGAAAATTTGTGGAAATCAAAACTCATCAACACAAACACAAAACTTAGACAATTAAAATCAAACATACTATCAACCCTTACATATGCATGTGAGAGCTGGAAAACAAGAGATATAGAAACAAAGTTGATCGCATTTGAAAATAAATGTCTAAGGAAAATACTTGGTATAGTGTGGAACGAATTAAAATCAAACAAGGAAATTAGAGAAATCGCCAATCAATCACTAATATCTTCAGTAATCAAGAAAAGACGATAGACATATCATATATGTGATGAGGAGAGATAATAACCGAATAACAAAGCAAGCCCTCATGTGAGAAACAACAGGTAAAAGGAAAAAAGGCGGACCCAGAGATACACTGAGAAGAACATTGATCAGAGGTAAGATCAGCTCCCTCAATGAGATAGAGCTGCTTGCACAGAACAGAGACAAATGGCGAGATTTCATAAAAGATCTTTACAAGGATTGAAAACTGCTAGAATGAAACTTTAGATAAGAGATTTGATAAAAGATCTTTACAAGGATTGAAAACTGCTAGAATGAAACTTTAGATAAGAGATTTGATAAAAGATCTTTACAAGGATTGAAAACTGCTAGAATGAAACTTTAGATAAGAGAAAGAGTATCTGGGTCTATGCCCTATGGGCCGGCTACGGCTCGAAAGGTCAATAGATAGATAGAAATCAATGGGAGGAGTAAAAATGGGCTTATAAAATAATGCAGCAGTGTTAAAAAAAAATATAACCACTGTGAAGTCACAAATAATACAATTTTTAGCATTAACTCCAGTTTACAATACAGTAATAACTTGACTACATCAAAACACAAATTCCTCAAAATTTGACATTTTTCTGTATATAAATATTACACCCCTCCATGTACCTTCCTAATTATACCACTTTCGGTCTTCTCTGAGTGTTTAATTTGTTTCCATTGCTGCATTGTTTAATGTGTAAAAAAAAAAAAAAAATCGCCAGTTTTATTTTATTGTTTTTTTCAATGTGACCAGAGAATTTTCCTGGTTATTGGCAGACATCAAAACATAGCAAATAACATTATGCGGCTGCCGAACATACTGACAGACCTATGGTGACCATACAGATAGACATTGTAACACGTCCGGTCCATGAGTTGAAACTCAGGTCATAAATCAACCTGAGCCAGGAATTTCAAATCAAGTTTGTTTCGCCTAGTGTGAACACACGGGACTGTGTCAAGAGTTCTGAGAAATAACTATTTTTAGAGCATCTAATATTACATTTAAGTGGTAGTAATTTTTACTACAGTATCGTAACTGGGAGAGTTACAGATTATTGTAATTAAGGGTTAAAATACACCAACAAGTTTACAGAAATTAAAAATGATAGTTCAAAGGATTTATAATGTAAATGCTGATGCTTGCTGTATGTACAATAATATTAAGGTTGAGAGAAAAACAAGAATATATAGGGAACTGCTAAAACTAAACAATGTGAAAATTAATTAATTTTTTTCTTTGGCCAAGAAAAAAATATATAACTATCTGTTTAACAATAAAAGGAGCAACATATTTTAATGCCTTAGGGTGATCAAGTGCTAAATCCAAACTAAATAACAGCATTTAAAACAGTGCTCTTTATAATAATAATTTACCTTCCCCAACCCACCGATAGCAACTTTTTTTCTACATGTGTAAACTGGAGAGCATCCAGCTGCAACCGAACCAACATTTACTTGATTGTCAAGCCAGCTACCACTACACAAATGATGTCTAAAAGTAAAACATTTAAAGGAGGTAGAAATATTTACTTTGAGAGAACAAAACCAATACATTAACCTGCACAACAATTTCAATAGGAACATACTGTTCAAGAAACCATCTATTTAGACCTTGGAGGTACTGATGAATCAGAAGAGATTAGTTATTGTTATTAGTTGATAATGGCAGTTCTACATTAATTATAAATACAACATGTAACACATACTTCCTTTAGGTAGTGCTTTTCTTCCAACAAGGTCCCAATTGGTTGCTCCACAAAATAGCAGCTCACCACACAACATAGGGGCTTCTATTTTCTGAGGACAGAAACAAATTATTTAATATTTGACTGTAAAGAATTAATCAGCGTAGAACTAATATTAAGCTAAATAGAGAGACAGCAAATAAAATTATCACATGGAAAATGTCTTGTGATTTCAATACCATACATGGAATATTTTTGTTTAAAAGGAGAGGGTTGTGGGTGGAACTTGTGGTCAACCCGGAGTAAGATGTGTAGCAATGAATGTGAGAAGGTAGGGCAATGAAAGGTGGAGGAACGGTCTGGAGAGAGTGTGACAAACACTGGATGTGTGAAGTAGTGTCAAGCACGAGATAGGGGAGTGAACTGTAATCTAAGGGAGTAGGAAGAGCATCACGGGTGTTAGAAGTAAAAAAGTAAAGTACCCCCGTCACGCCAAGTGGCGTATAGGGAAATATGGTGTTAATGACCCTATATTTTACAGACCTTCAGCACATGATTTTTGGGGTAATGTGGTCGGTATTGTGCCCGTGCTGCTTTACTTTCCCAGAAAAAAATCCGGTACCCATTTAAGGCTGGGTGAACCCGGAAGCCGTCGGTTGGGATCGAACCCTACCCATTGTCCTTTGTACTCTAGTTCACTAACCACTGAGCTATCGCGGCTCCAGGGTGTTAGAAGGCAAGAGATAAAAACGGAGAGAGTGAGGTGGGGCCTTAAGGTTAAGGTGAGTATGTAGGATGACGTGAAGGAAACTAATTGGATGGGAAATTAAGGAAGTAGCTGTGGATTGGATGGAAGGGGAGATACATAAAGGACTGTAGACGGTCCGCAAGAGGGGATCAGATGTAGAACTAACGTGTTAGCAGAGTGACTATGCCATAAAGCCCGCTGGTCAGCAGGGAGCACACGCTCCGTAGATAGTTAGCGCCAGTAAATGAAATGTCTGAACTTAGGTAGAGTCATGAGCACAAGCTCTGTGATAGATAGCACTAGTAGGTGGAATGTTTAACTATCTTTAGGGAGGATCATTGGAGATTAGAGGGAGAAGTTGGAGAAACTACATTGTTAGAAGGGACATTATCCATGTAAATAGTCTTGTACCAGTTAGACGGAATGTCTCAAAGACTAGTCAGATCATAGGTGGAACTTAGAGACATAGCGGACTCTGGAGTGTAGGGAGAGGTAGTGCCAGAGCTGAAGTATTAGTTTTACCTTGTCCCCCAAGCGGGAATAGCTAAACTGCTGGGCATTTTTATGTGTCACAGAAGTGTCATGTTGGACTTTATGTAATAAAGCATTTCCATAGTTTAATTCAAACCGAGACGTGTATGCAATTATTTTCCAAGTCGGTGTGTATGTGGTAGCGAAGTCTGAGTAACAGTTCAAGGACAAAGACAACGCGAAATAGGCAAGGCAATACAAGACCACCCTAACAACAACAGGTATACGTGGTGGACCAAACATTACAGTTGTCGCGAAAATTGAGGACAAGACAGTTCACGGGCAGCAATACAGAAAAGAGAGCCAGACACAGGCCACCAGTGTACCACTCACGAGGAGCTAGATACAAGAACAGGACAGAACGGTGTATGTTCTTTCCACGGCACCAAGATCAGTGTATCGGTTAGTCCATCTACCACATTACAGTGGCAATATTATCTAGCAGTCAGTACACGCCAGTTTCAAGTACTATCCTTGTACAAGTCGAGTTGCCCCTGCAACAATCAGAAGCCCTCTCAACGAGTGCTCTCTCTTCAGGTCAAGCCTCTCTTATATCAAGAAATGTGTACGAACTAGTTACTACAGGCATAGATGGACAAACAACATCAAGGAAATTTATACAACAGAATCACAAGTTCATAGCTGTGGATGCAAGAAGGAACAACAAACACCATCACACATTGCATGTGAGGGAATATGAAGTTAGCGACCATATTATTTTACTATTAGCACATTTTTTTTACTCTTGTGGTCAGTGCTGTAATATACCGTGAAGAGTGATATCCAGATTTGTTAAATCCCACCCAATATCTCAAAGAACAGATGGAGAATGGGAAGAAGACAGATGTGTCATAATCCACTACGTAAAATTTATTTTAGTTTGGTCAACAGGTCATAATCATTGCACATCGGCAAGTCCAAAAGTGCTCAGTCTCCCTATACATATATTATTCCTCAACATGTGATGACAGACACCTGTATTGTTTTGTTTACAAGCTTTGTTTAGCTTCTTGCATAGTGCTCCCATAGAGCACAGTGATTAAATAACTTCAATTGCTGCATTGTACATTGATGAATAAACTCAAAAAGACTTCAGCACAGAAGGACAAAACTCTTGCACAAGTTAAGACATTAGTGAGTGAACGTTAGTGAATTGTAAACGAGTAAGGATAAAAATGGGAGTTATCTCACTTGTTAGGCAAGGGAGACTAGAGATAGATGAATAATGGGAGATGTCTCACTTGAGTATGAGTTCAGGGAGTTCTTGTAAGAAAGCGTGTGGACTGGACCTTGAGGAATTACATGGGTGGAGATGTAGCTTAGAAAGACAAAAGACTTATACAAAGGTGGCATTCAACGTCCGACTATAGAGGTGAACAAGGCATTTACAGGTGACTGTAGAAGTGAACAAAGCTTTGAATGGGCAACTGTGGAGGTGAAAGGAAGGAGCTGTCGAGTTAAGATGTTACCACAAGGCCCCGAAGATGAGAGCACAGAATGGACATACTCGTATTGAGAGAAGTAGAAATGTGAACATCGTGCTTAGGATTTATATAGCATACAGTGTGTTTGAGATTGATGTGAGCTTAGTGAGAAATTTTAGGTAGGAAAGTCATAGAAATGTTATCAGTAAAGACAGTAGTGGTTAGGTTGTGTAAAACAGACGACATTATTAGAGAGATAAGCCTATCTCACTGAACAGTAGACACACAATATATTTAGAATTGTAATTGTATTTCGTTGTTAAGTGTTGACAATTAGATGTTATTGTATGATATATATATATATTGATGTTATTAAATATATGTTAACAAATTCTATCTCATGCTGTACTTATGGAAGAAAGTAATCAGAAAGTGGGATTTAACTCTTTCTATCCCGTTTGTCTAATAATAGAAGAAAATATTTGAAGTTGAATATTTTAAAGTAAAGAGGCGATTCCAAATTTATATTCACCAATAATTGTATTTCAATACCAGAAGAAGCATTAATTTACTTCCTGTGTCAATTATCATGTGTTTGCTGTGTTAATTTGTGTAGATTATTAGTTTCATTGTTTGCCAGCACAGATCAACTGAAGACCTGATTACCTACATAGTACAGGAAATTGAGGAGGCTCTACAAGAAAGGAAACACACACGACCTGGCGGTATTGGCATGATAAGTATCTATGTCATTGGCCTGCTCCGGAATGCAAGATGCCCTAGGAAAACTTGAAAGATGGACAAACACCTGGTTGTTACCCATTGATGAAAAAATCTACAAACACAATTATCAGTCTATCAAGAAACACACACTCTACAAATTTGAAGATAAAAGACCACACACTTCTTATTGACCAAAACCTAACACATCTTGGCATCACCATGGATCGCAGAATGACATGGATAAATGAGATAGACAAAGGAACAAATAGCCAGAAAGCAAACAGATATTGTGAAGAAATTATCAGGAATAGACTGGGGAGCAGAGAACAATTTCTTGAAATGACACAGGAGGGGTAAGACCAGTCCCTAAGTACGGAGTAACAGCCTGGCTACTGCTTTAAAATCACATCTTAGCAAAATGAACAGAAAACAAAACCAGGCTGCCCATGTCATTGCTGGTGCTATGAAATGAACAGAACACAAAACCAGGCTGCCCATGTCATTGCTGGTGCTATGAAATGAACAGAACACAAAACCAGGCTGCCCATGTCATTACTGGTGCTATGAAATGAACAGAACACAAAACCAGGCTGCCCATGTCATTGCTGGTGCTATGAAATGAACAGAACACACAACTAGGCTGCCCATGTCATCGCTGGTGCTATGAAATGAACAGAACACAAAACCAGGCTGCCCATGTCATCGCTGGTGCTATGAAATGAACAGAACACAAAACCAGGCTGCCCATGTCATTGCTGGTGCTATGAAATGAACAGAACACAAAATCAGGCTGCCCATGTCATCGCTGGTGCTATGAAATGAACAGAACACAAAATCAGGCTGCCCATGTCATCACTGGTGCTATGAAATCTACACCTATAGAGACTTTAGAAATAGTAACAGGCCAACAATGTTACAAAAATCTTGCTAAAAGTTATACAAGGAAGGATTATTCAGAATAAAATGAATACTGAATTAGTTGAGCAGAAATTTGGATTTAGGAAAAATAGCAGGACAAAAGAAGCCAAATACTGCATGAGAACATTAATCGAAAAGTACACAGAAGTAAACAAACCAATATATGCCTGCTTCATAGACAACACCAAAGCTTTTAATAGAGTACACCACAAACAACTTATAGAATGCCTAAAAGAGATACATCTAGATGACATGGACATACAACTAATATGTAATCTATACTGGGAGCAAACAGCAACAATAAAATATAACAAAAAGAACTCTACACCCATTGATATAAAAAGGAGTAAGACAGGGATGCATCCTATCATCAAGCTTGTTCAATCTATACACTGAGCAAATCTTTAAAACATCACAGAGATGCTAGGCCTAAACATTAATGGGAAGATAATCAATAACCTAAGATATGCTGACAATACTGTACTACTAGCAGAAAATCCTAAAGATCTACAACAATTACTCAATGAAATAATCATGACAAGCAAAAAATAGGTACTAGATATGAACATCAAAAAGACTAAAACTATGATCATAAACAAAGAAAATACTCAAAACCCACAAGTGGATATCAAAATTGAAGGAATAGACCTGGAGACAGTTAAGAACTACAACTACCTTGGACATACTATAACCAATGATGGAAAATGTACAACTGAAATAAACAAAAGAATAGGAATGGCAAAAAGTAATTTTAATGTCATGAAGAACATACTAGCATCAAAACAGATAACATCAGGGCTAAAACTAAGAATTGCAAAATGTTACATCTTCTCAATATTCCTCTATGGTGCAGAAACATGGACATTAGATAAGAAAACAGAACAGAGAATTGAAGCCTTTGAAATGTGGATATATAGAAGAATAGGTAGAATTGGATGGAAGGAAAAGAAAACAAACGATGAAATCTTAAAACAACTAAAAATGAAGAGAGAACTACTAAGCACAATTCAAACAAGACAAATGCGATTTTTGGGCCATGTTAAAAGACACAACAGCCTACTAAAAGTAATCCTGGAGGGGAAAATACAAGGTAAAAGAGGCAGAGGCAGACCAAGACTAACATGGATGAGTAACATCAAATGATGGACAAATCAGCCTATGACAACCTGCACCATTAAAGCAAGAGATAGAGAAGAATGGCACTCCACGGTAGCCAACCTTCGTTGCAGAGACAGCACTCAATGATGATGATGATGAACAGGCCTACAACCTTTGGAAGATAGAATGAAAACTAAATTAATGTAACAAGTGGAGAAATACAAACGGCTTCCTAACCACCCCAAATACCAAAGAATAACCGGTTTTAGAAAAGAAGACTAAAGAGGAGCAACTTAACAGCAATCTCCACAGAATTGACAACTAGTGATCCAGTATTGTCTTCAAACAATGCCAAAACCCATATGCCCATCTTGTATGACACCCTGGAAGAAATATAAAATACCAGAACTTAAGGAAGACATAATAGGAATCATGAAAAAAAGGCAACCAAACAGACACAGAGGAAAGCACATAGCAAAAAAACACAAAGACAACAACTACCCACAGGACTCCTGGTCTCACATATACACAGATGGCTCAGCTACAAACAACCAACAGAAATGGATAAGCAGGTGTGTTCTTGAGAAGAAATGACAAGGAAGAGATTACTAAATCAAAAGCTACTGGAAAATTATAAAACGACTATATAGCAGAAAAATAAAGAACATGTACAGGCAACAAACAGCCGCCATAAGAACTCGAAATCAATTGGGAATGTTTCAACAAATAAGACAGGGTTATACTAGGTGGTGTGTGTTGTTATACAAGGTTATATGCTGTCACAGATTTATTTAATATGTATAGTGAGGTTATTTTAAGATCCATAAGGGGCATGCCTGGAATCACAATTGGAGGTCATAATATAAATAATCTAAGAGCCGCGATAGCTCAGTGGTTAGCGAACTGGACTACCAAGGTACAAGGGGTAGGGTTCGATCCCAACCGACGGCTTCCGGGTTCACCCAGCCTTAAATGGGTACCGGATTTTTTTTCTGGGAAAGTAAAGCAGCACGGGCGTAATACTGACCACATTACCCCAAAAATCATGTGCTGAAGGTCTGTAAAATATAGGGTCACTAACACCATATTTCCCTATACGCCACTTGGAGTGATGGGGGTACTTTACTTTACTTTACTTTTATGCTGATGATACAGTCTTGATAACTCAGAGTGAAAACGAGTTACAAGAAATGTTAGACATTATAGTGAAGGAAAGCAAAAATGAAGGACTCAGCCTAAACAGCAAAAAGACAGAAGTAATAGTAGTAACAAAGAAAAAAACACCACCACAATGCTCAATAAAGACTAGTAGAACAATATTAAAACAGGTAAATAAATTTAAATATCTTGGAACATTGTTAACCTCAGATGGTAGATGTACAACAGAGGTGAGATGCAGAATGGCTTAGGCAAAAGCAACTTTCCAAAAAAAGGGGAACATACTGTGCAATCCATTTTTGACAATTGAAAAGAAAAAAAGTTCTTAAATGCTATGTAAGAAAATCACTGGAGGCTGTAGAAATATGGTTTTACAGAAGAATGTTGAGAATACCATGGACAGCTAAAAAGATTAACGAAAACGTCCTGAAATAGGCCAAAGCAAAAAGAGAGCAAATTTCCAAAATTAGGAAAAAACAATCATAATTTTTTTGCCATGCAATGAGAGGGGAACAGCTACAATATATAGTGACAAATGGGAAAATACAGGGACCAATAGATAGAGGGAAGCAATGAGAAAAGAAGAGAATGGCTTGGCAGAAGGTCAACTACAGAAATAATAAAAATTGTTGAGATCGAAAGTTATGGAGAGACATGATCACCTATGCCACCAGGTATGGTACTAGATGATGATGATAAAGCAGAAACTGAAGTCCTCAAAGATGCTACAAAACTGGTTATCCAACACAAAAATAATGTGCACAAGAAATTAGTAATATTAACTGATGCACTGTCAGTCCTAACAGCTCTAAAAACCCCCAGAAACAGTGAGCTTGATGACTTGAGAACAACCCTAGACCAATTGTGCAATAACTTCCAGAGAGTGGTCATCAAGTGGATACCATCACATTGTAATATACAAGAAAATGAATGCGCAGACAAACCAGCTAAGGAGGAAGGGAGATTACCACAAGAGAACCATCTGGTCAGCTACAATGAAGCCAAATCCATCCTCAAAGGCCAATATCATGAAAAATGGAAACAAGAACATATAAAATTTAATGAGAGGGATGGATACCTCCATCTATCAAGGAGGGACTAAGTCATCTTACTTCGCCTATGCACTGGCCACAACAGAATGAGAAACCACATGTTCACCAAACTTAAAATAGGAACTACCAGCCAATGCCACTGTACACTGGATAACATGACAACAAAATATGTTCTACAGGATTGCCCCCAGTACACAGGCCTGAGGAGGGCAAGATGGCCCACACCCACCTCCCTGGAAGAGAGACTCTACAGGTCAACCGAATCAGTGAAACAGACAGTTACCCTTCATAAGAGAATCCAAAGTCCTAGTCTGAATGAGCCATGATCGCAGAGGAAGAAGAAATAAAGTGTATTTTGAAGAACTTTGGGTTACTTTGTGTAAAATTTTGAGAAGAATGGATAGCGACACACTTCTAGTCATGGAAAAATAGAGGTATGTGAAATACAATATTCTGAATTGAAAGTTATCTGCCTTTTAATATTTATACTATTTATAATAAATAATATATAATATCAATATTGCTATTTTCATTTTTTTCAACCATTTTCCTTTCCGGTGATGTATAACCTGTACCACATTTAATTATATTTTTGTGTAAAATCGTAAATGATAAAGACATATGGAATGTTTTAAATCTAAAAATTAGTCTGGTCCAAACATAAAAGAAAACCCTATATACAAGGAAGTCCAGAAAGAGTTTAGAATGAAACTGTAATGTTGATGTTTTGTTTGCAGGAAAAGTGATTACCTGGTCAGCTTACATTAATGTCAATGAATTTATTTTCAAAAAATGGTTGCCTGAGTTGTGTTTTAGTACTACTGATTGCAAAATTGGGACACCTTGCAAGCACATCATTCAAGGATTGCTAGCAAACTTATCAAACAGCTAAATATATCACCACCACCTCACAAAGTGATATGGATTTCTTCTTTCTTCCTCATTTGCCTTCAAACATCATGTTCAAGAAGAGATATAATTTTTGCTCCTCTATTGGCTTCTCTTACTAGTATGCTTCCTAGTGTTTCTTATATTCCATCTTTTTAGAGGTCAGCTCTTTGATGAAGTGTTCTCATAGCATTTATTTGTTGATGACTTCTGTCATATTCTGATCTTTTATGTGAAAAAACTATTTTATCTGTTTCTTTAGGTCATTGGCAGACCTTATAAATAGTGGTTTTAAGCAACGATCAAACCCATGCTTTCATAAGCCAAGGAATGAAAAAATTAAACACAGATGCGGAAAAAATATTTTAAAAGATGTATCATTATGTGCCATACCGGTTGGCGTAAGCTATCATGTCCTTCCACAATCTTCTATCCACAGTGCATCGTATCAGTTGTGTTGTTGACTGTTTTCAAAGCCATAAAACCAAGCTATCCAGTATTTTCTCTCTTTGTCGTCCGCGATCTCTCTTTCCTTTTATTTTGTCAGTTGTAACCAAGTATTCCAACTTTCCTCTTCTCATGATGTGCCCGAAAAATGTTGACTGCTTCATTCTGATGATTTTTACAAGCTCCCTTTTTGTGTTGAATAATAAAAGATGTATAATTTGTATATAAATCATAAGGTTATTATTTGTCATACATTGATCTTGTATTGACGTTGGTATGTTTTCGGGCATCCATTTACTTGGGACTTCTTACCTAACTTTAAACAACAATTTTGAAAAAAAGGGAAGAAAAAAGTGGTATGGTAACAGCATTACATGGTAATTAACAAAACAAAATTTGATGTTTCGGCCAAGTAGGTGTTGAGCTGGAACAACAAACAACAAAACAAAAATATCCAAGTTAGTAGAGTTAACTCAACAGTTGACTGTAGTTAGATTTGTATGCATATCATGTATTTGTATTACAAATCCTCATATATATTTTTGTGTTGTGTTTGTTGTTTCAGCTAAAGGCCTACTTGGCCGAAATGTCAACTTTTGTTTTGTTAATTACCACGTAAAGCTGTTACCATAACAATATTTTGTTCCATTTTTTAAAAAAATTGTCATTATCATCAGCTTTACAGCAGCTTCGCATCGCTATGCATCTTGATGCCTTTTTTACTCCCTAACTTTAAAAAAGAGAGATAATATACATCACAACACTGTGAGTGTGAGAACACTAGGCCATCTTACTATACAGAATAGTTTAAAGCTTGAACTTCATGTAAACAACTCAGACAACTGTGTTGTTCAGTTAGTTTAGTCTGTTACTGCTACATCTTGAACACGGAAAACTAATAAATAATTAATTAAGGTATCAACATCTGGTCCTAAATACTGGGCCCCAGGTTACAGTATCCTGAGTATCGTATCATGAATCAGAATTGAATATAATCTGATATTTACAATTAGAAACAAATAACAGTGAGTGATTAACAGCTAGTAATCAGTGGTAACATTTTCATTTTTTTTCTACAGCTGGGAACCAGTCAGTGGAATTTGCTTAAAAATTAAACTCAAATGTAACGACTAAATAAACGTGTGTTTAAAAGCCCAATGCCGGTCATTTTTTCAGGACAGTACTACAAAAAAAGTAAGTACAGTTGAGTTGAGTTCAGTAACTACAGTTAGTTCCAGTCGTAAAAGACCCGTAAGTTGTTGTACCGAATGTACCTGACGCTTCATCAATAAATTGTGAAATAAAAAAATAAAAAGCACACACATTAATTTGCGTTTATTTTTGATATGATGAACAACGAATCTGAATATGGGACAATAACAAAACTCACATAGGACACCCCACTCTCATTTTCATTCTCTGTTTCGCCGCCTTCGATAATATTATTATCTTGGTCACCAGCGGCGGCTTTTCTTGTGCCGTCGTCTGCTCGCCAGGTTCAGGAACTTCTTGCACCTGTTTAGACTTTTTGGAACTGCCATTTGAATCCACGTCGCTTGTTCGCTTTTTAGGAGGCATAGCCGTTGATGTTTTAGTTGGAAAAATCTACTCAAATGGAAACAAAGAGAACCAGCAGAACTGCGTCCCTCTTGATCAGAGAGAACCGCCAAGCTATTCATGTAAATGGTAATCTCACGGGTTCACGTCAATTCGCGTTATTTTAACGAGATGATGTTTTGATTGGTTCCCGTGACAAGGGAAGGGGGAGAGATTACAAAATGTCCAGGCAGAAGAGGGGGGTGATGAACATCATTAAGTTGACCTCGGGCGACCCTGTGGGGTCAGCAGGTGCTTTTTTTTTTTTTTTGTTTTTTTTAAATAATAAGCTGAAGAATCATTATTATGTGTCGTACACTGTGGATCTGCCGATCAATTTACATATTTAATCATCATTAAGTACAGTACTATACCCGCTGGCATAGGTGATCATGTTTCTCCACAATTGTCCATCTCAACAGTTGTTTATCATTTCTGTTGTTGACCTTCTGCCAAGCCATTCTCTTAAGTTGCATGGTAGCTTTTCGCTTTGCTTCCCTCTATCTCTTCGACCCCCAATTTTCACAGTTGTCACAATATATTCCGGCTGTTCCCTTCTAATTATATAGCCAAAAAATGATGATTTTTACTTCCTAATGTTGGAAGTATATAAAGAAAATACTCAAAACCCACAAGTGGATATCAAAATGAAGGAATAGACCTGGAGACAGTTCAGAACTACAACTATCTTGACCATACTATAACCAGTGATGGAAAAACGTAAAACTGAAATAAATAAAAGAATCATCATCATTCATCAATATGCACTGGACCTGCTGGCGTAGGTGATCATGTCTCTCCACAACTTTCGATCTCGACAGTTATTTATCATTTCTGTTGTTGACCTTTTACAAAGCCAATAAAAGAATAGGAATGGCAAAAAGTAATATTAATGCCATGAAAAATATACTAACATCAAAACAAATAACACCAGGGCTAAAACTATGCATAATAATAATAGCAAAATGTTATATGTTTCAATATCCCTATAAGGCGTAGAAACATCGGACATTAGACAAGAAACAGAATAGAAAATTGAAGCTTTGAAATGTGGATATATAGAAGAATAGGTAGAATTGGATGAAAAGAAAAGAAAAACAAATGATGACGACTTAAACAACTAAAAATGAAAAGAGAACTACTAAACACAATCCAAACAAGACAAATGCGATTTTTGGGCCATGTTAAAAGACACTATTCAACACTATTGAAAAACAAAGCAATAACTACGGAAGCAAAAAGGGCAATATACAAATCAATTTTTCTACCAACTCTGAGCTATCAGTGCCAGAATTGGACGCTGGACTCTAGAACAATAAGAAAGATAACGACCACAGAAATGAAATGTGTCAGAAGAATGACAGGAAACAGCTTAAGGGACAGAGTAAGAAACACTGACCTGAGGAAGAAAACTCGAAATTGAACAGCCATCGAATACATAAAGAAACAACAGATAAATTGGTTCGGCCACATAACAAGACAGAAAGAACTAACAATGAATCAAAGAGCCATAAACAAACGCTACGAAAACGTCAGATTAAGAGGAAGACCGAGAAAGAGATGGATAAATGGAATACTAGAGTCACTAGGAGGAATAACATCAGAAGATGCCAACAGAAGAGCAAAGAATCGCAGATTGTATCTCCCCTCGACGCCAACGGCAACAGAGGAAGGATAGAAGAAGAAGGAGTTAAAAGACACAACAGCCTACTAAAAGTAATCTTGGAGGGAAAATACAAGGTAAAAGAGGTAGACTAAGAGGAGTAACATCAAAAGATGGGCAAGTCAGCCTATGATAACCTGCACCATTAAAGCAAGAGACAGAGCAGAATGGCGCTCCATGGTAGCCAACCTTCGTTGCGGAGATGGCACTCGATGATGATGACGATTATTGGAATTAGCTCTCTTTTTGATTTGGCCTCTTTCAGAACGTTTTCCTTACGCGTCTTAGCTGTCCGTGGTATTCTCAATATTCTTCTGTAAAACCATATTTGTACAGCATCCAGTTATTTTTTGTGTGCCTGTCGTCCTATTGTCCATGTTTCCCTTCCGTATGTTAGGACTAGCTCTACATAACATTTCAGAACAGAATGTTACCTAGGTGAACTTGAAAAATGGACGAACACCTGGTTCATACCAATCAACGAAAAAAAAATACATATACAATTTTCAGCATTTCAAGAAACACACTCTCTGCAAACTGAAGATAAAAGACCATACACTCCCTATTGACCAAAACCCAACATATCTTGGTGTCACCATGAATCGCAGAATGACTTGGAAAAATCAGATAGACAGAGCAAGGAAAAAAAACCAGAAAACGAACAAATATTATGAAGAAATTGGCAGGAACGGAATAGGGGGCAGACAGCAATATTTTGAAAAGATATACGTAGTAAGAGTCAGACCAGTTCTAGAGTATGGAGTCACAGCCTGGGTTATGGCTTCCAAATCACACATTAGCAAAATTAACAGAACACAGAACCAAGCTGCCCGTATCATCACTGGTGCTATGAAATCTACACCTATCAAGACTCTAGAAACAGTAACAGGTTTACAACCCTTAGATGACAGACGGGTCACTAAAGTATTGCAACAAACGGAGAAATATAGAAGAGGCTCCTTAGCCACCCCATGCACCAAAGAATAACTGGTTCCGGAATTGTACGACTAAAGAGGAGCAACTTCGCTAAAATTGCCAATGAACTAAACTACTGGAGACCCAGTACTTTCCCAAACAATATCGAAACCTTGGACCCATCTGATATGTCTCCTCACGGAAAACATAAAATACCAGAACTTAAGGAAAATATACAGGAATCATGAAAAAATGCACCCAATCAGACACAGAAAGAAAACACGTAGCAGAAAAACAAATACACGATACCTACCCACAGGACTCTTGGTCCCACATATACACAGGTGGCTCTGCTACAAATGCCACCAGAAATGGAGGGGGAGGTGTGACGCTGAATAACCAGGACGAGATCACCAAGTCAATAGCTACTGGAAAATTCTCAAACAACTTTAAAGCAGACACTGAGGCCATCAGAGATGCTGTAACAATGGCTACTCAACATAAAAATAACATGCACAATAAATTGGTGATTCTGACTGTCGCACTGTCAGTATTGTCAGCTCTAAAAAGCCCCAAGAACAATAAACTAGATGATTTGAGAACAACCTGTACCAACTATGCAATAACTTCCAGAGAGTAGTCATTCAGGGGATACCATCACACTGTAATATACACGGGAACGAACGCGCAGACAAATTAGCTAAAGAGGGAGGGAGATTACCACAAAAGAACCATCCGCTCAGTTATGATGAAGCCAAATCCATCCTCAAGGGTCAGTTCCATGAAAAATGGAAACGGGAACACCAAAGCATAACAAGAGTGATGGATACCACCAACTATCAAGGAGGGATCAAGTCATCATACTTCGCCTACGCACTGGCCACAATAGAATGAGAAAACGCATGTTCACCAAATCCAAAATAGGTACAACCAGCCTATGCCACTGTACACTGGACAATATGACTACAAAACATGTTCTACAGGATTCCCCCCCCCCCCAAGTACACAGACCTGAGAAGAGCAATGTGGTCCACGCCCACCTCCCTGGAAGAAAAACTATATGGGGCAATCGATTCGCTTAAAAAGACAGATGACTTCATAAGAGAGTCTGGAATCCTACTCTGATTGAGTCTTGATCGCAGAGAGAGAGAGAGAGAGAGAGAGAGAGAGAGAGAGAGAGAGAGAGAGAGAGAGAGAGAACTCGTTTTTCTTGTTTCTATTGTCAAAAATGGATTGCATCGTCCTCATTTTTTAAAAACTGTTTTTGTCTGAGCTGTTCTGCATCTCACCTCTGTTGTACATCTACCATCTACCTCTACCAGAACATCTTCTTCCTCTTCTTTCCTTCCTCATCTGCCTTTCAGCGTCGAGGAGAGATATAATTTGCGGTCTTTTGCTCTTCTGTTCGACTCTGCTGCTGTTATGTTTCCTAGTGCTTCTAATATTCCATCGATCTATCTTTTTCGTGGTCGACCCTTGGGTCTGGTGTTCTCACAACGTTTGTTGAAGGCTCGTTGTGTTGTGTTTAGATCTTTCTGCCTTGTCACGTGACCAAACCATTTTATCTGTTCTTTCTTTATATATTCTATGGCGGGGGCTATTCCTAGCTTTTTTCTCAGTTCTTCATTTCTGATCTTATCTCTCAGACTGTTTCCTGTCATTCGTCTTACACATTTCATCTCTGTAGAGGTTATTTTTATTATTGTTCTTGCATCTAGGGTCCAGGTCTGGCATTGGTAGCACAACGTTGGGATGAAGGTGCTCGTTTTGCCTCCAGAGTTATTTCCTTGTTGGACAATAGTGGTGATAACTGTACAATGATTTGACAAGCTTTGTTGCATCTTGATTCTATCTCTGCTGTTTGAGAATTATCGTTTGTCATTAGACTTCCTATGTATTTGAATTCCTCTATTTGTTTTAGTTGCCTTCCTTCTATAGTTATGTTGATGTTCTGTTTATTTTTGGCGACATTCATGACTTCTGTTTTGTTGATGTTGATTTTCATGTTGTATTTTGTGCCTGAGCTGTTGAGTTTGTTTAAGTGTTCTTGTAGGTCTTCTATTGTTTCATATATTAGTGCCCGATCGTCTGCAAATAAAAGCTCGTTGATCTCCTCTGTCTCTAATGCGTTGGCTAGCTTGCATATATAGTCCATGTATGTAATTAAGTGTTGCTATTCCCCGTTTGGAGTATTTTATTTCAGACGTGTGGATAAACTGTGATTACCGATATTTAAGTGGAATAGGATTTATTCTTCTTTGTGTCGTGTGTTCGCGGTTCAATAGTCAAGCACATGGTTCGACAAAAAATGACGCCGCTGCTGGTATGTTCAACCCGAAAATAAAAAGTCTGTGTCGGTGGATGGGGCGGATGAATCGAAAATGATCAACGGCCCAGAAGGCGAAAACAGCAAAATGTGTGGTACACATGAGGCATATTCAGAACACAAAAGACGAATATGGCAGACCACCGTGAAAGAGATTGTAGCCTCATCACGTAACACTCCAAAGAAAGCCATGGAGAGAAATTCTAACTAGAACTCTACACCTATGGACATAAAAAGAGGAGTAAGACAAGGATGTATCCTATCACCAAGCTTGTTCAATCTATACACTGAGCAAATCTTTAAAAACATCTCAGAGATACCAGGCCTAAACATTAATGGAAAGATATCAATAACCTAAGATATGCTGATGATACTGTTCTACTAGCAGAAAATCCTAAAGACCTACAACAATTGCTTAATGTGATAAACATAACAAGCAAATAATATGGACTAGAAATGAATATCAAAAAGACTAAAACTATGATCATAAACAAAGAAAATTCTCAAGACCTACAATTAAATATCACAGTTGAAGGAATACATCTGGAGACAGTTCAGAGCTACAACTACCTGGGACATACTATAACCAATGATGGAAAATGTAAAATTGAAATAAACAAAAAAATAGGTATGGCAGAAAGTAATTTTAATGCCATGAAAAATATACTAACAACAAAACAAATATCAGCAGGGCTGAAACTAAGAATGGCAAAATGTTACGTCTTCTCAATATTCCTGTATGGTGCAGAAACATGGACATTAGACAGGAAATCAGAACAGAAAATTGAAGCCTTTGAAATGTTGATTTATAGAAGAATAGGTAGAATTGGATGGAAACAAAAGATAACAAACGATGAAGTTTTAAAACAACTGAAAATAAAAAGAGAACTACTAAATACAAATAAGACAAGACAAATGAAATTTGTGGGGCATGTTAAAAGACACAACAGCCTACTAAAAGTAATATTGGAAGGAAAAATACAAGGTAAAAGAGGCAGAGGCAGACCAAGACTAACATGGACGAGTAACATCAAAAGATGGACAAGTCAATCTATGTCAGCCTGCACCACCAAAGCAAGAAACAGAGTAGAATGGCGATCCATGTTAGCCAACCTTCGTTGCGGAGAAGGCATACGATGATGATGATGATGTATGTAATTAACAGTAGGGGGGATAGTACGCACCCCTGTCTTACACCTGATCTTACTTCGAAGTGGTCTGTGTAGCCTGCTGCTGTTCTGACCCTGCAGCTGCTGTTGATGTAGAGACTTTTAATTAGGTTGGTTAGATGTTGACTTACTCCGTATGTTGTTAGTATCTCCACAGTTGTTCTCTGTTTACTCTGTCGAATGCTTTTTCCTGGTCAATGAAGGCTATGTATAAGTTTTGATTGTGTTCTGTCGTTTTTTCGACCAGAATATACTGGAATATATTATAACAACTGGAAAAATTGAGGGACATAGAGATAGAGGGAAGCAAAGATAAAAGATATCAGACAGCTTAAGAGAATGGCTGGGCAGAAGGTCAACAACAGAAATGATAAATAACTGTTGAGATCGAAAGTTGTGGAGAGACATAATCATCTACGCCAGGAGGCACGGTACTTGATGATGATGATGATCTACCTCTACATATTTAGGGCTGCCACAGTCTTCAGAGCAGAAACCGGGACAAATGGGGCTTTTTTACAGGCGAGACCAGGACATATCTGGTAAGCATAAGAAATCTCAATGGGACTAGATACATTAATATTCTCGCTAATTACGTTAATAATAATAATAATAATATTAATAATAATAATATTTCTTATTCTTCTTCTTTTCTCTTTTCACTGACACCTAAAAGGTGTCGTGGTTATATCATTTGTCGCTCTTGAGCTGCTCGAACTGTCTGAATTAGTGATTTTCCTTTATTGTTACATGCCTCTGTCACTGCATCTATTCATCTTCTTCAGGGTCTTCCTCTTGGTCTTTTCCATGCATTCTTAAGAAGAACGCAATACTATTTATTATAAAGTTGAATATGAAAACTTACACTTTAATATACATAGAAAAAGGTTATTGCTACTTTCTGAAACCTTGGTTTTCATCTGCTTAGTCTTGCTTAATGATAACAAATGCTAACGTTAACAGCTTGTATTACAACTTCATAGCTACAATTCACACAGTTGCCAGTAACCCACAAACCACAGAGAAAGAGCAAAAACAACAATATTGAGTCGGGGGGGGGGGGGGGATTGGTATTTGGAATTATAAATTAAAAGTCCACAAACTACAATTTGGGAATGCCGGGAAAGATACTTTCTTTGACCTTGGGACATCTGTAACTTGTTGCCGCCAAGCCAATCCCCCATCGTTCGTGTCAATGAATTATGTGTTATTCAGTTTTGAATTTACCGCTATCTGAGCATAAATAGGAAATTTTACCAAAAATATCGTCTCATGAGATAACAATTTCTAACTTCTCGCAACGGATTTTCAAAATGAGGCTCATTAGGCGAGATATTTTACAGGTAAATAGTAGGGTCAAATGGGTGTCCCGCAGACATTTTTTTCAGGACAGTGAATAATTTTATTTAAAAATCGGGACTTTGGCAATCCTATTAAATTGTCCTTTGAACATTCAAAGACAACATTCTTCTTCTTCTTGCCTTCCTCATTTGCCTTTCAGCGTCGAAGGGATATATAATTTGCTGGGGTTTTTTTTTTTTTTGCGCCACTTGTGTCTGGTGTTTCTGCAACGTTTATTGTAAGCTCGCTGTGTTGTGTTTTGATTTTTTTCTGCCATGTCACATGGCCAAACCAATTTATCTGTTGTTTCTTTATGTATTCTATGATGGTGATTATACCTACCTTTTTTTTCTCAGTTCTTCATTTCTGATTTTATCTTTCTCTGGCCGTTTCCTATAATTCGTCTAACATATTTAATCTCAGTAGTGGTTATTTTTCTTATTGTTCTTGCATCTAGGGTCCACGACATTGGTAGCACAACGTTGGGATGACGATTGTATTGTAGAGTCCCCGTTTTGCTTCTAGAGTTATTTCCTTGTTGGACAATAGTGGTGATAGCTGTCCAATGATTTGACAAGCTTTGTTGCATCTTGAATCTACTTCTGCTGTTTGTAAATTGTCGTTTGTCACTAGACTTCCTAGATATATTCATCTCCTTGTATTACTTGTCCGGCGTCTATGGGACGTTATTTGATGTTCTGTTTCTTCTTTACGATATTCATGACTTATATGTTGTTGATGTTGATTTTCACGTTGAGTGTCTGTGCTGTTAAGTATATTTAAGTGTTCTTGTAGGCCTTCTATTTTCCCCTGTATTAGTGCCTGATGGTCTGCAGATAGAAGCTCGTTGATCTCCCCTGTCTCTGATGGGTTTGCTAGCTTGCATATGTAGTCCATGTAGGTAACAAACAACAGGGGAATTGTACGTACCCCTGTCTTACTCCTGATCTAACTTCGAAGTGGTCTGTGTAACCTGCTGCTGTTCTGATTGTGCAGCTGCTGTTAATGTAGAGACATTTAATTGTTGATTAGATTTTGGCTTACTCCGTTTATTGTTAGTACACCCAACAGTTGTTATCTGTTTACCTGAGTAACATACATCATTCATCTTCTTCTTCTTCCTTTCAGCTCCCTGTGGAGCATAGGTCTTCAACAAACACTCCATGCCGTTCTATTTCTTGCCATTCTTTTAAGATCTTCCATGTCTTCCCCATCATCTTCACCTCTGCTTCCATTTGTATTCTCCAAGAATACATTGGTCTTCCTCTTTATCTTTTCCCTGGGGATTCCAAAAAAGGGTATATTGTGTAATACTCTCATTTGGATTCCGCAGTGTGTGTCCTGTCCAGCGCCATCGTCTACGCTGTACCTCTTTATCCATTGGTATTTGACTGGTACATTTCCATAATTCTATGTTAGTGATTTTGTCTTGCCATTTCAATCCTTTTATTCTGCGTAAGCATCCATTAATGAAGGAACATGCAACATTGACTACATATAATTTATAAATTCTGCCTTGCTAGAAGGCCAACGAAAATCTTGGATTGAGGTTATTAATATCACATGGTTGTTCCAAATTAATACTGGTTGGAGCTAGATATTCCTATAATAGATTTAGGCAGTGAGATTCTAAACAAACGAGAATATTAACCTGACAAGTTAACGAAACGAATTTCAACATTTAGCTTTGTTTCTGTTTTCAACAATTATGTCATTCAATTGCATACCTTTTTCTTGGGTTTCTCTCTTCTACCTTTTTAGCCCCCAGTGGAGCATATGTCTTCAACAAACACTTTCTAAGTCGTTCTGTTTTTTTGCCATTCTCTTAAGATCATTCCATGTTTTCCCCATCATTTTCATCTCTGCTCCTATCTGTCTTCTCCAAGAATTCATTGGTCTTCCTCGTTGTCTTTTCCCCTGGGGATTCCAAAAAAAGGGCCTGTTGTGTAATACTCTCAGTTGGCTTCTGCAGTGTGTGCCCTATCCAGCGCCATCTTCTTCGCTGTATCTCATTATCCACTGGTATTTGACTGGTACATTTCCATAATTATATGTTAGTGATTTTGTCCTGCTATTTTCATCCTTTTATTCTGCGGAAGCATCCATTAATGAAAGTCTGTATCTTTATGATTGTCAATTTCGTTGTTATCCATGTTTCACAGCCAAATAATAGGATCGACTTAACATTTGAGTTGAAAATTGTTATTTTTGTATTTAACCTAATTTCTTTGGATTTCCATATGTTTCCCAGTGCATTGAAAGCTCCTCTTGCTTTTGATATCCTTATTTTGGTATCATTTTCTGTTCCTCCCTCTTTATCTATATTACTGCCCAGATATATGTAAGATTGTACGTCTAGTAGACGTAGTTTATTTAAGTTTATTTGGTTATTGCCAACTGCATTAATTCTCATAATGTTGGTCTTATCTCTATTAATCTTCAGTTATAGCTGTTGTGATCTCTCATCAAGTATGTTAATTTTATCCTGCATCTGTTGATGGCTGTGTGAAAGGAGAGCTATGTCATCAGCAGTCTAAATCATCAAGTTGTTTAGTCAGTGACCACTGGATTCCATTTCTGTTGTTTTGAGTTATTTTCATAATCCAATCTATGGCCAGTAGAAAGAGAAATGGAGACAGAAGGCATCCCTGCCTTACTCCTGTTCTTATTTCAATTGCTTCTGTAAGCTGTCCTTCATGCACCACACCACATTTCGTTCCTTCATACATTGTTTTTATCAGGTTAATAAACTTTATGGGGATTCCGTAATGACTCAGCAACTTCCAAAGCATTCCTCTGTCTAAACTATTCCTAATTATTAGGAAATGCCTTTTCGTAATCTATGAATCCAAAATAAAGTTGGGACTGTAGTTCTAAACTTTGTTCAACTATTATAGAGAGAGTAGTTATTTGATCAGAACATGATCTGTTCTTCCTAAAACCTGCTTGTTCATCTCTCAAATGTTTCTCTATGGCCTCTTTTAGTCTCACCAGAATGATTCTGCTTAATATTTTTCCTGGCACTGATAGTAGCATAATTCCCCTATAATTTGTGCACTCCTGTAAACTTCCTTTCTTTGGTAGTTTGATCATATAACCTTCTCTCCAGTCTTTAGGCATTTCTTCCCTCTCCAAAATTGTATCCAATAGATCATGTAACATCTTGGTAGAGGTGTTAATATCTGCTTTGATGGCTTCCAAAGGAATTTCATCTGGTCCTGTGGCTTTACCATTTTTCAATAGTTTGATGGCTTTCATTATTCTGACCAGGAAAAAGCATTCGACGGAGTAAACAGAGAACAACTGTGGGAGATACTAACAACATACGGAGTAAGCCAACATCTAACAGAGAACAGCTGTGGGAGATACTAACAACATACGGAGTAAGCCAATATCTAACAGAGAACAACTGTGGGAGATACTAACAACATACGGAGTAAGCCAACATCTAATCAACCTTATTAAAAGTCTCTACGTCAACAGCAGCTGCAAGGTCAGGACAGCAGCAGGCTACACAGACCACTTCGAAGTTAGATCAGGCGTAAGACAGGGGTGTGTACTATCCCCCCTACTGTTTATTACATACATGGACCATATATGCAATCTAGCCAACCCATCAGAGACAGAGGAGATCAACGAGCTTCTATTTGCAGACGATCATGCACTAATACATGAAACAATAGAAGACCTACAAGAACACTAAAACAAACTCAACATCTCAGGCACAAAATACAACATGAAAATCAACATCAACAAAACAGAAGTCATGAATGTCGCCAAAAATAAACAGAACATCAACATAACTATAGAAGGCAGACAACTAAAACAAGTAGAGGAATTCAAATACCTAGGAAGTCTAATGACAAACGATAATTCCCAAACAGCAGAGATAGAATCAAGATGCAACAAAGCTTGTCAAATCATTGGACAGTTATCACCACTATTGTCCAACAAGGAAATAACTCTGGAGGCAAAACGAGCACTATACAATACAATCTTCATCCCAACGTTGCTACCAATGCCAGATCTGGACCCTAGATGCAAGAACAATAATAAAAATAACCTCTACAGAGATGAAATGTGTTAGACGAATGACAGGAAACAGTCTGAGAGATAAGATCAGAAATGAAGAACTGAGAAAAAAGCTAGGAATAGCCCCCGCCATAGAATATATAAGGAAACAACAGATAAAATGGTTTGGCCACGTGACAAGGCAGAAAGATCTAAACACAACACAACGAGCCTTCAACAAACGTTGTGAGAACACTAGACCCAAGGGGCGACCACGTAAAAGATGGGTCGATGGAATATTAGAAGCACTAGGAAACATAACAGTAGCAGAGGCGAACAGAAGAGCAAAAGACCGCAAATTATATGTCCCCTCGACGCTGAAAGGCAGATGAGGAAGGAAAGAAGACGAAGAAGAAGATGGTTTCATTATTTCTTCTTTGCTTGGTTTTCCACAGTTACCGTGCAACTCTTCTTTTGCTGGTAGTATATCTGGAGGATCATTTGAGCCGGGTCTGTTCAAAAGTTCTTCAAAGTGCTCTTTCCATCTCTCTATTTGTCCCTGATATTACTAAGCAGATTTCCTTTCTTATCTTTAATAAAGGCATTGATCTGTTTGTATTTTCTCTTGGGTTGGCGAAGAAATAATAACATAAACAAGCATCATTGTTTGTGAAAGCCAAATTTATATATCTAGCGAAGTTCGATAGGCAGAATTTTGCCTGAGCATCACTTTTTTCCCCCCATATATTCTCACCTGCAGCCGTGTGCTCGGGTGTCCCTCATTACACATGCAGATATTCTCGGATTTCAGAGTTACTCTCCTTTTTTATCGCCGTGAGTTTTCATGTTTTCGTTGATTTTTTCCCTAGAAATTTTCCCCAACCATTAGCCATTATTTGACCTTCTCTTTTCGATCTCCAACTACCAAAGGTTCTTTAACGTGCGCAGATTGCACACGGGACTTCCTCCCCCCCCCCCACCGCTACCAGAGAGAGATCTATACGTTGAATCTCCGGACATCAGGGATGGTAAAGCTACAAAGAGACGGAGGATTCGATTTTACAAAAATAAATAAATAAATATAATTTACTGCCTGTGTGGGATCGAACTCGGGACCTCCTTCTTGTCCAGAGGCGACGTCTTAGCTCTAGAAGTCCAGCCCTTCTAGAATTTGTATTAGCTACAGGAACCATCAGAGTTCATACTTTGTGTAAATAGTAGAGGTTGATGCAACACTTATGGGTCTATATTGAGTACAGTTCGATTCTTGAAATCAACAATCCTGTACTTGAGTGTACTTGTGCTTTGCATGTCTTGTGCTCAACAGTAATCGATTTGTACGAAGCGATAAGGGTCTCTTACTTATTGATCCCTCATATCTTCTGAATAGATGAGCTCAAAATCGAATAACCACGATGTAGGCCGCTTGTTCAATTTGAGAGCGCAATAAATAAATAAATAAATATTGACTAATGAAATTCGAAGAGGGCGAAATGTTAGCCGCTTTAAACAAAAATGCGAAATGCAAAATTTACCTTATCGTTGAAATGGTATAAAATATAGCATATAAATGAACGTGAAGACGGATCCTTGCCAGTGGTAAAGTGTGTTAGATCTGAAGAAGAAAGAGTAGTGCTAATGATACTCTGTCCAAATAAAATGACAAAATAAAAGCAAGCAAAGATAAAGGCACTGACATCATCATCACGTACCATGCCTGCTGGCGTAGGTGATCATGTTTGTCCACAACTTTCGATCTCGACAGTTATTTATAATTTCTTTGTTGACTTCTCCCAAGTCATTCTCTTAGGTTGTCTGATATATTTTCTCTTTGCTTCCCTCTATCTCTTCGTCTCTCAATTTTCCCAGTTTTTATAATATATTTCAGCTGTTTCCTTCTTATTGCATGGTCAAAAAATTGTGATTGTTTCTTCCTAATATTGGAAATTAGCTATCTTTTTGCTTTGACCTCTTTCAGAACGTTTTCATTACTATTCTTAGCTGTCCATGATATTCGCAACATTATCATCATCATTAAGTGCCGTCTCCGCACAGAAATATTGAATACCATGGAGCGCCATTCCACTCTGTCTCTTGCTTTGGTGGTGCAGGTTGTCATAGGTTGACTTGTCCATCTTTTGATGTTACTCGTCTTGGTCTACCTCTTTTACCTTGTATTTTCCCCTCCAATATTACTTTAGTAGGCTGTTGTGTCTCTTAACATGACCCAAAAGTCGCATTTGTCTTGTTTGGATTGTGTTTAGTAGTTCTCTTTTCATTTTTAGTTGTTTAAGACTTCATCGTTTGTTATCTTTTCTTTCCATCCAATTCTACCTATTCTTCTATATATCCACATTTCAAAGGCTTCAATTTTCTGTTATGTTTTCCTGTCTAATGTCCATGTTTCTGCACCATATAGGAATATTGAGAAGATGTAACATTTTGCTATTATTCATAGTTTTAGCCCTGGTGCTACTTGTTTGATGTTAGTATGTTCTTCATGACGTTAAAATTACTTTTTGCCTTTCCTATTCTTTTGTTTATTTCAGTTTTACATTTTCCATCACTGGTTATAGTGAGTCCAAGGTAGTTGTAGTTCTGAACTGTTTAATTTTGATATCCATTTGGGTTTTGAGTATTTTCTTTGTTTATGATCATAGTCTTTGTCTTTTTGGTATTCATATCTAGTCCATATTTTTTGCTTGTCATGTTTGTTACATTAAGTAATTGTTGTAGGTCTTTAGGATTTTCTGCTAGTAGTACAGTATCATCGGCATATCTTAGATTATTGATTATCTTTCCATTAATGTTTAGGCTTGGCATCTATGAGATGTTTTTAAAGATTTGCGCAGTGTATAGATTGAACAAGCTTGTTGATAGGATGCATCCTTGACTCACTCCTTGTTCTCAACATTCTTCTGTAAAACCATATTTCTAAAGCCTCCAGTGATTTTCTTGTCTGTTGTCCTATTGTCCATGATTCACATCCATTTGTTAAGACTGGCTCTACATAACAATTAAGAACTCTTTTTCTATTCTTTTGTCAAGACGCTGACAGCATTTTGTAAAATAAAAATGTATTTATTTCCTTCATCATGTATCATACTATAGCAAAGTCGGATGTCTAGGGCCGAAAAGCGCAGCGGCTTTGACGTAAAAACTAACGATGTAGCTCAAATATGCCCACTTAACGATTGAACGCTAATAAGAATAAGAGGATTGATCATACAGCTTTGAGGCCAAGAATTCATTGGTTTATTTTCCTCTCGAATCGAAGATGGCACATAGGGCGGAAGTCATAGTTTTCCAGGATTTGCTGCCATAGTTCGTTCAGAATTTCGTGCCCGCGGAGTTTATTAATTATCTCGGAAACTGTTTTGATGAATTTCAATAATTTTAAAAATTGAAATCTGATTTCTGATTTTTTTCACCGACCTTAAGCCTGACTTTTTTCCCTACTGCAATGCATTTAGGAAAAGTTGTTCTTTCTTTAAGGTATATAAAAATATGATTTTCTTCATCATCATCATCATCGAGTGCCGTTTCCGCAACGAAGGTTGACTACCATGGAGCGAAATTCTGCTCTGTCTCTTGCTTTGATGGTGCAGGTTGTCATAGGCTGATTTGTCCATCTTTTGAAATTACTCGTCCATGTTAATCTTGGTCTGCCTCTGCCTCTTTTACCTTGTAGTATTTTCCCCTCCAGGATTACTTTTAGTAGGCTGTTGTGTCTTTTAACATGGCCCAAAAATCGCATTTGTCTTGTTTGAATTGTGCTTAGTAGTTCTCTTTTCATTTTTAGTTGTTTTAAGACTTATCGTTTGTTTTCTTTTCCTTCCATCCAATTCTACCTATTCTTCTATATGTCCACATTTCAAAGGCTTCTATTCTCTGTTCTGTTTTCTTGTCTAATGTCCATGTTTCTGCACCATATAAGAATTTTGAGAAGATGTAATATTTTGCTATTCTTAGTTTTAGCCCTGGTGTTACTTGTTTTGATGTTAGTATGTTCTTCATGACATTAAAATTACTTTTTGCCATTCCTATTCTTTTGTTTATTTCAGTTGTACATTTTCCATAACTTTTTATAGTATGTCCAAGGTAGTTGTAGTTCTGAACTGTCTCCAGGTCTATTCCTTCAATTTTGATATCCACTTGTGGGTTTTGAGTATTTTCTTTGATTATGATAAATAGTTTTAGTCTTTTTGATATTCATATTTAGTCCATATTTTTTGCTTGTCATGTTTATTTCATTAAGTAAATGTTGTAGATCTTTAGGATTTTCTTTAGGATGTCAGCAAATCTTAGGTTATTGATTATCTTTCTATTAATTTGTAGGTCTGGCATCTCTATGATGTTTTTAAAGATTTTCTCAGTGTATAGATTGAACAAGTTTGGTGATAGGATGCATCCCTGTCTTACTCCTCTTTTTATATCAATGGGTGTAGAGAACTCTTTGTTATATTTATTATTGCTGTTTGCTCCCAGTATAGATTACTTATTAGTCGTATGTCCATGTCATCTAGATGCATCTCTTTTAGGCATTCTATAAGTTGTTTGTGGTGTACTCTATCAAAAGCTTTGGTGTAGTCTAAGAAGCAGACATATATTGGTTTGTTTACTTCTGTGTACTTTTTGATTAAAGTTCTCATGCAGAATATGGCTTCTTTTGTCCCGCTATTGTTTCCTAAATCCAAATTGCTGCTCATCTAATTCAGTATTGATTTTATTCTGAATCCTTCCTTGTATAACTTTTAGCAAGAGTTTTGTAACATGGCTCATTAGACTTATTGTTCTAAAGTCACTGCATTCAACTTCACCATTCTTTTAAGGCAATGCAATTAAAGTTGATGTTTTTAGTTCATTTGGTATGTATCCTGTGTGGTATATGTTGTTGCATATGTCTGCAATCACTTCAATGCCAAAATCTTCTAGCGCCTGTATCATCTCTATCTGTATGCTGTCCGGTCCTGCTGCTTTTTCCTTTTATTATTTTTATAGCTTTTTCCACCTTAGATTTTAAGATTTTATAGCTGATGTACATTTTATAACTGGTTTGTTGTCCCTTTGATCACGAAATAGTTCTGTTATATATTCCTGCCATCTATCTATAATATCTTATTGTCTGTTAACATTTTTTCCTTTTTTTGTCTGCAATGCATCCACCTTCTGTGGCTTTTTAAATTTTTATTAGGCATTCTCTTTATTTCTGTGATGATTTTCTAGACTGTCCTAATTTTTTTAGGAGTTTACAATACCCACATTTGTTGTAATCAACATTGTCATTTAAAAAGGTAGAAACTATATAGGGCAATCGATTCAAATAAACAGACAGCTGACTTCATGAGAGAGTCTGGAATCCTACTCGGATTGAGTCTTGATCGCAGAGAGAGAGAGAGAGAGAGAAAGAAAGAGAGAGAGAGAGAGAGAGAGAGAGAGATTTAAAAAGGCAAAATCACACGTGTTTATGCACACAATCTTAGCACTTTCTGGCACTTATTGAACGTGATTTTGAAAGACGCGCCACTTTTGTCATTTCCGATTTCTTGTTAAATAGTTCCAGAGGCGTACTTTGACAAAATATTTACTATTAATGTAAATTCCTTTGCATGTGATAATTTGTAATGCTGTTGTGAAGTGACTACTTGACTTTTAAAATCATGAAGAATTTAAAGTGTAAATTCATCACTATGCAAAAGCTAACTGTGTTATTGTACAGGAACTTTTGGAATAACCTATCTCTATGACAAAGATTTGTTGTTGTTGTTGCGTTCGCCAGCTTTCAACTCTGACGAAGTCACTAGAGATTAGGAACTGAATTTGCGCGTTAATCCATTTTTCCCTAGCAGCCGTGTGCACAGGGGTCCCTCGCCGCACAGGCAGATAACTCAGACTTCGGAGCTACTCATGTTTTTTTCCGTCGATGAGTAACTGACGTTTTCAAGCCGGGTCTCGCTGTTGAGACCAGGGGTGGTTGCCGCAGAGAGAAATCACAAACAAAAATCCTAACCGGTGTAGTCGAGATTTGAACCTACAACCTCTCTGTCCCGAGGCCGGCGTCTTGCCTCGAGACCAACAAGTCCCCCATGAACTGGGAATATGAGGAAACTGCAACAAGGAACACTTTCCATACAGAGCCTGCAATGGTTCTTGCTGCCTATCCACCATATACCCCGAAGTTCTCGTCCTCCTGAAAATGATGATTGTCATATTTTTTTAAAATGTATAGCGCTTGATGATGTTAGGCCATCGTTGTTGACTCCAATTCCGAACATATAAGCACACAGTTAGTCGTCAGATTATCCCCGTCACACATCAAACAACAGACCGTAAGTTTAGCGTACGGCCGGTCTAGGGATTCACGATGAACCATTACGATGACCTAGCACACATAACAATGTCGCACTCCCAGCAATGACGCGCCCTTTAGATTCTTGATTACTCTAGTGAATGCAACCTACGACGAACAAAACTACTGTGCAAATTCCCTAAAGAGATAAAACTGCGGCTGACGAAGCATTTCACATTAATGAGTAACATGAAAATAACTTGCGTCAAGGAATTCAAACAACCATAAGCAGCACCAATGTGATGTACAAGCGCAGAACAAGTCTAGGCGGTGAAAGGTCGCATTCACGACACTTGATTTGTCAAAAAGGACTGTTGTTGGCATACGACTTCGCTTTAGCGGCGCAGATGTAATAAATATATCATCATTTTGACTTTAACGCAGGAAAGTGCAACGGAGAACAGAAATTAATCAGACCCAGATTGCACTTTCTGCACTGCAGCGATCGAGAGGACGTGGACTAGATCCGCCATCGTGGAGACGGAAGTCCGTAGTGACGAAGATATAAATCAAATGAACAATTGTGACCCTCTTCAATGTGATACGGATACGCCTTTGACTTGTATTGTTAGAAAATTAACATAATTTACAGTAAAATCTATTGTTTAGAGCACGCGGTTTGATATTTTACTAAAATTTTAGAACAAAAAACGATTGTGCAAAATTCAGACTACCTTTGTACTTAAATGTTATCAAATCTGAAGGTCGGTGAAAAAAAAAAAGATTTCATGAAGAAGAATTACAGAAATTCATCAAACAGTTTACGAGATAATTGATCAACTCTGTGGGCACGAATTTGTGAATGAGCTATAGCTCTTGTAGTTCTTGGTTGTTTCTTAATCCCATGGTTGAATTTTACTTAGAAATTGTCCTGTCTATAGACCTGCCTTTTTTTCTTGAACCAGATAGTCTCCACGTGAATGACTGAAGGGGAAGTCTTTCTTCATTCATTCTCGGCACATAACCTATATATTTCCAACGCATTATTTTTATATATAAAGCTTGACACGTACTCTTGTTTTAATTCGTCTCTTATCAGTTCGAAGAATTACATAAGCCACATAATTCCATATCAACATACGCCACATAATTACATTTCAACATAAGTCACAGAATTACATATAAACATAAGTCACATCATTACATATCAATATAAGCCACATAATTACATATCAACATAAGCCACATAATTACATATCAACATAAGTCACAAAATTACATATCAACATAAGCCACATCATTACATATAAACTTAAGCCACATCATTACATATAAACTTAAGCCACATCATTATATATCAACATAAGCCACATAATTACATATCAACATAAGATATCAACATACGTCATAGAATCGAATAATTCGTTTAGGCTCGAATTTATCCTCCTTCCCTCAAAAGCTAATTGCATTGCACTGTGTCTTGCTCCTGACGAGATTTAAACGGCAGCCATAGACAAAGTGCTTTAAACACTAACCGCAACGCTTTAAACACGACCACGCCAGTATCTTTTGTTCTTTAAGAGTTTCCTCATTAGTTTAGTCATCCAATCATTTTAATTTACTACGGCATTTTGTCAAATCCAAATATTTGTACTTTTCTCATTCTTCTTTTCTTGTTCCTCTTCTTTTCTTTCTGTCTTTCTTCCTTCTTCTTTCGCTTCTTTCTTACATCTTCTTCCTTCACATTCTTCTTCTTCTTCTTTATCGTTATTATAATTCTACTTCTTCTCCTCCTCTTCCTCATTCACATTCTCTCATTTCTTCATTTTCTCTTTCTACTACTTCTTATAGCAATATGTTTGTGTCATCAATGTAACAATTTGCATGTTGATCTTTTCTCCCATAAACATATTTAAACCATGGCTACCCCCCCCCAACCCCTTCTTCTTCGTCTTATAGATTTCATGCTTTTAAGCAAAGGCAAGCCCATAGGTTGCGTTGATCAAGTGGGATGAAACGTTCATCCAAAACTGGATAATATAACATTTGTTATAAAGAAAACATCATCGTCATTATTTCTTGTCAAAGCGGATTAGAAGATTATTGAGGAAATAGATCGAGCTGTGATACGTCTGGTCCAAGGATGTCAATGTTGTGGCCAGTTTAGTAAAATGTCGATGTAGTGCGATCGCTTCCGCAATATCTTTAATTTTATTTCGCTTTTTCACTGATCACATTAGATTTTGTTATTTAATATTAGCATTTAAGAAATGTTTATTATTTTTTATTTATTTTTTTTTCACATAAAATGCTTACAGTTTTTAGTCAATAGGCTCGCTGGCAGCTCTGACACTGAGTGTGCCCTCTCACATCGGATCTCACTAGCCAGAGAACAAACACCAGACATGCCAAGAGCTGTTAACCCCCTACTGCCCATACCAGAACAGACTCCCTGGACAGAGGAATCAGGATTATCAGTTCAAATACGGACAGAAGTGAAAGGAATAGTTGATAAAGAGGAACAGTATAGTCTACAGCGAAAAACAATAACTCTCAGTTTCCTGGATGAAGAATACCCACAAGACCTATGGATTCGTGTGTATACAGATGGATCAGCACAGAATGCAGTAAAAAATGGGGGAGCAGGTGCATATATAGAGTACCCAAATAAACACTAGGGATATGAATAAAATAGCAACAGGGAAATATTGTCACAATTATGATGCAGAAATACAAGCAATAAAGTTGGCAATAGAAAAACTGCTGAACATTAATCTTAGCCCGCAGCCTGTAGTGTTTTTGACAGATGCAAGATCAGTACTCCAGGCACTACAATCCAGAAAATTACCACATCTGCAGACCTTATTGACTGAACTCTGCAAGCACCACAGGGTTGCCCTGCAGTGGATCCCATCTCACTGTGGAATACCAGGAAATGAGAAAGCAGATCAGTTGGCAAAGGAAGGTTCAACAGGCACACAACTAGATACACCGGTTACATACCATCATAAGAAACAGATAATCAAATCAATCAGAGGACCACAAGCCCAAATTATGATGCCTTTCATAATATGAATAGATATGAAAAAGTTATCATTATACGCCTCAGAACAGGACACAATCGACTCCATAGTCACATGTATACAAAATTCAAGATCGGCACCTCAACTACTTGTACATGTGGACAGGCGCCCCAGACTGCTGAACACATACTTCAAGACTGATCTGAATATAGTAGACTGAGGAAAATCCATTGGCCCATAGATACAACACTACAGACAAAACTATTTGGGCCACTGCAAGAATTACAAAAGACAGTAACATTTATACAGGAAACGACATTGCAGATATAGACAATACTTCAGGCGAACGAAAGATAGATAGACTAGCCAGAGAGGGCTAGACATCAGATCTTACTAGCCAGAGAGGGCTAGACATCAGATCTCACTAGCCAGAGAGGGCTAGACATCAGATCTTACTAGCCAGAGAGGGCTAGACATCAGATCTCACTAGCCAGAGAGGGCTAGACATCAGATCTCACTAGCCAGAGAGGGCTAGACATCAGATCTCACTAGCCAGAGAGGGCTAGACATCAGATCTCACTAGCCAGAGAGGGCTAGACATCAGATCTCACTAGCCAGAGAGGGCTAGACATCAGATCTCACTAGCAAGAGACCGAGGCAGGACAAAGCTACGAAGAAATCGCTGTTTCGCAGTGAAACATTACAACTGTTGTGGAATTAAAACCCAGGACTTTCGTGTCCAACAGAGGCAGACGTCTTACCTCCAGGCCACTGAAGCACCACCTTACTTTCAGTTTTTCTTGTATTTTCGTGTGAATATTGTCTTTGTCCCAGAAGGAATTCAGCATCAAAGTTGGAACGTTTTGTGTCGTAAATTAGATATTCACAGGAGACACAGGCGCCCCAGCAGCGCTGGAAGTTGTCAGTGACCCACAGCTGTCATCAGGATTGGTATACCAGAAATATTCAGACCCTACTCCACCTTTTCACGGTGCCTCCAGAAACACCCTATTATCGCCTCGGAAGTTCCCCATATAATAATATTTATGTATTATTATTTGTACCCATGTCTAGTAGGCCATGGCCAAGCGAGTAGGGATCGAAAAAGGAGGACAGTCTGAAATTAATAAATGGCGTGCTGATGTCGGATGTGTTGGGCCGAAAAGCGCAAATATCACAGTTTTACTGCAAACCACAACACAACGCAGATATGCCCACTTAACGTCCTTTTAAGGGCGGATGACGAATAGGTGCGATTCTTTAATCATCGGGTGAACGCAAACGAACGAAAAGAAAAAGATATTAATTCATGACGAGACACAATCGAAGGACTTCTGTGTTTGCCATCTTATCCTGCAAAGTCAAATCTTCAACTGTTTTCTTTTAATTATGTCACGCGAAAGTGATTCACAATCCTTGAAAATGCCAGTCACACAGCAACAGGTTGCGACACTTTAGCTATCCAGTAAGTAACTTTATTGATGGCCTCAGTTCGTTAGTCACGAACATGTGGGTATCAACAAGATATGATACTAAACTATATTGTGCTGTAGTACAGAGATAATGACATACGCCTGAATACTTACTTGTTGGAAAAACAAATATTAATAAACTTTCGCCAGGCCCTCTTTGCCGCTTTAGGTTATATATATATATATATATATATATATATATATATATATATATATATATATATATATAATCATCATCATGTGCCATACCGGTTGGCGTAGGCGATCATGTCCTTCCACAATCTTCTATCTAAAGTACATCGTATCAGATCTGTTGTTGACTGTTTTCCATGCCATAACACCAAGCTATCCTGTATTTTCTCTCTTTGTCGTCCGCGATCTCTCTTTCCTTTTATTTTCCAGTTGTAACCACGTATTCCAACTTTCCTCTTCTCATGGTGTCACCGAAAAATGTTGATTGTTTCTTTCTGATGTTTTTTAGGAGTTTCTCTTTTTGTGTTGGCCTCTTTGAGAATTTCCTCATTGGTCTTTTTAAGCTCTCCAGGAAACATTCAACATTCTTCTGAGAAATCCCATCTTTGTGGCCTCTAATCGTCTTTTCATATGTTTGTATACTGTCCATGATTCGCTTCCATAGGTCATATATATATATATATATATATATATATATATATATATATATATATATATATAAACCCAAAAATCATGTGCCGAAGACCTGTAAAATTTATGGTCACTAACACCATATTCCCTTTACGCCACTTGGTGTGACTGGGGTACTTTACTTTTACTTTATATATATATATATATATATATATATATATATATATATATATATATATATATACACATATATATCATCATCATCAAGTACCGGGCCTACTGGCGTAGGTGATCATGTCTCTCCACAACTTTCGATCTCGGCAGCTATTTATCATTTCTGTTGTTGACCTTCTGCCAAGCCATTCTCTTAAGCTGTCTGTTATTTTTTCTCTTTGCTCCCCTCTATCTCTTCGTCCCTCAATTTTTCCAGTTGTTACAATATATTCCAGTTGTTCTCTTCTCATTACATGGCCAAAAAATGATGATTGTTTCTTCCTAATACTGGAAATTAGCTCTCTTTTTGCTTTGGCCTCTTACAGAACACTTTCATTACTCTTCTTAGCTGTCCATGGTACTCTCAACATTCTTCTGTAAAACCACATTTCTACAGACTCCTGTGATTTTCTTGTCTGTTGTCCTATTGTCCATGATTCACATCCATTTGTTAAGACTGGCTCTACATAACATTTAAGAACTTTTTTTCTTGTTTTTATTGTCAAAAATGGATTGCATACTATCTTCCTCATTTTTTTGGAAAGCTGCTTTTGCCTGAGCCATTCTGCATCTCACCTCTTTTGTACATCTTCCGTCTGAGGTTAACAAAGTTCCCAAATATTTAAATTCATTTACCTGTTTTAATATTGTTCCACTTGTCTTTATTTTGCACAGAGGTTGTGTCTTTTTCTTTGCTGTTACCATTACCTTTGTCTTTTTGCTATTAAGGCTGAGTCCATTATTTTCATTCTTTCACTATAATGTCAAACATTTCTTGTAACTCATTTTCACTCTTAGCGATTAAGACTGTATCATCAGCATACCTTAGATTATTTATATTATTACCTCCAATTGTTATTCCAGGCATGTCCCTTATGGATCTTAAAATAATCTCACTATAAATATTAAACAAATCTGGTGACAGCACACAACCTTGTCTAACACCCTGTTTTATTTGTTGAAACATTCCCAATTGGTTTCCAGTTCTTACGGACGCTGTTTGTTGCCAGTACATGTTCTTTATTATTCTTAGATCTTTGCTGTCTACGTTTATGCTTTCTAAAATTTTGATTCTTTCTTGGTGCTTTACTTTGTCAAATGCCTTGGTGTAATCTATGAAACATAGGTATAGATCTGTTTTCACCTCTATGGCTCTTTCTACTAAAGATCTTATGATATAAATGGCTTTGCTTGTTCCTTTATCTCTAACAAAACCACACTGTTCATTGCTAATTTCTGGACTGATTTTGTTTCGCACTCTTCGCATGATGATTCTTAGTAATATCTTAGTCATATGACTCATAAGGCTTATTGTGCGATAATCATCGCATTCAATCGCACCCGATTTCTTTGGTAGGGCTATGAATATTGATTTGAGCATGTCGTCTGGTATATATCCGCTGTTGTAGATATCATTCAATATTTTTGTTATTATTACTATTCCAAAATCACCTACAGTTTTAATCTCTTCTTATAAAGTTAAGTTTGGAATTGTATCTTGAAAAACATTTAGGACGAAAGAAGTAGGAATATGTGTGTGTGTGTGTGTGTGTGTGGGTGTGTGCGTGTGTGTGTGGGTGTGTGTGTGTGGGTGTGCGTGTGTGAGGGGGGGGAGTATTTTTGCTCATTTCAATGTATACAACTCTCCTCATTTGCATCATCAACATCTTACAAGAAAGTCGTAAGTTAACGTTCGTTTCTTCTATATTGGATAGTCGCACGTGGCTAAGACTGATATATCGTTGATGACTTTGCGGGAGATGAGTCTCTTTAAGTACAACTAAACACCTGCAGTGTATTGGAGAAATAATGGGGAAACATCTGGGCTATATTGACAGTTTTATTGAGTTGACATGGACGAACACTGACGATCTAAATATCAATAGGTGTGTACTTAGCAATAAGATAAATCATCGCTCAAGTGTAGCTGCAGTGAAAAGATTTATATTGAGTTAGAGTTATTTGCTGGTCATCATCATTGCACTCCGAACATGTCCATAAGTGCTTAGATCCCCTCATCAAGTGCCGCTGCATCCAGCGACTGACGACTCCAGTTCTGTGTTGGTTGATAAGTCTTCTTATACGCCCACTGGTTGGGGACTGGTTGGTCTCGAGGCAAGACGCAAGACAGAGAGGTTGTGGGTTCAAATCCCGGTTGGTTGGGATTTTTAGTTATGATTTCTCTCTGCGGAAACCACCCCTGGTCTTAGCAGCGAGGCCCGGCTTGAAACGTCAATTACTCATCGACGGAAAAAAAATGAGTACCTCCGAAGACGGAGTTATCTGCCTGCGTGGCAAGGGACACCTGTGCAAACGGCTGACAGGGAAAAACGGATTAACATGCAAAGTTCAGTTCCTAGTCTCTAGGGACTTCGTCAGAGGTTAAAGCTGGCGAACGAAAAAAAAAATACGCCCACTAAGTTTCTCGTTTCTGGCTGTGCCCATCTCTTTCATCCAAAGGAGTGGCGTGGACTCATGGTTGTCGAAGTCCTGTGGTAAATGTGAAAACATTTATGTCTAGCTTGTTATGTGGACCTAGATGCCATGTGTTGTTAGTTTACGACAATGCCGCGATATCTGCGCCGTTAGGTCCGACACATCTTATATGTAGTTGCTTCTTTTCAGCGTTTGCACATTAAGTATGCGTGTATGCGCTGTGTCGTTAATTTGCGACAATGCCGCGATGTTTCCGCCTTTATGCCCGATACATCCAATATATATCTACAAAGTAACATCTCTTAAAAGCCTTAAGACGTATGACAAAGATGTTAGTGTCAATAATTTTAAATGGCCAAAGATACATGTTTTTTTTTCTCTATTTATTCGGTAGGTATCACGCTTTGCGAACCTTTGTCTATGTCCCTGGACATCAGGAGTACGGGGAAATGAAAACGCGGACAGGTTGGCTAGCTGCGCTGTCGTTGAGGACGGGCAACCAATGGATCGGGCGGACATCATCAATGCCCTCCGAGATGTGGGAAGAGCACAGGACTTCGACAAACACAGATCCACGTCACTTCTTCGGATGATGGAAATGGGAGTTAGGATGGACACAGCCAGAAATGAGACACTAAGTGGCCGTGTAAGAAGACTTATCAACCAACATAGAACTGGAGTCGTCAGTCGCTGGACACCGAGGGAATTGCTGAGGAGGGGATCTGAGCACCTATGGACATGTTTGGAGTGCAATGATGATGGCCCGCAAATAACTCAATAACGCTATGCGAGCCTCTCCCCACCCCCAATTTCAAAAATATCTGTATCTTGATCCTACCAGTGCTGCCAGGTTAGACTTTCGCATAGGGCTCGTAATGTTGTTTGCCATACATCTGTGTTTTCGGCAAATGTTCGATTTTATCTAATTAGCCTTTGCCTGCAAACTTTGCATCTCTTATAAGTGTTATTTTCATTGTCTTTCTATGGCTTCAATCTTTTAATGTATCCTGATGTTTCCCATAGAAGAACTTGCTTTGAAATGCTCTTGTTGTCGCTTCTCAACACATGTTCCACATATCCCTCTTGTCTTCCTAATCGTAGATGAGATCGCTGTTTCCATGGCTACTTCTCCTATTTCTATAGTAAAAATTCAAAAATATGGAGCCAATTTAAACCGAATTAAAAAAGGAGCCGTCGATGAGGATCGAACTCGACCTCCTGTCTTTAGTAGTCCAGTTCACTAGCCACTGCTCTTGCTAGCTTGCTAGCTTGCTAGCTTGCTTGCGTTCACCTGATGATTAAAGGAGTAGGCCTACACCTCTTCGTCACCACCCCTTAAAAGGTCGTTCAGTGGGCGTCGTTGTTTTATGGTTTGCAGTATAACTGTGATATTTGCGCCTTTCAGCCCAAAACATCCGATTTCATTACGATATTTTAGTGTACCGGGTTGTCTTCCCTCTTTTATCCCTACTCGCTTGGCCAGACTAGACAGGTTAGTCTGTTTCTGGAGGCACCGTGTAAAGGTGGAGTAGGGTCTGAATGTTTCTGGTTCACCGATCCTAACACAAACCATCAGCTATGGGTCGCTGACAACTTCCAGATTTGCTGCTGTGAGGCGCGCCTTCGCCTCCACCACTGAGCTACCAGGGCTCCCAGTTTTTATACAATTTTTAAATTGTTTATTTGTTTTAGACAAATGTAATGGTGGAAGTAGTTTTAAGAAGATTAAATAAGTAAAGCAAGCGAATCATGTAATGTTAATTGGCTTTATGATCAGAAGAGATCCAGCAGCCATTATTTAAAAAGAAAAGGCAATCCAATGTCGAGCTTTATAAGAAGAGGACGTTTGAAATACATCGGTCATGTGCTGAGAATGAATGAAGAAATACATCGGTCATGTGCTGAGAATGAATGAAGAAATACATCGGTCATGTGCTGAGAATGAATGAAGAAAAAACCTCTCCGTCAGGCATTCATGTGGAAACCGTCTGGTAAAAGAAAACAAGGAAGATGAAGAGAATCACAATGTAGAACAATTACAAGTGAAGGCTCAACCGTGGAACTAAAAAACAAGCAAGAACTACAGGAACTAGCAACAAATCGTTAATTCGTGGCGAACTTTGACTTCCACCCTAAGTGCCGTCTCCTGTTCGAGAGTAAACTGAAGGAATGAATGAATGAAATAAAATAATGAAATGAAATAATGAAATATATTGAATGAAATGAATACAATGAATACATGAAACGAATGAATAAAATAAAATAATGAAATGAAATAATGAAATGAAATAATGATATGAATGAATAAATCCAATGAACTTTGGAAGGACCCGAGGCAGACCAAGACAAGATTAGCCGAAACAATGGTGGTCAGAGATTCGTCATATAGCTCGGGGTACCCCGCAAAGAATGGTCATGGACCTTGCAACCCTGAGAGAGTTTCTTGCTGTTTATGAAAACAGAAAAACGTGTCATCCACTGACTGCCTTGACGGTCTGTGGAAGTGTGAACTGAAAGGACAAGAGAAGAAGAAGCCCTGAAATTGCCAACAAAATAGTTTATGAATCATTTATTGGCTGCTTTCTCTGGTTGCTTTGTCAGATCTGTTTACCGAGGGAGTGAAATAGTGACATCATGCGTTTGGAAACATTTCAATAAGTGTTTATATATTTGTGAGGAGAGTAGAAAACTTATCATTATCATCATCATCATGTACCATGGTGTTTGGCGTAGGTGATCATGTCCTACCACAATCTTCTATCTACCGTTTAGGTTTAAGAAGGTTCAGCGTTAGCGTTATTTTGATGCGAGAATTATTTCATTCAAGTCTTGTCACAACTGTTTGCCACTGATATTTTAGTTGTTCCCTTCATTTGCTCACTTTAGTTTTATAACTCTATTTGTGTAATTCTTATATGGTTACTATTACAACATTGTATGTGTAATTCTTATATGGTTACTATTACAACATTGTATGTGTAATTCTTATATGGTTACTTTTATAACTTTGTATATGTAATTCTTATATGGTTACTTTAACAACTTTGTATATGTAATTCTTATATGGTTACTTTAACAACTTTGTATATGTAATTGTTATGTGGTTACTTTTACAAGTATGTATGTGTAATTCTTATATGGTTACTATTACAACTTTGTATGTGTAATTCTTATATGGTTACTATTGCAACTTTGTATGTGTAATTCTTATATGGTTACTATTACAACTTTGTATGTGTAATTCTTATATGGTTACTATTACAACTTTGTATGTGTAATTCTTATATGGTTACTATTACAACTTTGTATGTGTAATTCTTATATGGTTGCATGGGGGGGCTGGCTGGTCTCGAGGCAAAACGCCGGCCTCGAGACATAGAGGTTGTGAGTTCAAATCGCGACTGCACCACTTGGGGTTTTTATTTATAATTTCTGTCTGCGGCAACCACCCCTGGTCCCAGCAGCGAGCAACGAGGCCCGGTTTAAAACATCAATTACTCTTGGACGGAAAAATTGATCAACACAGTTTCTAGTCTCTAGGGACTTCTCTCTAGATTTATTTGTTAAGTTTGTCTGTTAATATCTCTTGATTGTACCTGCTGAAGGATTTTACCGAAACGTCGTAGTGTGTCTCATCTCTTTGTAGGCTAAGCTGCTTCTCACCGTTTTATGTTTATTTTCCATGTTTTCTCGGATCTACTCGTGCCCCGCATGATATTCAATATATTGTATATTTTATATTAGTCCCTAGCTACAAGTAGACAGACAGATTAAATGTCGGTGATCAATAAAAAGCATATCTAAAAGGAAGCAGAATGTATAAACAAAAGTAAAGAGCCTCCGTCACGCCAAGTGGCGTATAGGGAATATGGTGTTAATGACCACACATTTTACAGACTTTCAGCACATGATTTTTGGGGTAATGTGGTCGGTATTACGCCCGTGCCGCTTTCTTTTACCAGAAAAATTCTAGCAGTTTTCAATCCTTCTAAAGATATCTTATGAAATCTCGCCATTTGTCTCTGTTCTGTGCAAGCAACTCTATCTCATTGAGGGAGCTGATTCCTGCTGCTCTTGCCTCTCTCATCAATGTTTTTCTCAGTGTATCTCTGGGTCGGCCTTTTCCTCTTACCTGTTGTTTCCCACATGAGGGCTTGCTTTGTTATTCGGTTATTATCTCTCCTCATCACATGTCCAACATATGACCATCTTCTTTTTTAGATTACTGAAGATATTAGTGGTTGATTGGCGATTTCTATAATTTCTTCGTTTGTTTTGAATTAGTTCCATTCTATACCAAGTATTTTCCTTAGACATTTATTTTTGAATGTGTTCAATTTTGTTTCTATGTCTTTTGTCGTTATCCAGCTTTCACATGCATACGTAAGGGTTGATAGTACATTTGATTTAGATAGTTTCAGTTTTGTGTTTGTGCTGATGAGTTTTGATTTCCACAACTTTTCAAGGCTTCTGAAAGACATTGCTGCTTTAGCTATTCTGATTCTAATTTCTTTGCTTGTATCCCATTCCCGATCAAGGTGACTTCCAAGATAGATAAAGTGATTGATCTCTTCTATTGGTTTGTTTTCCATGTATATTTTGTCGTCTGTTAGAATTAAACTTTTCAAGACTTTAGTCTTTTCATGATTGATCTCAAGCCCAATTTTGCTGGCTATTGATGATAGTTCATTTGTGTTTTCCTGCATCGTTTTTATCTGACTGCTGATGAGAACTATGTCACCAGCAAAGTCGAGGTCCTCCAAATGGTCTCCTTGGTATCCATTCGATGCCTTTATTACCAGTGCAGCATTTCTTCATTATGAAGTCCATAACAATTCCAAATAACAAGGGCGATAAAATACATCCTTGTTTAACCCCAGTTTCTATTGGGAAACATTCGCTCAGTCCTTCCTCTGTTCGAACTGCACATGTGTAGCCATCATACATGTCTTTAATAATATTTATGATTTTTATGGTAAGCCATATTGCTTCATAATTTTCCACAAAGAATCTCAATGAATGTTGTCGAATGATTTTTTGAAGTCAATGAAGTTAAGCACAACAGGTTTTTACTTTTCAATGTGTTCCTCCAATATAAGTCGTAGTTGTGAAAATGTGGTCAAGGCAGCTTCTCCCTTTCCTAACCCAGCCTGTTCTTCACGCATTACTGTATCTATTGAATCCTTTATTTTATTTAGGATGATTTTGCAGAATAACTTTGAGGCAACTGACAAATGTGTCACGCCTCTCCAGTTGCTCTGAGATTGCCCTTTTTTGGAATCTTAACAATGATTCCTTTTTTCCACTTATGAGGCGTCTTCTCTGCTTTCCAAACGATGTTGAACATCTTCTGGAGGTGTATTAAAATATGGCTATCAATTGAGAATCTCAGCTGTTAACTTATCCTCTCCAGCAGCCTTGTTGTTGTCCATACGCTTTAAGGAGGTCTCATTTTCGCTCAAGGTGAAGTCATCTAAATTTACATCTAATTCTGCTGCTGGTGTTTCAGCTTCAAAATCTATTAAATAGTGGGGTAGTGGACGGTTAAGAATTTCTTTGAAGTGTTCCGCCCAACGTACTTTTATGTCTGAGCTTGTTGTTAGCATTAAGACAGATTTGTCTAGAATTGGTGTTACACTGGATGTATAGGTGTTTGTCAGCAACTTTTGTACAGTATAGAGAGTTCTGCTGTCTCCTGTAATTGCAGCTGTCTCTGCTTTCTCTGCCCAATTGTCTATATAAGCTCTTGTATCTCTTCTTGCCGAACTTTTTACTTTGTTTTCTAATTCTTTGTATGTTGCTATTGCCAGGACTTTTCCAAGATCAGTCTTTACATTAGTCATGGCTCTCTTTGCTTCTCTTCTTTCTTTGATGCATTTCCATGTAGTGTCTGAAATCCATGCTCGTTTTTGCCATTTTCTTCAGTCCGGCGCTTGATTCTGCTGCTGTCATTAGTATTTTGCTTTGTGAGTCCCACATTTCATTGATATCTAAGTCTATTTACACAGCTGAAATATTTACGACTAGATATAGTACGAGTATAAATGTCGGGTTTTAATTACGGTTCAGGAATCATTATTATTCAGGTTCTGAATTAATAGTTGAGGAATTTAGCCATTATGGAATATTATAACAAATAATGGAAAATATAAGACAGAAATCAACAAAAGAATAGGAATGGCAAAAAGCAATTTTAACAACATGAAAGAAATACTGACATCAAAGCAAACTAACATCAGAACTAAAACTACGATCAGTAAAATGCTATAGTTACTCAATAATCATGTATGGTGCAGAAACATGGACATTAAATAAGAAAACAGAGCAGCCATTTTAAGCCTTAGAAATGTTGATCTAAAGGGAAATGGGGAGAATTGGGTGGAAGGAAAAGAAGACAAACAAGGAAGTTCTGAATCAGATGAAAATGGAAAAAAAATTAACACAATTCAAAAAAGATAAACGAAATGTGAAGAGACATAGTACCCTTATAAAAGTCAGCTTGAAAAGGAATGTACAAGGTAGACGAGGCAGAGGCAGACCAAGATTAAAGTGGACAGATAACATCAAGACAGGTGAACCTGTGACAACATGCACCAGCTAGACAAGGGACAGTAAAATGACAGTCCATGGTAGCCAACCTTCGATGTGGAGACGGCACCCAATGATTGAATGAATTAATGTCGTTGAAGCATTCATAAGTTAAACGAGAACAAGTGGTGGAGTGTAACACTCCTACAAAGTATGGTGATAGCTTAACACACACGCAAAAAAAAGGGAGACGCGGTAGCTCAGTGGTTAGTGAACTGGGCTACAAAGGACAAGGGGTAGGGTTCAATCCCAACCAACGGCTTCCGTGTTAACCCAGCCTTGAATGGATACCGGATTTTTTTTCTGGGAAAGTGAAGCGGCACGGGCGTAATACCGACCACATTACCTCAAAAATCATGTTCTGAAGGTCTGTCAAATTTATGATTACTAACACCATATTCTCTATACGCCTCTTGGCGTGACGGGGGCTCTTAACTTCTTTTACTTTTTTAACAAAAAAAAATAAGAAACAAAACCAAATCTTGACGTTTCGGCATACATGCAACCTTCTTCAGAAAACACGAACACAGAACCTGACAACGAAATGAAGAATAACTAAACTACATGTTCTAGAGTAGCCACAACTAGTGCGTCTAGAATAGAGAGTGAAATGGCAAGAGAAGGCAAAGTACTATATTTCAGGAAAATAATTCATTAAAAATAGGAATTAAATAAGATGTAACAATTAATGAAATCTAAAAAGGCTTAGCTGGAAGTCTGAGGATTCACAAAGTACTGGGTGTCTGATGTGCCTGTTTATTTGCCTTTTCTCTAATACCAAAATGGTAATGTTCATGCAACGCCACTTGGTGTTGCCTCTTATTTATTTATCTGATGTGCTAGACAATCTTGTTTTATTTTTTATTTTTGTTTTGGTTTAACTACAGGAGAAGTAAGCATAAATATACGGGGATACAGTCAAGAATGTGTGTAACAAAAGAGAAAATAGAAAACAATGTAGAGGCAAATGATATAGTTTAATTCACTCCCTTACCACAAATGGAGCTTACTTAAGTTAGTTGACTAAATATCACGTGCAAGTAAGAAATGTAGAGTTCACCAGCATCATAATAAACCCCATTTTATCATCCAATCCAAGAAAAAAATTTCAATTTATAATAAACATAGGAGAGCGGGTGGCCGAATCGATAACTTGGCGTGTCCCAAACCAGGAGAACACAGTTTCTAATCGCGGTAGGGTCTAAAGTTGCTTTTTTTCATTAAAAAGAGGAGGGGTAGCAGAGGAGGGAGTAGCAGTTATTATTCGGTCCTACAGTTCCCTACATACACCCCCCCCCCCCATCCCCCAGGTAGACCCAGAAATGGGATACTGTCGTCAAAATTGTAAAAAAAACCACACACACACAAACACGGTTTAGATTAAAGGTTGGACATTCTTGTCTCTATCTGTTTCAGCCTTGAAACAAATCAGCTAACGTCTGGATATTGAAGATTGATTTTTGCACGCGGTCTAGGGTTTTAGAAACTCACAGTGTCTGACGGAATATCGTGTGTGGAGGGACAATGTAAAGGACCCACATTTTTAAGGCGACTTCTGTGGATTACTGTTCTGCTCACGAGTCCAGGTCGATGAAAGAGCTGACGGACTATTATAATTCTAGTCTAGTCGACAGATCATCTTCATTGCACATTGAATAACTCCATATTGCTCACATCAACCCTCAGTTTAGTATAGTCGACAGATCATCTTCATTGCACATTGAATAACTCCATAGTGATCAAATCCCCTCCTCAGCACCTTCCCCATTTTGAAGCACTCCCGCCATACACTAGCGAAACACTAAAGATGGCTTCAGCTGGGATGTACGAACTCTGTAGTACGGACGTAAACCTTGACTAGGCGTATCAACGGTGTCTAAAGTTCAAGAATATATTGTGGACATTCGAAACTGGTTTTGATAAATTTCTTCTTCTTCTGCTGCGATCATGACGTCATTCAGACAAGAACTCCGGACTCTCTTATGAAGGCAGCTGTCTGTTTAAAGGATTCGGTTGCCTCCTCGTATAGCTTCTCTTGCAGGGAGGTGGGTGTGGGCCACATTGCCCTCCTCAGGTCTGTGTACTGGGGACAGTCCTGTAGAACATGTTTTGTTGTCATGTTATCCAGGGTACAGTGGCATTGGCTGGTAGTTCCTATTTTGAGTTTGGTGAACATGTGGTTTCTCATTCTGTTGTGGTCAGTGCGTAGGCGAAGTATGATGACATGGTCCCTCCTTGATAGTTGGAGGTATCCGTCCCTCTCGTTATACTTTAGGTGTTCTTGTTGAGAATACCATGGACAGCTAAGAAGAGTAGTGAAAACGTTCTGAAAGAGGCCACAGTAAAAAGAAAGCTAATATCCACTATTAGGAAGAAACAATCATAATTTTTTTTTTTTGGCCATGTAATGAGAGGGGAACAACTGGAATATATTGTAACAACTGGGAAAATTAGGGACGAAAAGATAGAGGGAAGCAAATAGAAAATATACAAGACAGCTTAAGAGAATGGCTTAGCAGAAGGTCAACAACAGAAATGATAAATAGCTGTCGAGGTCGAAAGTTGTGGAGAGACATAATCACCTACGCCAGCAGGCACTGTAATTGATGATGATGATGATGTTCTTGTTTCAATTTGTCATGGGTCTGGCCTTTGGTGATGGATTTGGCTTCATCGTAGCTGACCAGATGGTTCTCTTGTTGTAATCTCCCTCCCTTTTTATCTAGTTTGTCTGCGCATTCGTTTTCGCGTATATTACAGTGTGATTGTACCAACTGGATCACCACTTACTGGAAGTTATTGTACAATTGGTCTAGGGTTGTTCTCAAATCATCTAGCTTACTGTTCCTGGCATTTTTTTAGAGCTGTATGACAGTGCATCAATCAGTACCACCAATTTCCTGTGCACGTTATTTGTGGGTTGGATTGCCAATTTTGCAGCTTCTTTGAGAGCTTCAGGTTTTGATAGATGAGTAATAGAAAAGTAAAGCGGCATGGGCGTAATACCGACCACATTAACCCACAAATCATTTGCCGAAGGTCTATAAAAAATATGGTCACTAACACCATATTCCCTCTACGCCACTTGGTGTGACGGGGCTCTTTATTTAAAAATTTTTTTTTTACTGTATATTTCGTCATCTGATGAAGAAAGTTCCTGTTTAGGTTGTCATGGTTACATTCATTTTGGCTATTTTACTAGCGTGCACGTAAAAAAATTAGATAAAGGGGAAATTTAAAAATATGAATGAGAACGACAGCAGTAAGTAGCTGTAGGAAGAGACGTGAATGTTTTCAGCAGCCAACTGCTCTTCAGTCAGGATTGTTTTAACCACAAACATTCGTCTGCTAATCGACTTAACCAGAAGCGTATCTCTGCGTCACACGTAAACAAATGAGGTTCAAAGAAATATAGAACATTTATTATTGCTGATGCAAGAAATAGATAGATTAGACTTAAAAGCCATAAAACGACCTGACAGAGCTAGTATGGATACAATAATATCAAGGAAATTGTTTGTTTGTTGTTAGGATCGTCATCACAGCACACCGGACGAACCTATAGGTGTTCGGATATCTCCCTCGAGAATCTCGAGGAAATCGTAGAAGAATCCTGGCTCACATTCACGAACTCCTTAGCACGGCTCGGGGTCTACGATGTGGGTCAGTTTTTCTGACAGTTTTGCCCAGGCAGAGGCCATATTTATGATCTACTCTTTTCGATTTTAATTGCCGAAGGATTTTTAACGTCTGCGAGTGCACACGGGACCTCCTGGTTATTGCCGTTATCCGAGAGGACTAGACATCGGATCTAACCACCTCTAAAGAGATCAAGGTAGCGACAAAAACAAACCACGGATTAATTTTTCATATTTTTGAAAAATCCCCTCGTCTTCTGGTGGGTTTGAACCTGGAATATAAATAAATATTATTATGGAGGGAAACCTCCGAGGGCATAATCAGCGAATCAAATCAGAGGATTAGGATGTTTACAGTACTCGGAAAAAATGACAAATAATCAACAATAACAAAAATACAAAGAACAATATATGGTTCGAAGCAGGATCGAACCCGTACTCCTTGGCCAGACTCTACCTCTAGACTACCCAGTCCTCTAAATCAAGGAAAAATTATGATTTAGCTTTGTAAATAAGTGAATACTAAATTGCAAACCAACATTTCAGTTGTGAAGGTCTTCAGCAGGGACAGACACAAATAAAAGAGAAGACAATTGTGAAAAAAAAAAAATTCGAAGAATTCAAAGGAATCTAATGGCGACTAAGCGGATTAATTCCATTAAATAGGCAAACAAATAAGATGTCAAACCATAATTAGATAGAAAACATGAGCGGTTCTAAAACTAATTATGTAAAGGATATTAAAAATTATAAACTAAACATTTAAAAAGGAACATGAGGATTCGTTAGAAAAAATATTACAAGTGTTTACACAACTAGGTGTAAAGGAGGAGTTATATTATAATAATGTTGTTGAAAAGAGCAAAATAATGTTGTTGGAGTGAGTAAAATAATGTTGTTGGAGTGAGTAAAATAATGTTGTTGGAGAGGGCAAAATAATGTTGTTGGAGAGGGCAAAATAATGTTGTTGGAGAGAGCAAAATAAATTTTTTGGAGAGAGCAAAGTAATGTTGTTGGAGAGAGCAAAATAATATTGTTGGAGAGAGCAAAATAATGTTGTTGGAATGAAAAAAATAATGTAGTTGGAGAGGGCAAAATAATGTTGTTGGAGAGGGCAAAGTAATGTTGTTGGAGAGAGCAAAATAATGTTGTTGGAGTGAGTAAAATAATGTTGTTGGAGAGGGCAAAATAATGTTGTTGGAGAGGGCAAAGTAATGTTGTTGGAGAGAGTAAAATAATGTTGTTGGAGAGAGTAAAATAATGTTGTTGGAGAGGGCAAAATAATGTTGTTGAAGAGAGCAAAATAATGTTTTTGGAGAGAGCAAAATAATGTTGTTGGAGAGAGCAAAATAATGTTGTTGGAGAGAGCAAAATAATGTTGTTGGAGTGAAAAAAAATAATGTAGTTGGAGAGGGAAAAATAATGTTGTTGGAGAGGGCAAAATAATGTTGTTGGAGAGAGCAAAATAATGTTGTTGAGAGAGCAAAATAATGTTGTTGAAGAGAGCAAAATAATGTTGTTGGAGAGGGTAAAATAATGTTGGAGAGAGCAAAATAATGTTGTTGGAGAGAGCAAAATATTGTTGTTGAGGAGAGCAAAATAATGTTGTTGGAGAGAGCAAAATTTTGTTGTTGGAGAGAGCAAAATATTGTTGTTGAGGAGAGCAAAATAATGTTGTTGGAGAGAGCAAAATATTGTTGTTGAGGAGAGCAAAATAATGTTGTTGGAGAGAGCAAAATAATGTTGTTGGAGAGGGTAAAATAATGTTGGAGAGAGCAAAATAATGTTGTTGAAGAGGGTAAAATAATGTTGTTGAAGAGGGTAAAATAATGTTGTTGAAGAGGGTAAAATAATGTTGTTGGAGAGGGTAAAATAATGTTGTTGGAGAGAGCAAAATAATGTTGTTGGAGAGAGCAAAATAATGTTGTTGGAGAGGGTAAAATAATGTTTTTGAAGAGAGCAAAATAATGTTGTTGGTAAAATAATGTTGGAGAGAGCAAAATAATGTTGTTGAAGAGGGTAAAATAATGTTGGAGAGAGCAAAATAATGTTGTTGAAGAGAGCAAAATAATGTTGTTGGAGAGGGTAAAATAATGTTGGAGAGAGCAAAATATTGTTGTTGAAGAGAGCAAAATAATGTTGTTGGAGAGAGCAAAATAATGTTGTTGGAGAGGGTAAAATAATGTTTTTGAAGAGAGCAAAATAATGTTGTTGGAGAGGGTAAAATAATGTTGTTGGAGAGGGTAAAATAATGTTGTTGGAGAGGGTAAAATAATGTTGTTGAAGAGAGCAAAATAATGTTGTTGGAGAGGGTAAAATAATGTTGTTGAAGAGAGCAAAATAATGTTGTTGGAGAGGGTAAAATAATGTTGTTGGAGAGGGTAAAATAATGTTTTTGAAGAGAGCAAAATAATGTTTTTGAAGAGAGCAAAATAATGTTGTTGGAGAGGGTAAAATAATGTTGTTGGAGAGGGTAAAATAATGTTTTTGAAGAGAGCAAAATAATGTTGTTGGAGAGGGTAAAATAATGTTTTTGAAGAGAGCAAAATAATGTTGTTGGAGAGGGTAAGATAATGTTGTTGAAGAGAGAAAAATAATGTTGTTGGAGAGGGTAAAATAATGTTGTTGAAGAGAGCAAAATAATGTTGTTGGAGAGGGTAAAATAATGTTGTTGGAGAGGGTAAAATAATGTTGTTGAAGAGAGCAAAATAATGTTGTTGGAGAGGGTAAAATAATGTTGTTGGAGAGGGTAAAATAATGTTGTTGGAGAGGGTAAAATAATGTTGTTGGAGAGGGTAAAATAATGTTGTTGGAGAGGGTAAAATAATGTTGGAGAGAGCAAAATATTGTTGTTGGAGAGAGCAAAATATTGTTGGTCCTAACCATGAGTACAACTCATACTGCTTCCAGCGGGAATTGAGCAAGGGTTGTCAGAACGTGTGTAATCCAGTCGGGTGGTTTTCTCAGCTAGGCTACCGAGCCCCACAAAAATAAGAACATAAATTAAGGTTTCATGAACAGCTCAATTAAGTGTCGACACCTCAGGATACCATCATCCACAAAGATTGTTCTGTTTCCCGCGGACAGCGCAGTAGTTGGGGTTTTGTTGCATAGCAACATGGCAGAGAAGTGGCTAGGAAATCTGGCAAGTGTAGCATTAGGGTGTCCAGCATGAGAATGGAGATAGAAGCAGGAACGGCAACGATAACATGGTTGGTTACACAGAACGTGGATCACGCAGTCTTTGGACTGACTCACAAGATATACTACAGAAGATTGACAGACAGTGGCGGGAGTGGATGCAGCTCTTAGATGGCTCTAATATCAAAATGTTAACCTGGGTGTACTGTCCAGGGCACCTGGTGTACACGGCAAGGAAATAGCCGATAAGCTCGCTGGCAGTTCTGGCACTGAATGTGACCTTACTCTGGACAAAGAGGACATCGCCACGTTTCGTTTGTTCATTCCTTAAGAGAAAAGGAGGAGAATGGGTAGGACAAATATATGTATATATATATATATATATATAGCGAGAGGGAAAGAGAGAGAGAGAGAGAGAGCGCCTGATGAGTTTAAATGTGGAAAAAGGGTCTGGTCGATCTAGAGCGCTTAGTGGGAAAAGTAGATGTATCTATAATCGACATTTTACAGGAACAGTCAGTCTGCACACGCCTCAAGGAATGCTGGGGCGAGCGGTGAAACGGATATGGGGAGTCTCGGCTGCAAAGAAACTGATTACATGAATATAATAGAAACCCAGCTGTAGATTACACTATGAAATAACAAATCAAATGGTTTGGGACATGTAGCACCTTCTCTACCAGACAGCTACTCTCACTCCCTCCACCTGGGGAACTTTATTATTCAGAATAAATAGAAAAGGTAGCAAAGGCAAACATAAAAAAGGTGGATCAATGAAAAATGAGTCAATGTGATGATAACACCATGCACGAAAGAAAGCATGGACATGAGCATCTGCCTGTTTGGCGAGGGACACCTGAACACACTGTTGCTTGTGTGAAACAGTCACTTTTACGCAAAATTCAGTCCATCGGGACTTCATGACTTTTCCCCCTGTTTTCACATCATCAGAGGAACATTTGCCTCAGCGCTGAATAGCGACGTGGGTTCAAATCCCGATAAGTTGAAAAAGGTTTTCTATCGTTGGAAAGGGGGGGGGAGGGGGGAGGGGGGGGGGATAAAACCACAGACCCGAATACCTCGTGGCGACAGCCCTAGACATTCAACCTTTAATCGCCAGTCTTAAAAGTCCCCTAGTGATGAGAAAATGCCGTAAAGATAGTTGAATAGCGACTGAGGCAGATGAAGGTAAAAGCAAAGTAGAGCTGCACAGAACACCATCCCATCTTAAAGTACACACTACTGACATGTATATTACTCGCAGTGTGTAACAGCTGTGTCTACTCTTAGTATAAAAGGAAGCTTAACCAATTTGTTTACAGCACCAAGGCAGGCCACTGTTTAAAGTGGTTCTGAGTATTGCTGTGTTCACCTCTCAGGACTTTACAAAACGACGAGACGAACAACCGGGCAACATTCTGATGTTGTTTATTGACGAACTGTCACCCCATGCAGTCTCAAGGTAATCGCCAACAGTCATAATAAGAAATATTACATTAAAGGTTGAAGTCAATATTCAAATATGCTCTATACATCATTTAAATCCCAAGGTTATGCCAATAAGGCGATATCTTTAAGTGGTACTTCTTTGTTGTTTACTTTCACCAGCTTTGTATCAGTAGCAAAATCCCAAACGGACTGAATTTTGCGTAAAAGTGATCCTCCCCCTTACTTTCACATCAGCAGCAGTGTGCACAGGTGTCCCTCGCCATACAGGTAGATATTCTCCGACTTTAGATGTACTTTCATATCTTATCGCCGAGAATTTTGACATTTTGGGTAGATATTTTTTCTATATAAATGTTGCCCGTCAGCGACCATTTTTGTTCTCCTGTTTTCCATTTTCTCAATCTGCGGGTAACAATAACCATTAAACCCCGTATGGTTACCGAGGCCTCCATGGTGAGGGGAGAAAAGAATAGAACCACTGTTATCTGCCACACATGTCATAAAAGGTGACTAAAGAGGTTTCGAATCATCGCCTGTGCTATCGAGTAGGACATGCACGGAGCGAACTTGTCAAAGGAATTTACCAATGCATTTTGGGAAAATGCTGGGACAAGTGATGGAGCGGATATGGAGAATTCATAACTGCATTGAAACAGGTTCCATGAATAGAATAGAATAGAATACTTACATTTTTAACTGTCACGGGGTCTTGAACGTGCACAGAATGTACACTGGACCTCCTGTTTTTGCACCGAGAGGGCTAGAATTTGGATCTCACTACACAGAAAGCCCATTTTTTCTGGGAAAGTAAATCGACGGGGGGGGGGGACCAACCACATTACACCCCCCCCCCTGCCCTCCCCCCCCAAAAAAAAAAAAAAAAATCATGTGTCGAAGGTTTATAAAAATTATGGTCACTAAAACCATAATCACTATACACCACTTGGCGTGACGGGGCACTTTACTCTTTTTCTTTTTACTCAGAAACCAAAGGAGTATAAAGCCTTGGAGAAACCACAGATTCGATGCTTGAAACACTGACATTGCATGTGGTGAGAATCGAACCCGAGATCTTCCTTTCCATAGGTCGACGTTTTACCTCTGAACCACGCCGCCATCTTTTTACGTAGTTTTATTTTCTTTTTTTCTTTTTAACACATTTATATTAGCCTTTTATTCCGGAAGAACTCTTGTAACAAAATGCACATATTTTGCCGTAGGTTCTTGATGTTGATTTAATGTTAAGTGGCAGAGGTGAGCTCTTAGCTCTGAGGCCCGGAATGATCAAGTGGTGAGTTGTATTGGCTGATCTGATTTCATGAGTTCTACTTGATTAATGGAATCGTGTTAACTCTAGAGGAATTTAGACTTTAGACCGGAATGACTTAACTGCAGGCGAGGCATTCCCATATCTGCTTAGTTTCAGTTCCAGCAATCAACAAGTTGTTCAACCCAATCGTCCACACTGTTCGATTGAACTTGTTACGTTCTATAGTTTTGCAAAATTGCGCGTTTATACGTTAATTAAAACTGTTCAATTGAACGTGCAGCGTTTAAACTGTATAAATCGCGCACAGCTCAAAACGGACACTTCAGGGTCGCTGTAACTGATGTCACGGGCAGCATAATCTCCGTGCGTTCGCGCTAATTCCAGTGTAGACTTCATGATCAGTAGGCGTATTCAAGAATCGCTGTCCCAACAAATGAAGTCAGGCCTCCACTTCAGTGAAACGATCCGACCGCAGTCCAGCTGGTGAGAAATTTGCAGTCAAACACAGAACATACATCCAGTCCCAGAGCAAAGCTGGAACCTGCTACCGTTCCACTACACTTCACGATCAGTCGCCTGCAGCACTATCTCAACGCGTAGGCGCCAAAACCGTGTTGATTTTGTGGTGAGGTGAATGTGACTGTAAAAAAAAAGTAAAGAATCCCCGTCACGCCAAGTGGAGTATAGGGAATATGGTGTTAGTGACCATAATTTTTACAGACCTTCGGCACATGATTTTTGGGGTAATGTGGTCGGTATTACGCCCGTGCCTCTTTACTTTCCCAACAAAAAAAATCCTGCACCCATTTAAGGCTGGGTGAATAAAGAAGCCGTCGGTTGGGATCGAACCCTACCTCTTGTACTTTGCAGTCCAGTTCATTAACTACTGAGCTATCGTGATTCCCTAAATGCGACTGTACTCTCCACAAAATTATCTCCATAAAAACCGCAGGAATAAGTTGGTATTAATGTTGTTATGATCATCATCACTACACACTGAATAAATCAATAGGTGTTCCGATATCCCCCTCGAGAATCTCGTGGAATCTCGCGGAGAATCCTGGACCACGTGTACGAACTCCGTAGCACAGCCTGGGATACACGGTAGCTTGCTGCTGACAATTGTGCTCGTGATTAACTGGTGCAGCGGCCAAAGATTGACTGGTGCAGCGGCCAATGATTGACTGGTGCAGCGACCAAAGATTGACTGGTGCAGCGACCAAAGATTAACTGGTGCAGCGACCAAAGATTAACTGGTGCAGCGACCAAAGATTGACTGGTGCAGCGACCAAAGATTGACTGGTGCAGCGACCAAAGATTAACTGGTGCAGCGACCAAAGATTGACTGGTGCAGCGACCAAAGATTGACTGGTGCAGCGGCCAAAGATTGACTGGTGCAGCGACCAAAGATTGACTGGTGCAGCGGCCAAAGATTGACTGGTGCAGCGACCAAAGATTGACTGGTGCAGCGGCCAAAGATTGACTGGTGCAGCGACAAAAGATTGACTGGTGCAGCGGCCAAAGATTGACTGGTGCAGCGACAAAAGATTGACTGGTGCAGCGGCCAAAGATTGACTGGTGCAGCGACCAAAGATTGACTGGTGCAGCGGCCAAAGATTGACTGGTGCAGCGACCAAAGATTGACTGGTGCAGCGGCCAAAGATTGACTGGTGCAGCGACCAAAGATTAACTGGTGCAGCGGCCAAAGATTGACTGGTGCAGCGACAAAAGATTGACTGGTGCAGCGACCAAAGATTGACTGGTGCAGCGACCAAAGATTGACTGGTGCAGCGACAAAGATTGACTGGTGCAGCGACAAAAGATTGACTGGTGCAGGTGTCCAAAGATTGACTGGTGCAGCGGCCAAAGATTGACTGGTGCAGCGACCAATGATTAACTGGTGCAGCGACAAAAGATTGACTGGTGCAGCGGCCAATGATTAACTGGTGCAGCGACAAAAGATTGACTGGTGCAGCGGCCAAAGATTGACTGGTGCAGCGGCCAAAGATTGACTGGTGCAGCGGCCAAAGATTGACTGGTGCAGCGGCCAAAGATTGACTGGTGCAGCGACCAATGATTAACTGGTGCAGCGACAAAAGATTGACTGGTGCAGCGGCCAAAGATTGACTGGTGCAGCGGCCAAAGATTGACTGGTGCAGCGGCCAAAGATTGACTGGTGCAGCGGCCAATGATTAACTAGTGCAGCGACCAAAGATTGACTGGTGCAGCGGCCAATGATTAACTGGGGCGGCGGCCAATGATTAACTGGTGCAGCGGCCATTGATTAACTGGTGCAGCGACCATGATTAACTGGGACATCGGCCAATGATTAACTGGGGCAGCGGCCGATGATTAACTAGTGCAGCGACCGATGATTAACTGGTGCCTCGGCCAATGATTAACTAGTGCAGCGACCGATGATTAACTGGTGCCTCGGCCAATGATTAACTACTGCAGCGACCGATGATTAACTGGTGCCTCGGCCAATGATTAACTAGTGCAGCGACCGATGATTAACTGGTGCAGCAGCTGATGATTAACTAGTGTAGCGGCCAAGGATTAACTGGTGCAGCGGCTAATGATTAACTGAGACATCGACCAATGATTAACTGGTGCAGCGACCGATGATTAACTAGTGCAGCGGCCAAGGATTAACTGGTGCAGCGGCCGATGATTACCTGGTGCAGCGACCGATGATTAACTGGTGCCTCGACCAATGATTAACTGGTGCAGCGGCCAAGGATTAACTGGTGCAGCGGCCAATGATTAACTGGTGCTGCGGCCAAGGATTAACTGGTGCAGCGGCCAATGATTAACTGGTGCAGCGGCCAAGGATTAACTGGTGCAGCGGCCAATGATTAACTGGTGCAGCGGCCAAGGATTAACTGGTGCAGCGGCCAAGGATTAACTGGTGCAGCGGTCAATGATTAACTGGGGCAGCGGCCAAGGATTAACTGGTGCAGCGGCCAATGATTAACTGAGACATCGACCAATGATTAACTGGTGCAGCGGCCAATGATTAACTGGTGCAGCGGCTAATGATTAACTAGTGCAGCGGCTGATGATTAACTGGGGCAGCGGCCTATGATTAACTGGTGCAGCGGCCAATGATTAACTGGGGCAGCGACTTATGATTAACTGGTGCAGCGGCCAATGATTAACTGGTGCATCAGCCAATGATTAACTGGGGTAGCGGCCAATGATTAACTGGTTCAGCGGCCAATGATTAACTGGTGCATCAGCCAATGATTAACTGGTGCAGCGGACAATGAGTAAGTGGGGCACTAATGCAGAGAACAATTGTTTTGTTCTTCCTACCATGTGACATAATACCTGTTGGCTTATGTCAACATTTGTCAGGAAGTTTTCAATGTCATTGCTAAAATTGTTCTTTATATATGTCTCAGAGTTGCACTTCTACATTGCAGATCAAAATTGTGCATACAAACCTGGGCATATGAAATCTTCGTGTAAACGTCCGGATATAATCCCCCCCCCCCCCCATAAATAAATAAATGTTAGTAAACACTGAAGATAAACAGAAAGTAATCATATATAAATTTTATGTTTTATCTCGACGGGCATAAACGGCTTAAACTTTGTGATAAACGCTTCGATCTATACGTCTTCATCAGGGGGCCTCAGTAACCTAGTTGGGAAAACAACTCGACTCGGATACTAACGTCCGGGCAACCTGTCTTCGATTCCCGATGGAAGCAGCGTGATTTGTGATCGTGGTTGGAAAATAAATACCCCCGCGGTCGACCCAGCCGCTGGCAGAAATTGGTACCAGGGTGATACATTGGAAAGGTGAGGATTGCCGCCTCGCATCGTAAGTTTCGATGCTTGAAGCGACATTGTCCAAAAGTCTACGACCACTTCTAGATAGGCGGCCGAGCACATATTGATGAAAACTCGTGTGCTAAGACATCGATTCAAGTCTGGTGCTTTACCTTTACCTTTACCTTTACCTTTACCTTTACCTTTACCTTTACCTTTACCTTTACCTTTACCTTTACCTTTACCTTTACCTTTACCTTTACCTTTATCTTTATACCTTTACCTTTACCTTTATCTTTACCTTTACCTTTACCTTTACCTTTACCTTTACCTTTTACAATGGTTTGACTAATAAAATGGCTTTCTTTCTCGTTATCGTAACATACATCATAACATACATCGTAACATACATCGTAACATACATCGTAACATACAAGAATATACATACAAAGGTGGGCAAGAAACATATCCAGAGCCTCTCATTATGATTCTGCGCTGCGCCTTTACATAAACAATCTTAAACAGAACTACAAGAGCTGCTAATAAACAACAAAACCATGTTTTCTTTCTAGAAATTTCAATGCAAATAACTAAGATACAGGGTGTTTATAAAGTCTCACTACACTTGGTATCTAGGTCAATTTGAAAAAAATGTTTATGACGTCATCACAATATGTGCTCAATGGTAAGTTCACTTGTTGCGACAGTTTTCTTAATGACTTGTCTGGACTTTTAAGGATTCTGTCTTGGATATCTAAACATATTTCATCATTCATAGCAGGCCTACCAGATCGTGGAGCATCTTCCACATTTCCAGTAGCAATAAACTTATTCAACAAATTTCATTGACAGTGGGAGCACATATTGTGATGACGTCATAAACATTTTTTTTTCAAATTGACCTAGATACCAAGTGTAGTGAGACTTTATAAACACCCTGTATAATGGTGTGATTATAATTATGATACTTTAAGGCAATTATTGACGGAAATAGTTCACAACAGTGACAGTACAATGTGATTAATTATACACAAAGAATAGGTAATATGTACGTCCAAACAATCCTGGTCACGTGCAAAAATTATTAGTTGACCACGATCCCAACACAGTTTGATTAATTCACAACACAGAAACTAAAACTCCAATCTGCTCTGAACAGCCCTTGTGTTTGCAATTTCATGTAATGACACAAGACGTCGTCTAGATCTCGTATGCAAGTTTATTCACACAGTTTTTCTGTCACATTTCACAAGTCATCTGGATAAATATATTGGTTGCATATAAAAGTAAATTATTACATATAATGGTTACAATACATCTATCAAACTATATCGTTTGTAAAAATGTGGTATTTGTATCTGGACTACGGCCGTTGTTATATGACACTCTCCCAGGTTCTGTAGTTATATCCACATAACTTCTTATACTTAGCATAAAAATAAATCACACCTAATCTCACCGCCGAGAGATTATCTATCACATCTGTTTAATTGTCTTTCTATTTCCGTCTTATCAGCAACTAGTATCAATATCAAACATTTATTTTGTTAAAGCCGAGGTCATAACATGGTGTGGACACGGGAAACGTTTATGTCTATGTTTCATTCATCATCATTGAGTGCCGTCTCCGCAACGAAGGTTGGCTACCATGGAGCGCCATTTTGCTCTATCTCTTGCTTTGATGGTGCAGGTTGTCATCGGTTGATTTGTCCATCTTTTGATGTTACTCGTCCATGTTAATCTTGGTCTGCCTCTGCCTCTTTTACCTTGTATTTTCCCCTCCAGGATCACTTTCAGTAGGCTGTTGTGTCTTTTAACATGGCCTAAGAATCGCATTTGTCTTGTTCTAATTGTGTTCAGAAGTTCTCTTTTAATTTTTAGTTGTTTTAAGACTTTGTCATTTGTTTTCTTTTCCTTCCATCCAATTCTACCTATTCTTCTATATATCCACATTTCAAAGGCTTCAATTCTCTGTTCTGTTTTCTTGTCTAATGTCCATGTTTCAGCACCATATAGGAATATTGAGAAGATGTAACATTTTGCTATTCTTAGTTTTAGTTCTGGTGTTATTTGTTTTGATGTTAGTATGTCCTTCATGACATTAAAATTACTTTTTGCCATTCCTATTCTTTTGTTTATTTCAGTTGTACATTTTCCATCACTGGTTATAGTATGTCCAAGGTAGTTATAGTTCTGAACTGTCTCAAGGTCTATTCCTTCAATTTTGATATCCACTTGTGGGTTTTGAGTATTTTCTTTGTTTATGATCATAGTTTTAGTCTTTTTGATATTCATATCTAGTCCATATTTTGCTTGTCGTGTTTATTTCATTAAGTAATTGTTGTAGGTCTTTAGGATTTTCTGCTAGTAGTACAGTATCGTCAGCATATCTTAGGTTATTGATTATCTTTCCATTAATTTGTTGGCCTGGCATCTCTATGATGTTTTTAAAGATTTGCTCAGTGTATAGATTGAACAAGCTTGGTGATAGGATGCATCCTTGTCTTACTCCTCTTTTTATATCAATGGGTGTAGAGAACTCTTTGTTATATTTTATTATTGCTGTTTGCTCCCAGTATAGATTGCATATTAGTCGTATATCCATGTCATCTAGATGTATCTCTTTTAGGCATTCTATAAGTTGTTTGTGGTGTACTCTATCAAAAGCTTTGGTGTAGTCTATGAAGCAGGCATATATTGGTTTGTTTACTTCTGTGTATTTTTCGATTAATGTTCTCATGCAGAATATGGCTTCTTTTGTCCCGCTATTTTTCCTAAATCCAAATTGCTGCTCATCTAATTCAGTATTGATTTTATTCTGAATCCTTCCTTGTATAACTTTTAGCAAGATTTTTGTAACATGGCTCATTAGGCTTATTGTTCTAAAGTCACTGCATTCAACTGCACCATTCTTTTTAGGCAATGCAATGAAAGTTGATGTTTTTAGTTCATTTGGTATGTATCCTGTGTGGTATATGTCGTTGCATATGTCTGTAATCACTTCAATGCCAAAATCTTCAAGTGCCTGTATCATCTCTATCTGTATGCTTTCAGGTCCTGCTGCTTTTCTCCTTTTCATTGTTTTTATAGCTTTTTCCACCTCAGATTTTAAGATTTTATAGCCTGATGTACATTTTATAACTGGTTTCTTGTCCCTTTGATCATGAAATAGTTCTGTTATATATTCCTGCCATCTATCTATGATATCCTTATTGTCTGTTAGCATTTTTCCTTTTTTGTCTGCAATGCATCCACCTTCTGTGGCTTTTTTATTTTTATTAGTCATTCTCTTTATTTCTGTGTGCATTCCTCTTAGGTCTTGTTTGCTTTCCATAGTTTCTATTTCTCTACATTTTTGGCTGAGCCAGTCTTCTTTTGCCTTTTTGCACATTTTGCGTATCTCATTATCTATTTTATTGTATTGGGCAGTGTTCTTCGCTTGTCTCCTTTCTTCCATTTTTTCTAAGATGGTGTTAGTTATCCATTTTTGTTTTTTGTTCTTTTCTCTTTTGGGTAAGGTGTCGCAGGCTTTTTGTATGCTTTTCTTTATGCATTGCCATTTGGTTGTTACTTTTTCATCAGGATTTTCTCTTCTGTATTGTTCAATTCCTTCCTCTAGCAGCTTCTGGTATGTGTTCTTTACTATGTCTATGTTTACTCTAAGATAATGCCTCATAATAGTATTAAGTCTGACTTCTGAGGTCTTGGAGGAATACTATTACAATTTTACATCAGCGTAAATTGTAGTAATTTTATGTTTATGTCGAATAAGTGATGTTCTGAAGCAAAGAGCTTATAATGTATTTTTTTAATATATCACTCATCACGTCCTAACCTCCAAACGTTTCGAACTCACCGTCTGCGGCTGCAAAGATCATTTATGTGTTGCCTCGTCCCTTTCTAAAGCCACATCGACTTTCAGACAGTCATTCCCATCCTAGGCATTGATTCGGTCTACTAAACACTTTTACTTCTAAACAACATATTGTGACTATCTCAAATGTGCTGACCTCTTTTTGACTTGTGGATTTGAGTCTACGGTCGCATCGTTAAAGTTCTAAGGAATGAGCTGTTGCCTCCACATTTTGTATAACATCTAGTAAGGTTCTCCGTTAACACAAGCCCACCATATTTATAGATTTCTGTTGAGATTGTGTCAGCTCCTGGAGGTTTACCTTTTGGCAGGAGTTCAATCGAGGCTATAATTTCTTGTCCATCAGATGATCTTTGAGACTTCTATTTCTATTTACGACAGGTCTCTTCATTACCAGGGGAGAGTGTGCTCAATACATTTAGGGGATAAAGGCATACACATGCATGAAGGTACATACAAATGTAAAGCTGCTGTAAAGCTGAATATGACGGTGCAAAGAAGAAAAAGGTGGGATAACAGCTTTACATAAGTGAAAGACAACACATTCGAAAGACGTTTCGACTCAATAGGCCTTCAGCGGAAACAGTAGACAACACACACACACACACAAACACACATGAACAAATGGCTTGGCCACTTACACCGTATGAAGAACGGCTGCATACCAAAAGATATACTTTATGGACAACTAACAGATTACAACAACAAAAAAAATAGGAGGCGCCCAAAACTTCTATTTATAGACGTGTATAAACGTTATGAGAAGAGAACAACTGGAATATATTGTAACAACTGGAAAAATTGAGGGACGAAGAGATAGCGGGAAGCAAAAGAGAAAAAAAAAAACCAGACAGCTTAATTAAGAGAATGGCTTGGCAGAAGGTCAACAACAGAAATGATAAATAATTGTCGAGATCGAAAGTTGTGGAGACATGATCACCTACGCCTGCAGGCCCGGTACTTGATGATGATGATGATGATAAACGTGATATGAAGACTCTGAACATAAACCCTGCAGCCTGGGAAGAGATAGCTGCAGACAACAGTCTTTGGAAACACACTATAAAACCCCAACTCAGGCAAGAAGCAGACATTCATAGAAAAAGAGAATACACGGCGAAAGAAAAGAAGACAAAAATATTTCCTAGGGGCACTGCAAAATCCAGTCAACTATGACTGACGGAAAAATGAAAAAAAAAATATATAGAATAAAATAGAAACAAACGATAAGGTTAAAACTTTACGTAATAAGTGGAAGACACAAAATAGAACAGCATTTCGGTTCAATAGGCCTTCAGCAGGAACAAACATACACACACACACACACACAGAGAGAGAGAGAGAGAGAGAGAGAGAGAGAGAGAGAGAAATATGTATTTAAATTAAAAATAATACATAATAATAAATAATAATTTCGAACTAGAAAGAGATATAAAAATAAGAATAAAATGCCTCCCTGTACACTGCGCTATGGACAAAAGGAAAACGTAGGTTAGTGCGCACGGGGTACGTGTGCATGCACCCAAGTGAAAATGTGCGCACACAGCACGCATAACCAGAAGTTCCCACACACAGGTCCGTGTGCGTACAACACAGCAGTATTACCTTTACTGCAGCTTCGCATTTGCATGCATTTCTTTGCTATGACTGACGTAGACTGCTCAATGAGTAATTATGGTTTACTTTCTTCTCTTTATCTTCATATACATACATACATACATACATACATACATACATACATACATACATACATACATACATACATACATACACACACACATACATACACACATACATACACACATACATACATACATACATACATACATACATACATACACACATACATACATACATACATACATACATACATACATACATACATACATACATACATACATACATACATACATACATACATACATACATACATACATGCATACATACATATGCTGTATTTATTAACTGCATAAAAAACTAGCTCTCCACAGCATTAGTATGTTATAAGAGAGAGAAATAGAGAGTTAGAGAGTAAGGTATTTAAATGAATAGTCTAAAAGTTAATGTAATGGTGTTAATGATGGTGATATGTATATAAAGAGACATATGGAAGCACAGATAATATCGTAAAAAGTCAGGGTACGTTTTAACATAATGTATACATTTTCTTGGTTACAGCTTATTATAATATATACTTGGCCACAGCTGGCGAAATGCAAGGAAAGAGACATCACGGACTACAAAGTGAGAAGATACTAGATAACTTGGTGTCACGGCACAGAAAACAGTCAACAGCAGAATTGATATGATGCACTGTGGGTAGAAGGATATTATCACCTACGCAAGCGCGTATGGCACATAATGATGACGAGGATACATTTTCGTTCATTTTCTTCTCGGATCGAAGACGACACAAAGGACGGAAGTGAAAGTTCTCAACGATTGACGACTCAGTTCTTGTAGTTCTTGATTATTTCATAGTCTCATGGTTGATCCTTCCTTAGTAATTGTTTTGAGAATTGATTCTCTTGGCCTGCCTTGTTTTCTTTTACCAGATGGTCCCCACATGAATGCTTGAAGGGGAAGTCTTTCTTCACTCATTCTCAGCACATGACCGATGTATTTCCAACACCGTCTTCTTATAAAGCTCGACACGTATTCTTGTTTTGATTCGTCTCTTATCTAATCATTTGAAATGTATTCTTTTCAGCTTATGTTTGAGACCCTACGAATACATTTGTTTTCAAAGTCTGTTAATTTCATATCATATGTTAACACTGGTACCACACAAAATATATATAAAAAAAAACAACGGATGAAATGGTTGGCCATGTGACAAGGCAGAAAGATCAAAACACAACACAATGAGCCTTCAATAAGCGTTGCTAGAACATCAGACCCAAGGGTCGACTACGAAAAGGATGGATCGGTGGAATATTAGAAGCACTAGGAAACAACAGCAGCAGAAGCGAACAGAAGAGCAAAAGACCGCAAATTATATCTCCCCTCGACGCTGAAAGGCAAATGAGGAAAGAAGAAGCAGAAGAAGGTACCACACCGAAGATGAATAGTCTAAGTTTTGTTAGTTTAATGAGAACTTTGGATCTCCAGATGTTCGTCAGTTTGTTGAAAGCATTTGATGCTAGAGCGATGCGCCGATAATATTTCTGATATTATGTTCCACCACTGGACATTGGTCCTGACTAGGCAGGAACAATTTCTAACTTGTTAACCACCATCAGCACTAGCATTTCCCGCGCAAAAAAAAACATTATTTACACGAGCCTCGCTTTGATTTGTTGGTCGCTCATTGGTTAGCAGCTGCTGCGGGTTGACACAACGATTGAGGATTACGTTGCTCACGAATTGTTTGTGTACTCAGCGTGTCTATCTCCAAACACTTCAGTAAAGACCTGATTGCAACACTGCCAATACATCGCTTAAGATCTACAGTATTGCAACATTTTACTACCCGTATGTTTAACTATAAACAGTTATTATGAATATGTTATAAGTTTTCGGAATACTAAGTTAAGACTATTAAGGTAAGATTGCCTTTTTGTTTAACATTTCTATTTACGAGTAATTTTCAAAGCTTGCCGTGTCGATAGTTCTTGGGCTTTCATAGAAATGTTTTGTTAAAATTTGAATTTAATGTTTAAAATATTGTTTAATAAGGTAGTCACTACTGAAGTGAGATTTTCGAGGAAATTGTCTGCTGTGATCAGAAGAGGACGAAATAGGAAGGTTCCATAAAGGAATGAACTGGTAGATGATTAATGTCAATTATATATAACCAAATGTTAATCTTGTAAGATTATTTTCCTAAGAGAAACAGCACTGACTACAAGCATCTACTGTCGTGAAAGTGCGTCAAAGAAAACAAAGACTAGAGAAGAAAGAATGTGTGTTGAAGACAGTAAGTGCACTGGACCGCAAGGTGGGAATCACAGTACAACGTAGTCGCTAATAAACGAAGACGGACTATATACAGAGATTACAAATAAACCAGTTTGCCCACAGAAAGCTTTGTGGTTCAATGTTACAAAAGACATCTACGAGAAGAGGAGAAAGGGGCGGACCCGAAATAAAAGGAAGTGACAACCTCAAGCTACAGTTTCACATATTTACGATTAAAGTTGCCTGATTAAGAGTGTCAAGATGCTAAGGGGTCGAAACACTTGAACTACGGAGGTGAAGGACTTCTTCTGGTGACCAGATTGTTCGCTGTTGCGAGTAGAAAGAACTAAGAGTCTACTTTTTACCTCTGATGACGTCGCTAGAAACTTCATCATTAAGTACCGTCTCCGCAACGAAGGTTGGCTACCATGGAGCACCATTCTGCTCTGTCTCTTGCTTTGATGGTGCAGGTTGTCATAGGCTGATTTGTCCATCTTTTGATGCTACTCGTCCATGTTAGTCTTGGTCTGCCTCTGCCTCTTTTATCTTGTATTTTCCACTCCATGATTACTTTTAGTAGGCTGTTGTGTCTTTTAACATGCCCCAAAAATCGCATTTGTCTCGTTTGAATTGTGTTTAGTAGTTCTCTTTTCATTTTTAGTTGTTTTAAAACTTCATCGTTTGTTTTCTTTTCCTTCCATCCAATTCTACCTATTCTTCTATATATCCACATTTCAAAGGCTTCAATTCTCTGTTCTGTTTTCTTGTCTAATGTCCATGTTTCAGCACCATATAGGAATATTGAGAAGATGTAACATTTTGCTATTCTTAGTTTTAGTTCTGGTGTTATTTGTTTTGATGTTAGTATGTCCTTCATGACATTAAAATTACTTTTTGCCATTCCTATTCTTTTGTTTATTTCAGTTGTACATTTTCCATCACTGGTTATAGTATGTCCAAGGTAGTTATAGTTCTGAACTGTCTCAAGGTCTATTCCTTCAATTTTGATATCCACTTGTGGGTTTTGAGTATTTTCTTTGTTTATGATCATAGTTTTAGTCTTTTTGATATTCATATCTAGTCCATATTTTTTGCTTGTCGTGTTTATTTCATTAAGTAATTGTTGTAGGTCTTTAGGATTTTCTGCTAGTAGTACAGTATCGTCAGCATATCTTAGGTTATTGATTATCTTTCCATTAATTTGTAGGTCTGGCATCTCTATGATGTTTTAAAGATTTGCTCAGTGTATAGATTGAACAAGCTTGGTGATAGGATGCATCCTTGTCTTACTCCTCTTTTTATATCAATGGGTGTAGAGAACTCTTTGTTATATTTTATTATTGCTGTTTGCTGCCATTATAGATTACATATTAGTCGTATGACCATGTCATCTAGATGTATCTCTTTTAGGCATTCTATAAGTTATTTGTGGTGTACTCTATCAAAAGCTTTGGTGTAACCTATGAAGCAGGCATATATTGGTTTGTTTACTTCTGTGTACTTTTCGATTAATGTTCTCATGCAGAATATGGCTTCTTTTGTCCCGCTATTTTTCCTAAATCCAAATTGCTGCTCGTCTAATTCAGTATTGATTTTATAATGAATCCTTCCATTTTATAACTTTTAGCAAGATTTTTGTAACATGGCTCATTAGGCTTATTGTTCTAAAGTAATTGCATTCAACTGCACCATTCTTTTTAGGCAATGTAATGAAATTTGATGTTTTAGTTCATTTGGTATGTATCCTGTGTGGTATATGTCGTTGCATATGTCTGTAATCACTTCAATGCCAAAATCTTCTAGTGCCTTTATCACCTCTATCTTTATGCTGTCAGGTCCTGCTGCTTTTCCCTTTTTCATTGTTTTTATAGCTTTTTCCACTTCAGATTTTAAGATTTTATAGCCTGATGTACATGTTATAATTAGTTTCTTGTCCCTTTGATCCTGAAATAGTTCTGTTATATATTCCTGCCATCTATCTATAATATCTTTATTGTCTGTTAGCATTTTTTTCTTTTTTTTTTGTCTGTAATGCACCCACCTTCTGTTTAAAAAAAAAAAATTATTAGTCATTCTCTTTATTTCTGTGTGCATTCCTCTTTAGTCTTGTTTGCTTTCCATAGTTTCTATTTCTATACATTTTTGGCTGAGCCAGTCTTCTTTTGCCTTTTTGCACATTTTGCGTATTTCATTATCTATTTTATTGTATTGGGCAGTGTTCTTCCTTGTCTCCTTTCTTCCATTTTTTCTAAGATGGTGTTAGTTATCCATTTTTGATTTTTTGTTCTTTTCTCTTTTGGGTAAGGTGTCGCAGGTTTCTTGTATGATCTTCTTTATGCATTGCCATTTGGTTGTTACTTTTTCATGAGGATTTTCTCTTCTGTATTGTTCAAATTACTTCTTCTAGCAGCTTCTGGTATGTGTTCTTTACTTGTATTGTATAGGTATCTTTTATATCTTTTTGATTTAAAGCTGTTATATCTAGTGGATTTGTTGATGAATTAGACTTTTGCTTGTTTCGCTTTAGTTTGATTTTCATTTTAATCATTACAGGATTGTGATCTGAATTAATATCTGCTCCTGGGTAGGTTTTGGCTTTCTTTACGCTGTTACGGAACCTTTCTTTTATCATTATCTAATCTTATTGATTCCTTTTCTTATCTCCAGGGCTTTTCCGTGTGTATAGTTTCCTTTTCTCTTGCTCAAAGTAGGTGTTACATATTATCAGCTTGTTCTCTTCACAGAATTGTATTAAACTTCCTCCTCTGTCATTTCTTTTTCCTAAACCAAGATTTCCTGTAATGGTCTTATATCTACCTTTTCCTATTTTAGCGTTCATGTCACCCATTACAATCAAGATGTCTGAAGATTTCACTTGCTTCATAACTTTATTTAGGTCTTCATAGTATGCCTCTATTTGTTCATCTGTGTAGTCTTGAGTAGGTGCATATGTCTGTACTATTGCAATGTCGAATGGTTTTGCTTTCATTTTGAGTAGTATAATCCTATCACTGTATATGTCCAGTGGGTACTTATATATTTTTGTAACTCTCTTTTTATCAGTATTCCTACCCCCCCCCCCCCCCGCCCCCCTCGCCCCCCATTTTGCGCGCTAATTCATTTTTTCCCTGGCAGCTGATGTGTGCACAGGCACGCTACACAGGCAGATAATTCCGACTTCGCAGATACTCATATTTTTTTCCGTCCATGAGTAACTGACGTTTCATATTGGGACTCGCCGCTGAGACCAGGGGTGGTTATGTAGAGAGAAATCATCGGGACTCGCCACTGAGACCAGGGGTGACTATTTAGAGAGAAATCATCGGGACTCGCTGCTGAGACCAGGGGTGGCTATGTAGAGAGAAATCATCGGGACTCGCCGCTGAGACCAGGGTGACTATGCAGAGAGAAATCATCGGGACTCGCCACTGAGACCAGGGGTGACTATGTAGAGAGAAATCATCGGGACTCGCCACTGAGACCAGGGGTGACTATGTAGAGAGAAATCATCGGGACTCGCCACTGAGACCAGGGGTGACTATGTAGAGAGAAATCATCGGGACTCGCCACTGAGACCAGGGTGACTATGCAGAGAGAAATCATCGGACTCGCCACTAAGACCAGGGGTGACTATGTAGAGAGAAATCATCGGGACTCGCCGCTGAGACCAGGGGTGACTATGCAGAGAGAAATCATCGGGACTCGCCACTAAGGCCAGGGGTGACTATGTAGAGAGAAATCATCGGGACTCGCCGCTGAGACCAGGGGTGACTATGCAGAGAGAAATCATCGGGACTCGCTGCTGAGACCAGGGGTGGCTATGTAGAGAGAAATCATAAATAAAAATCCCAACCGGTGCAGCCGGGATTTGAACCCAAAACCACTCTGTCTCGAGGTAGGCGTCTTGCCTCGAGACCAACCAGTCCACCGTTGTAAATATGAAGTTGTAAACTGATACCAGTCATTCCAGAAAATATATTTTTTTATCACAAGCTTGGAGAGAACTGTTCTATCAATGCTTGGGACATGTTAAGTATTAATTTGTTTTCTATAAATTCTCAGTGGAAGTAAAGGTATACCCATTGAAGGAAGTCATCATCATGTTCCCTTTATGCCAAACGCGCCAAGTATAGATAAATATGGATAGAAACCATAGCTCGCCTTCTTGGTCGTGCTGGTTTTGACGTGCCCTGAGTTTCCCTTTGTAGATTAAAAAATATCTTATGCGACAAGTCTGTGTCAATAGAAGTGAGAAAGAGTGTTTATCGGCGCTAAATAGAGCTAATTCTGACCCAGGAAATTGAATCATGGACAGTAGACAAACAAATGAAAAGACGATAAGAGGCCACAGTGATGGGGTTTCACAGAAGAATGTTGAGAGTTCCATGGACAGCTAAAAAGATCAACGAGGACATTTTAAAGAGGCCAACACAAAAAGGGGGCTCCTAAAAAACATCAGAAAGAAATAATTAACATTTTTCAGGCACATCATATGAAGAAAAAAGTTGAAATGCTTGGTTACAACTGGCAAAATGCAGTAAAAGAGATATCAGGAACGACAAAGAGAGAAAATACTGGATATCTTGGTGGCATGGTACGGAAAACAGTCAACAACCGAGGCACAATGGATAGAAAATTTTGAACGGACATGATCGCCTACCCCAACTGATATGTACATGATGATGATGATGATGTGTTTTTTTTGTGTTTTGGTTATGGAATGCCCCAGTATCACTGCAAACGAATTGAAATCCATAATTGCTCAACCGCCCGTGTCAGCGTAATCATCCGAATTAATATCTCATCTCCCAAACAAAGAAAGGTAACTGTAGTCCCCATCGTAGCAGTCTCAGCACACGCCAAAAGACATAAGGCGAAACCAGGCAGAAAGTGAACACAGCCAACTGTTCCCTGTCATACGATATCATCATTCATAGTAAACAAATGGAATATCGAAACATGATCAGACCGGATGAGACACACAGCTCACGGTGTGCACAGAGCACTTAACTCAGTAGCTCCTGCAACAAGCCGGACTTGGAATATGAGGAAACTGCAACAAGGAACACTTTTCATGTATAGCCTTTAATTGTTTCTGCCGCCTATCCACCATATATCGGGAGTTCACGTCCTCTTGAAAATGATGATCGTCGTATTTTTTAGAAATGTAGAGCGCTTGATGATGTTAGCGCCATCGTTGTTGACTCCAGTTCCGAACATGTAGACACACAGTTAGTCGTCAGATTATCCCCGTCGCACATCAAACAACAGACCGTAAGATTAGCGTACGGCCTGTCTAGGGATGTGCGATGAGCCATTACGATGATGTAGCACACACCAATGTCGTACACAATTTCGCCCCCTTTAGATTTCTGATTACTCTAGTGAAAGCAGCCTACGACGAACAAAACACGGTGCAAATTCTATAAAGAGATAAAACTGCGGCTGACGAAGTAGTTTACGTTAATGAGTAACTTGGAAATAACTTACGTCAAAGAATTCCAACAACGGTCATGAACAGCACCAATGTGACGTAAAGCGCAGATCAAGTCTATACGTTGGAAGATCTTTCACAACACTTGATTTGTCAAAAAGGGACTGTTGCCGGCGTACGACATCGTTTTAGCGGCGCAGATGTAATAAGTAGATCATCATTTTAACTTTAACGCAGAAAAGTGCAATGGAGAACCGAAATTAATCAGACCCCGAATGCACTTTCTGCGGCGATCAAGAGAACGTGACCAAGATCCACCATCTTTACTACGGAAGTCCCCTTGTACAACATCTACCATCTCACCTCTGTTGTATATCTACAATCTCATTGCTGTTGTACATCTACCATCTCACCTCTGTTGTACATCTACCATCTGATGTTTATATTGTTTATCATACAAAGCATTCGACAGAGTAAAGAGAGAGAAAAAAAAACGATGAGAGATACTAACAAAATACGGAGTAAGCTAACATCTAAGCAACACAATTAAAAGCCTCCACATTAACGAAAGCTGCTCTGTCAGAACCGCGGCAGGCTACACGGATCACTTCAAAGTTAGATTAGAACAAGACAAGGGTGCGTACTATCTCCCCCCCCCCCCCCCCCCCGCGCCCCCCTCCCCCCCTCTACTGTTTATAACATGCATAGACTATATACGCACGTTAGTCAACCCATCAGAGACAGAGGATATCAACGAGCTTTTATTTGCAGGCGATCAGGAACTAATACATGGAAAAATAGAAGTCCTTCAAGAACACTTAAATAGACTCAACAGCACAGGCACAAAAAACAACATGAAAATCAACATCAGCAAAACATAAATCATGCATGTCGCAAAAGAGAAATAGAACAAAATAACTGTAAACAGCAGGCAACTAAAAGAAGTAGAGGAATTCAAATACCTAGGATGTCTAGTGACAAACGATAATTCACAATCACCCGAGAAAGATTCAAGATGCAACAAAGCTTGTCAAATCATTGGACAGTTATGGCCACTATTGTCCAACAAGGAAATAACTCTAGAGGCAAAACTGTCACTCTACAATACAATCTTCATCCCAACGTTGTGCTACTAATGCCAGTCCTGGACCATAAGAACAATAAGAAAAATAACCACTACCGAGATTAAATATATTTGACGAATATAGGAAACAGCCTGAGAGAGATAAAAACAGAAATGAAGAACTGAGAGAAAAAGCTAGGGATAATCACCATCATAGAATATATAAAGAAACAACAGATACAATGGTATGGCCACGTGACAAGGCAGAAAGATCAAAACATATCACAACGAGCCCCAATAAATGTTACGAGAACAGCAGACCCATGGGTCGACCACGAAAAAAATGAATTGATGGAACATTAGAGACACTAGGAAACATGACAGCAGGAGAGGCTAGTAGAAGACCGCAAATTATATCTCCCCTCGACGCTGAAAGGCAAATGAGGAAGAAAAGAAGTAATGAAAATTGTTCGTCCATTCTTCAGAGCAGCTGTATCTGCAGAATCCGTTATCTTTTACCTCCACATAAAGGGCACAAAGCCATTGCTACACGTGTGTAACAGTTTTGTCAAGCTTGACCTCGTCAGAGAATCCAACCACTGATTTCGATCCCTCAACGAATTCATTGAATAGAAATCAAGCCTGTGTGAAGGTCTAGAGCTCGTGTCTTCAACTTAGCGTTCATCCGTTAAGTGGGCGTTGTGTCGCTAGTTTACGTAAACGTCATGATATCTGCGCCTTTCGGTCCGACACATCCGTCTTTGGCATGGATGAGTAGATCTGTATAACAATATTAGCCCAGAAAGCGTCAATTTTTGGCCTACTTTTCTCGATGTTTAACTGCCAAGAGTTCTTTAATATGCGCGAGTGCACGCGAGATCTCATGTTTTTGGCCTTTTCCCGAGATATGCTAGACATGAGTTCTCATTACTCAGAGAGGGCAAGACATGAGACCTCATTACTCAGAGAGGGCTAGACATGAGATCTCATTACTCAGAGAGGGCTAGACATCAGATCTCATTACTCTGAGAGGGCAAGACATCAGATCTCATTACTCAGAGAGGGCAAGACATCAGATCTCCTTACTCAGAGAGGGCAAGACATCAGATCTCCTTACTCAGAGAGTGCAAGACATCAGATCTCATTACTCAGAGAGGACAAGACATCAGATCTTCTTACTCAGAGAGGGCTAGAGATCAGATCTCATTACTCAGAGAGGAGAAGACATCACATCTACTTACTCAGAGAGGACAAGACAAGACATCAGATCTCTTTACTCAGAGAAGGCAAGACATCAGATCTTTTTACTCAGAGAGGGCAAGACATCAGATCTCATTACTCAGAGCGGGCTAGAGATCAGATCTCATTACTCAGAGAGGACAAGACATCAGATCTCATTACTCAGAGAGGTCAAGACATCAGATCTCATTACTCAAAGAGGACAAGACATCAGATCTCATTACTCAGAGCGGGCTAGAGATCAGATCTCATTACTCAGAGAGGACAAGACATCAGATCTCATTACTCAGAGAGGTCAAGACATCAGATCTCATTACTCAGAGAGGTCAAGACATCAGATCTCATTACTCAGAGAGGGCAAGACATCAGATTTTATTACTCAGAGAGGTCAAGACATCAAATCTCATTACTCAGAGAGGACAAGACATCAGATCTTATTACTCAGAGAGGACAAGACATCAAATCTCATTACTCAGAGATCAGGGAAGGGTAAAGCCACGAAGAAACCGCGAATTTTATTTTTTTACAAATTCCCACCGCCTGTGATTGGGATCGAGCCCGCTACCTTCTTGTCCAGTGGTTGATATCTTACCTCTAGACCACCCAGCCCTCGTAGTGTTTCAGTGACTGTCACGACCTCCATAGTTCATCATCATCATCATCAAATATCGTGTCTGCTGGCGTAGGTGATCATGTTTCTCCACAACTTTCGATCTCGACAGTTATTTATCATTTCTGTTGTTGACATTCTGCCAGGACATTCTCTTAAGCTGTCTGGTATCTTTTCTCTTTGCTTCCCTCTGTCTCTTCGTCCCAGTTGTTACAATATATTCCAGCTGTTCTCTTCTTATTACATGACCAACAAATGATGAATGTTTCTTCTTAATAATGGATATTAGCTCCCTTTTTCTTTGACCTCTTTCAGAAAGTTTTCATTGCTCTTTTTAGCTGTCCATGGTATTCTCAACATTCTTCTGTAAAACCCAATTTCTACAGCCTGCAGTGATTTTCTTGTCTGTTGACCTATTCTCCATCATTCACATCCATATGTTACGACTGGCTCTACATAACATTTTAGAACTCTTTTTCTTGTTTCTATTGTCAAAAATGGATTGCACATTATCTTCCAAATTTTTTGGAAATCTGCTTTTCCCTGAGCTATTCTTCATCTCTATATTCTTCACTACTCTGTTACCACATCATTTTGTAGATAACAACTACTTAAGCTTGTATAATACACAAATCATGAATCCATTTCCTGAAGTCTTGACTGGGATAAGAGTCCCTATGTGACAGGGGAATAAAGGTCGCGTTCCCAGTGATGTCGCCTCCAGTTTTTCTGGTCTGAGCTACCGACGTTCGGACAACCCGTGTTCGATTCCCGATGGAAGCAGTGTGCGTTGTATTTGTGGTTGGGAAAAACAAAATACCCCCGCGGTCGACCCAGCCGCTGGCAGAAATGAGTACCAGGGTATAATACTCTGAGAAGGTGAGGAATGCCGCCTCGTATAGTGAGTTTCGATGCTTGAGGCGACACTATCCAGAAGTCTCCGAACACTTCTAGATAGGCGGCCGAGCACATATGGGTGGAAACTCGCGTGCTAGGGCGCCGATTTAAGTCTCGTACTTTCATCATCAATCGCCATCTCCGCATCGAAGACTGGCTACCATGGAGCGCCATTCCACTCTGCCTCTTGCTTTGATGGTGCAGGTTGTCATAGGTTGACTTATCCATATTTTGATTTTACTCGTCCATGTTAGTCTTGGTCTGCCTTTGCATCTATTACATTGTATTTTCCCTTTCAATATAATACTTTTAGTGGACTGTTGTGTCTTTTAACATGCCCCAAAGATTTCATTTGTCATGTTCTAATTGTGTGTAGTAGTTCTCTTTTAATTTTTAGTTGCTTTAAAACTTTATCATTTGTTCTCTTTTCTCTCCATCCAATTCTACCTATTCTTCTATAAATCCACATTTCAAAGGTTTCAATTTTCTGTTCTGTTTTCTTGACTAATGTCCATGTTTCTGCACCATACATGAATATTGACATGATATAACATTTTGCTATTCTTAGTTTTAGCATTGGTGTTATTTGTTTTGATATTAGTATACTTTTCATGGCATTAAATTTACTTTTTGCCACTCCTATTCTTTTGTTTATTTCAGTTGTACATTTTCCATCACTGTTTATATGTCCCAGGTAGTTGAATCTCTGTTGTACATCTTCCCATCACTGGTTATATGTCCCAGGTAGTTGTAGCTCTGTTGTACATCTTCCCATCACTGGTTATATGTCCCAGGTAGTTGTAGCTCTGTTGTACATCTTCCCATCACTGGTTATATGTCCCAGGTAGTTGTAGCTCTGTTGTACATCTTCCCATCACTGGTTATATGTCCCATGTAGTTGTAGCTCTGTTGTACATCTTCCCATCACTGGTTATATGTCCCAGGTAGTTGTAGCTCTGTTGTACATCTTCCCATCATTGGTTATATGTCCCAGGTAGTTGTAGCTCTGTTGTACATCTTCCCATCACTGGTTATATGTCCCAGGTAGTTGTAGCTCTGTTGTACATCTTCCCATCATTGTTTTTATGTCCCAGGTAGTTGTAGCTCTGTTGTACATCTTCCCATCACTGTTTATATGTCCCAGGTAGTTGTAGCTCTGTTGTACATCTTCCCATCACTGTTTATATGTCCCAGGTAGTTGTAGCTCTGTTGTACATCTTCCCATCACTGTTTATATGTCCCAGGTAGTTGTAGCTCTGTTGTACATCTTCCCATCACTGGTTATATGTCCCAGGTAGCTGTAGCTCTGTTGTACATCTTCCCATCACTGGTTATATGTCCCAGGTAGCTGTAGCTCTGTTGTACATCTTCCCATCACTGGTTATATGTCCCAGGTAGCTGTAGCTCTGTTGTACATCTTCCCATCACTGGTTATATGTCCCAGGTAGCTGTAGCTCTGTTGTACATCTTCCCATCACTGGTTATATGTCCCAGGTAGCTGTAGCTCTGTTGTACATCTTCCCATCACTGGTTATATGTCCCAGGTAGCTGTAGCTCTGTTGTACATCTTCCCATCACTGGTTATATGTCCCAGGTAGTTGTAGCTCTGTTGTACATCTTCCCATCACTGGTTATATGTCCCAGGTAGTTGTAGCTCTGGACTGTTTGAACTCGTACTTTATCTTTACTTATTCTGGTCTGAGTTTTTATTTAAACCCTCCCTCCCCCCAACATAGAAACAAAGAAAGGAAAAAAAAAAAACCTGATAGATGCGTTTGGATTCCAAATAGCGTCCATCTTGTTTTGGTGAATAATTCTGGACATGATTAGAGGTGTTTTTTTTAATTTCAAAATTACATTAAGTTGTACATTACGATGCTATGCTAACTTATGTGATGTATTGAAAATTACATTATGTTATACATTACGATGTTATGCCAACGTATTTGATATACTGAAAATTACATTATGTTGTACATTATGATGTTATACTAACGTATGTGATATATTGAAAATTACATTAAGTTGTACATTATGATGTTATGCTAACGTATGTGATATATTTAAAATTACATATATTGTACAATACGATGTTATTCTAACGTATGTGATATATTGAAAATTACGTTATATTGTACATTACGATGCTATGCTAATTTATGTGATGTATTAAAGATTACATTATGTTGTACATTACGATGTTATGCTAACGTATGTGATATATTGAAAATTACATTCAGTTGTACATTACGATGCTATGCTAGCTTGCATGATATATTGTCTGTCTACTTGATTCTAGCTCCGTTAGTAGCTTTTAGGACTCTTCACATCAAATAATTGTTCCTGCTCTTCATTGAATCTTCTCTTTTGAGTGTCACTTGTAGGACTTTCACTGTTCCCTCTTTAATGGTATTAACCGGCCGTTAAATCTTGCCACATGCCCGTACATTGCGTAACTCATGTTTTTCTTTCTTATTAATACATGCATCTCTTCGTTTGAGCACTTTATTCACGATGATTTTGTGAATGTTCTCAATTGTAATGCAATCTATACATAAATTGCCTCAACTGCCTGTGTGGCAGACAATACATTACATTGAGAATACAGAAAAATATAATGTTAATGCAGATAATCTGATAGCTATGGACATTAGTTACAGATAACGTAAAACATGGACACTTTTTTAAAACGTGTTAGGGGAAGTGGTTGGTCTCTTGGCAAGACGCCGGTCTCGAGACAGAGAGGTTGTGTGTTCATCCCGGCTGCACCGGTTGGGATTTTTATTTATGATTTCTCTCTGCGGCAACCACCCCTGGTCTCAGCAGCGAGGCCCGGCTTGAAACGTCAATTACTCATCTACGGGAACAAAATATGAGCACCCCTGAAGACAGAGTTTCAGCCTGTGCGGCGAGGGACCCCTGTGCACACGACTGCCAGGGAGAAAAAGGGATTAGCGCGCACAATTCAGTTCCTAGTCTCTAGGGACTTCGAAAGAGGTGAAAGCTGGGGAAAGCACAAAAAAAAAAAAAACCGTGATACCAATCACATATGGTGTGTATGTATTATACATATAATATATATGCATCTATGTACGCGTGTGTAGCTTTTCCTCATTTTTGTTCCAGTCAGATCATGTGTGCGGTAAACCTTTACCAGTCCCAACATAAAAATCACAAACTTTACATGTAATTAGATTTACCGAAAGTTGACATACCCATGTTAATGTTGTTACTAACGATAACACAGATAATGTTATGTAAAAACACCATATGGACAGACATTTGATATGTTACATTTTCTCGTTTTATTGTATGAGATGAGAGAGAGAGTGTTGAGATCAACTTTCATGTAGAAACAAACAAACACACTGTAATAGTATAAATATTGATACGTGCATTCATTCATTGATAGAGGGGTGGATCGTTGTATAAATGAATGATAGACACAAAAAATGTCAGACAGATAAATAGACATGCAAGCAGGCTGACAGACACACAGAGAGACAGCTGGATGAACCGATAGCTGATCTATAATGAAAGGAGAGACAACACAGTTTAGTTTTGAATGTTTCAGCTGAAATACTAATAGGATTAAATGTTACATAAATAAAAGGGAGGGAAATCTGAGGGATATTGGCTACTTAAGGATACTTAGTCGATTGGGATTTTTGAAAACAAGTAAAAAACGTATTTAGTTAAATCCTCACAGTTTTGATGAGCCAATAAGAGGTGCGCGTGGCCGGGCTGCTAAAACCACTGTTCCGCTGGCTGAAAAGTTGACGTACGGTGTTCGAAGCCCGCGGTAGACAGAAAGGATTTTTTCTATCATCATCATCATGTGCCATACCGGTTGGCGTAGGTGATCCCTCCACAATCTTCTATCTACAGAGCATCGTATCAGTTCTGTTGTTGACTGTTTGCCATGACACCAAGCTATCCAGTATTTTCTCTCTTTGTCGTCCGCGATCTCTCTTTCCTTTTATTTTGCCAGTTGTAACCAAGTATTCCAACTTTCCTCTTCTCATGATGTGCCCGAAAAATGTTGATTGCTTCTTTCTGATGTTTTTTAAGAGCTCCCTTTTTGTGTTGGCCTCTTTGAGAACTTCCTCATTGGTCTTTTTAGCTGTCCAGGGAACTTTCAACATTCTTCTGAGAAATCCCACCTCTGTGGCCTCTAATCGTCTTTTCATTTGTTTGTCTACTGTACATGATTCGCTTCCATAGGTCAGAATTGATTCTATATAGCACCGATGAAATCTCTTTCTCATTTTTATTGACATAGATTTGTTGCATAAGATATTTTTCATTTTCTGAAATGCTATTTTGGCCTGAGCTATTCTGCTTTTTATTTCTGTGGTGCATCTCCCATCTGATGTTATTATTGTGCCCAAGTATTTGAAACGTTGCACTTGTTTCAGATTTGTCTTGTTTATTTGTATGCTGCATGATGGTGATGGTTGTTTCTTCGATATAACGATTACTTCTGTTTTCTTATTATTCAGACTGAGACCTTTCTTGTTGCTTTTTTTTACTATTATGTCTATCATTTCTTGTAGTTCATTCTGTCTCTGCTATTAGTTTTTTCTATCGGGGGTGAAATAAAAATCCCGAGTCGCACACGTTGTGGCGACTGCTTGACCAAGCGGCCTTTATCCCTCTGGTTCTATAGTCGCCCCCCCCCCCCCCGACATACACCAGCAATGGTACTATGTGTCGTAAAGATAGTTTTTTTTTTTAATAAGATAATTTTCTTTATTTCAGTTTGATTTTAAATACTATTATAACGTGCTTGAGGAAAACGAAGTATGTTTTCAACATAAACATATATATATATAGGACATAGTTCCAGGTAAAGGAAAGAGAGGAAGAGTAATAAAAAAAGGTTGATACATCGCAGACGAACTGGGATTGACTTTCGCAGAAGCTGGAACTATTGTGGAGGACAGATAAAAGTTGCTAACAATGGAACCAAGTTCCAACAGAGACAGGTTAGATGAAGATGTTAATGATCATGTTTGACCGTTGTCGGTCAGATGGCTGCGGAATTCGTTCCGGTAAACTTTTAGGACTTCCACTGATTCGAGATAGTTTTTTTTTTTATTATAATTAACGACGATTATACCGTGATAGGTAATTGAAAACTAAGGTACCTGGAATCCTATTGTATGATACAGCAACTACTGTATATGTATAATTAGTAATTAATAAAATTTGCCCGATTTGTAATAAAGATAAGTGTTCTGTGAAAATATATAGAAACTCCTTTGATGCAGTCCGCGAATTTCAAAATTTGACTACCTTCCATATTCCTTCCCTATTAAAAGTTAGTAGCATATGCTTTACAGAATGTTGCTATTATCCAGCGTCTTTTGGCTGTTTGATTGTCTAGGCATTATAAGTCAGCGGTTTGCTATTGCCTTCTGACGGTAATCCCACGATTCGTAATTTCTTTAAATACTGAGCACGGAGAGGGGGGGGGGGGGGGGTCCTCGTTCCTTGGACCTCGGGGTTGAGAAACCGAGTTGACTACCTCTAAGCCACCCACGCCTACACCTTCTGTATTACACTTCCCGAAACTCAAGAGTTAATTTTCTCCATCATTTCATCAGTTTCTTCTTTATCTCGTTATTGGCTATTTCATCAGTTTCTCCTTTATCTCATTATTGGCTGTCTCATCAGTTTTTCCTTCATCTCGTTATTGGCTGTCTCGTCAGTTTCTCCTTTATCTCGTTATTGGCTGTCTCGTCAGTTTCTCCTTCATCTCGTTATTGGCTGTCTCGTCAGTTTCTCCTTCATCTCGTTATTGGCTGTCTCATCAGTTTCTTCTTTATCTCGTTATTGGCTATTTCATCAGTTTCTCCTTTATCTCATTATTGGCTGTCTCATCAGTTTCTCCTTCATCTCGTTATTGGCTGTCTCGTCAGTTTCTCCTTTATCTCATTATTGGCTGTCTCATCAGTTTCTCCTTTATCTCGTTATTGGCTATTTCATCAGTTTCTCCTTTATCTCGTTATTGGCTATTTCATCAGTTTCTCCTTTATCTCGTTATTGGCTGTCTCATCAGTTTCTCTTTTATCTCATTATTGGCTGTCTCTTCAGTTTCTCCTTTATCTCGTTATTAGCTGTCTCGACAGTTTCTCCTTTATCTCATTATTAGCTGTCTCGTCATTTTCTCCTTTATCTCGTTATTGTTGTCTCGTCAGTTTCTCCTTTATCTCGTTATAGGTTGTCTTGTTAGTTTCTCCTTTATCTCGTTATTGGCTGTCTTGTCAGTTTCCTCTTTGTCTCGTTTTTTGCTGTCTTGTCAGTTTCTCCTTTATCTCGTTATTGGCTGTCTCGTCAGGTTCTCCTTTATCTCGTTATTGGCTGTCTCGTCAGTTTCTCCTTCATCTCGTTATTGGCTGTCTCGTCAGTTTCTCCTTCATCTCGTTATTGGCTGTCTCATCAGTTTCTCCTTTATCTCGTTATTGGCTGTCTCATCAGTTTCTCCTTTATCTCGTTATTGGCTGTCTCATCAGTTTCTCCTTTATCTCGTTATTGGCTGTCTCGTCAGTTTCTCCTTTATCTCGTCATTGGCTGTCTCATCAGTTTCTCCTTTATCTCGTTATTGGCTGTCTCATCAGTTTCTCCTTCATCTCTTTATTGGCTGTCTCGTCAGTTTCTCCTTCATCTCGTTATTGGCTGTCTCATCAGTTTCTCCTTCATCTCGTTACGGGCTGTCTCGTCAGTTTCTCCTTTATCTCGTTATTAGCTGTCTCGACAGTTTCTCCTTTATCTCATTATTAGCTGTCTCGTCATTTTCTCCTTTATCTCGTTATTGTTGTCTCGTCAGTTTCTCCTTCATCTCGTTATAGGTTGTCTTGTCAGTTTCTCCTTTATCTCGTTATTGGCTGTCTCGTCAGTTTCCTCTTTGTCTCGTTTTTTGCTGTCTTGTCAGTTTCTCCTTTATCTCGTTATTGGCTGTCTCGTCAGGTTCTCCTTTATCTCGTTATTGGCTGTCTCGTCAGTTTCTCCTTCATCTCGTTATTGGCTGTCTCGTCAGTTTCTCCTTCATCTCGTTATTGGCTGTCTCGTCAGTTTCTCCTTCATCTCGTTATTGGCTGTCTCGTCAGTTTCTCCTTCATCTCGTTATTGGCTGTCTCGTCAGTTTCTCCTTCACCTCGTTATTGGCTGTCTCATCAGTTTCTCCTTCATCTCGTTATTGGCTGTCTCGTCAGTTTCTCCTTCATCTCGTTATTGGCTGTCTCGTCAGTTTCTCCTTTATCTCGTTATTGGCTGTCTCATCAGTTTCTCCTTTATCTCGTTATTGGCTGTCTCGTCAGTTTCTCCTTTATCTCGTTATTGGCTGTCTCATCAGTTTCTCCTTCATCTCGTTATTGGCTGTCTCGTCAGTTTCTCCTTCATCTCGTTATTGGCTGTCTCATCAGTTTCTCCTTTATCTCGTTATTGGCTGTCTCATCAGTTTCTCCTTTATCTCGTTATTGGCTGTCTCATCAGTTTCTCCTTTATCTCGTTATTGGCTGTCTCGTCAGTTTCTCCTTCATCTCGTTATTGGCTGTCTCATCAGTTTCTCCTTTATCTCATTATTGGCTGTCTCGTCAGTTTCTCCTTTATCTCGTTATTGGCTGTCTCATCAGTTTCTCCTTTATCTCGTTATTGGCTGTCTCATCAGTTTCTCCTTTATCTCGTTATTGGCTGTCTCATCAGTTTCTCCTTCATCTCGTTATTGGCTGTCTCGTCAGTTTCTCCTTTATCTCGTTATTGGCTGTCTCATCAGTTTCTCCTTTATCTCGTTATTGGCTGTCTCATCAGTTTCTCCTTTATCTCGTTATTGGCTGTCTCGTCAGTTTCTCCTTCATCTCGTTATTGGCTGTCTCATCAGTTTCTCCTTCATCTCGTTATTGGCTGTCTCGTCAGTTTCTCCTTCACCTCGTTATTGGCTGTCTCGTCAGTTTCTCCTTTATCTCGTTATTGGCTGTCTCATCAGTTTCTCCTTTATCTCGTTATTGGCTGTCTCGTCAGTTTCTCCTTTATCTCGTTATTGGCTGTCTCATCAGTTTCTCCTTTATCTCGTTATTGGCTGTCTCATCAGTTTCTCCTTTATCTCGTTATTGGCTGTCTCGTCAGTTTCTCCTTTATCTCGTTATTGGCTGTCTCATCAGTTTTTCCTTCATCTCGTTATTGGCTGTCTCGTCAGTTTCTCCTTTATCTCGTTATTGGCTGTCTCGTCAGTTTCTCCTTCATCTCGTTATTGGCTGTCTCGTCAGTTTCTCCTTCATCTCGTTATTGGCTGTCTCATCAGTTTCTTCTTTATCTCGTTATTGGCTGTCTCGTCAGTTTCTCCTTCATCTCGTTATTGGCTGTCTCGTCAGTTTCTCCTTCATCTCGTTATTGGCTGTCTCGTCAGTTTCTCCTTCATCTCGTTATTGGCTGTCTCGTCAGTTTCTCCTTCACCTCGTTATTGGCTGTCTCATCAGTTTCTCCTTCATCTCGTTATTGGCTGTCTCGTCAGTTTCTCCTTCATCTCGTTATTGGCTGTCTCGTCAGTTTCTCCTTTATCTCGTTATTGGCTGTCTCATCAGTTTCTCCTTTATCTCGTTATTGGCTGTCTCGTCAGTTTCTCCTTTATCTCGTTATTGGCTGTCTCATCAGTTTCTCCTTCATCTCGTTATTGGCTGTCTCGTCAGTTTCTCCTTCATCTCGTTATTGGCTGTCTCATCAGTTTCTCCTTTATCTCGTTATTGGCTGTCTCATCAGTTTCTCCTTTATCTCGTTATTGGCTGTCTCATCAGTTTCTCCTTTATCTCGTTATTGGCTGTCTCGTCAGTTTCTCCTTCATCTCGTTATTGGCTGTCTCATCAGTTTCTCCTTTATCTCATTATTGGCTGTCTCGTCAGTTTCTCCTTTATCTCGTTATTGGCTGTCTCATCAGTTTCTCCTTTATCTCGTTATTGGCTGTCTCATCAGTTTCTCCTTTATCTCGTTATTGGCTGTCTCATCAGTTTCTCCTTCATCTCGTTATTGGCTGTCTCGTCAGTTTCTCCTTTATCTCGTTATTGGCTGTCTCATCAGTTTCTCCTTTATCTCGTTATTGGCTGTCTCATCAGTTTCTCCTTTATCTCGTTATTGGCTGTCTCGTCAGTTTCTCCTTCATCTCGTTATTGGCTGTCTCATCAGTTTCTCCTTCATCTCGTTATTGGCTGTCTCGTCAGTTTCTCCTTCACCTCGTTATTGGCTGTCTCGTCAGTTTCTCCTTTATCTCGTTATTGGCTGTCTCATCAGTTTCTCCTTTATCTCGTTATTGGCTGTCTCGTCAGTTTCTCCTTTATCTCGTTATTGGCTATCTCATCAGTTTCTCCTTTATCTCGTTATTGGCTGTCTCATCAGTTTCTCCTTTATCTCGTTATTGGCTGTCTCGTCAGTTTCTCCTTTATCTCGTTATTGGCTGTCTCATCAGTTTCTCCTTTATCTCGTTATTGGCTGTCTCATCAGTTTCTCCTTTATCTCGTTATTGGCTGTCTCGTCAGTTTCTCCTTCATCTCGTTATTGGCTGTCTCATCAGTTTCTCCTTCATCTCGTTATTGGCTGTCTCGTCAGTTTCTCCTTCATCTCGTTATTGGCTGTCTCATCAGTTTCTCCTTTATCTCGTTATTGGCTGTCTCGTCAGTTTCTCCTTTATCTCGTTATTGGCTGTCTCGTAAGTTTCTCCTTTATCTCGTTATTGGCTGTCTCATCAGTTTCTCCTTTATCTCGTTATTGGCTGTCTCATCAGTTTCTCCTTTATCTCGTTATTGGCTGTCTCGTCAGTTTCTCATTCATCTCGTTATTGGCTGTCTCATCAGTTTCTCCTTCATCTCGTTATTGGCTGTCTCGTCAGTTTCTCCTTCATCTCGTTATTGGCTGTCTCGTCAGTTTCTTTTTTATCTCGTTATTGGCTGTCTCATCAGTTTCTCCTTTATCTCGTTATTGGCTGTCTCGTCAGTTTCTCCTTTATCTCGTTATTGGCTGTCTCGTCAGTTTCTCCTTCATCTCGTTATTGGCTGTCTCATCAGTTTCTCCTTCATCTCGTTATTGGCTGTCTCGTCAGTTTCTCCTTTATCTCGTTATTGGCTGTCTCGTCAGTTTCTCCTTTATCTCGTTATTGGCTGTCTCGTCAGTTTCTCCTTCATCTCGTTATTGGCTGTCTCATCAGTTTCTCCTTCATCTCGTTATTGGCTGTCTCGTCAGTTTCTCCTTCATCTCGTTATTGGCTGTCTCACATTCACAGCCATATAATAAGACTGACTTAACACTGGAGTTGAAAATTGTTATTTTAGTATTTAACCTAATTTCTTTGGACTTCCATATGTTTCCCAGTGCAACAAATGCTCCTCTTGCTTTTGATATCCTTATTTTGGTATCATTTTCTGTTCTTCCCTCTTTGTATATATTGCTGCCCAGATATATGTAAGATTGTACGTCTAGTAGAGATATTTCTCCTATTTTTATTTGGTTATTGCCAACTGCATTAATTCTCATAACTTTGGTCTTATCTCTATTTATTTTGTGTCCCAGCTGTTGTGATCTCTTCAAGTATGCTAATTTTATCCTGCATCTGTTGATGATTGTGTGATAGGAGAGCTATGTCATCAGCAAAGTCTAAATCATCAAGTTGTTTGGTCAGTGACCACTGGATTCCATTTCTTTTGTTTTGAGTTATTTTCATAATCCAATCTATGGCCAGTAGAATGAGAAATGTATATAGAAGGCATCCCTGCCATACTCCTGTTCTTATTTCAAATGCTTCTGTAAGCTGTCGTTCATGCATATACAATAAATATAAAATATGTTTTACAGTTGTAAGTTAGTCATTTCATCATCATCATCAAGTAGCAGGCCCGCTGGCATAGGTGATCATGTCTCCCCACAACTTTTGATCTCGACAGTTATTTATCATTTCTGTTGTTGACCTTCTGCCAAGCCATTCTCTTAAGCTGTCTGGTATTTTTTCTCTTTGCTTCCCTATATCTCTTCGTCCCTCCATTTTTCCAGTTGCTACAATATATTAAAGTTGTTCTCTTCTCATTACATGGCAAAAAATGATGATTAGCTCTCTTTTTGCTTTGACCTCTCTCAGAATATCTTCATTACTCTTCTTAGCTGTCCATGGCATTCTCAACATTCTTCTGTAAAACCACATTTCTACAGATTCCAGTGATTTTCTTGTCTGTTGTCCTATTGTCCATGATTCACATCCAAGTTGGTCATTTAATAAATATAAAATATATTTGACAGATTTAAGTTAATCATTTAATAAATATGTAATGTATTTGACAAATGTCAGCCATTTAATAAATATAAAATGTATTTGACAGATGTCAGCTAGCCAGAGCTTCAAACTTCAAGGCTTGTGTGTTACGAGTTTTTTCCCTTCGAAATGACATGATATAGGGGTGTGACTAAAATGTTCGGTTAATAAATGATTCGATATCTTACTGGCAACATGGGCCTGATGCGGGCGTATGACCATGACTATCCAGAGACACTGAGAAGCTCCACCTAGCGGAAAGCGCACGTGACCGTCAGGGTATACACGCTGCTGGCAGTCAAAAGTAATCAGTGGAAGAGATATAGTCACTGTGTAATGGAGAAATGAGTGAAAATCAATGTCTGTGACATATTGGGAAAAACGGCGTTAAAGATGGATCAAATGTTACTGCAAGTGTATGGATCATCCACCGTACTCCACTGATCTGGCACTTCTGGAAACTGTTAGCAAAGACCCCGTTAGGAATCTCTCGCGGAACCACACGTTTTTGGATTACCGTCACCTGCAAAGTGTGCCCCTTTCATGACGATCTTCAGGCGAGGAAACAAAGAAGTCTGTAGGAGACAGATCAGGGAAGTGCTATATATAATCGAGAAATGGCTTCCGTCAGGCACAGTTGCACTAACATTTCATGCGTGTTCTCATAGCTGTTTTGCCCACTTTATAGCAGAATCTGATGTTCACTTGTTGCCCCATTCCACTGTAACCATACCTCTCACACTGACTACGTTAGACCTGCCCGCAGCGAGTTAATTTTGATGATTACGTGTACTCCACGCTAGGTGGAGCTTCTTGGCGAACTCGTTCGTTCTAACAATTATTGTCAAGTTTCTTTGTCCTCAACGATCCCATAATTTAACCTATACCAAATGTTACACAGATCCAATAATCAACACACTTTCAGAAATGTATCACTTTTAGGTATAGGAGTGTGTTTCAATAAACTTCATGCAATCAGCTTATGTGTCTATTATATCCAATCAGAAATATGTTCATCGCCGTTTTGGTACATTATAAAATTATTTTATGTGCGCACGTGTATTGATCTATTTGCGCAGATGCAGTGTACATCAATATTATTTTTTTTCTTTATTATTTTTATTTCATGCCATATTTTGTAGCTCATGCTCATGCATAGTTCTTTCCACTTGCGAATGTTTTCATTAGAGACGGTTGTTGTTTACACATTCGCTTGAGTTGATAATAAATTCACTAATTTGATAACAACGATAACCTGTGATAATTGAAGTAAAGAATTGAGTTGTCCTTATTCCATTTACCTATCCAGGTATATCGTAAAACGTTCTCAGAATCTGCAGCATTATGTTCTGGGCCACGTTTGTCGCACTAGATAGATGTTAGTCCGTACCGCTGCAGAATTACGTTTCGTACCCGCAAAGCCAGATCACCATCAGCTGTAGGTCTAAAGGTAGCTGGTCATAACAGCGGCGGACGGTGAGTTTGAAACTTGAGGAGGCCAGGACATGAGACCGAACTTTTAGCTTGACTCATTTACCTGCTCATTTGCGACATAAACATGACTGCAATTTGCGCTATGTAAAATAGTTCCTCTAATTTTTTCCGTAAAATAACATAATTATAATTACATCCTTAATTATTGCCTTAATTATTTGCATTATGAGAAAAACCTGATCTCGCTGCTAATTAAAATCTCTTACTGTTTTGTTCGGGGTTTTTATTTTTAATTTGTAAAGACATTGCAGTGATTCATAAACGAGGCATTTCATAAATTCTCCTCTTAATCGGCACTACTTCTGTATGTAAAACGATCAAACGCCATCTGATTTATCGCTCTTTATTTGCCATGAAAACGGGAAGGTAATTGTTGAAATGGTCTACCTAGTTCCCATATACATTGCAATGTCGATAGATGCCGTTGTACGGTTGTAGTAGGTTTGGCCTTCATAGACATTGAAGCCTATTTATTAGTAACGGCTTGAGTTATTTGATCTATATCACGGCTATACCAGGAAATATGGTGACTGGTTGTACACTGACGTTGAACTCATAGAGCTAGAATGTGATTGTGATATGTATTCTGATAAAATATGGTGACTGGTTGTACATTGACGTTGAACTCAGAGAGCTAGAATGTGATTATGATATGTATTCTAATAAAATATGGTGACTAGTTGTACACTGACGTTGAACTCAGAGAGCTAGAATGTGATATGTATTCTGATAAAATATGGTGACTGGTTGTACACTGACGTTGAACTCAGAGAGCTAGAATGTGATATGTATTCTGATAAAATATGGTGACTGGTTGTACACTGACGTTGAACTCTGTGAGCTAGAATGTGATTGTGATATGTATTCTGGTAAAATATGGTGACTGGTTGTACATTGACGTTGAACTCAGAGAGCTAGAATGTGATTGTGATATGTATTATGGTAAAATATTAGCGGAGTCTCCGTTGTCTCAGATATCCGCCACTGAGGTATGAACCATTCCCTCGAGACGTCAGAGCCATTTTTCTGTTCTCTGTGTTTGGTTCAATGTTTCTTTCCATCTATGTTTTATGATGTCTTCATTATCATGCTATCTTTCATAATGAAACTAATGTTTTGTTTAACAAGCATCTCATCTCATTTGTTGCGATCGTTCTCTCTTGGTTTCTAAATAACTTTTATATTTCCGCCGACAACAGAGAGATGATAGAAAATATACAATTGATGAATGTTTTATACGTTGCTATTTTTACGATTGGTTATGGTTATGGTTGTGGTTATGGTTGTGGTTGTGGTTATGGTTGTGGTTATGGTTATAGTTGTTGTTATGGTTGTGGTTATGGTTATGGTCAGTCGAAGGCCCCGGTATCACTGCACACGAATTAAAATCCATAATCTGAGTTCCTTTAATTTCTTGTCATTTTTCCTGTTCTCCATGTTTCACAGCCATTTCTTCGGAACAATTTGTTTACGATTGGATATTAGAGCAATGGCGATGGCTGCATTGTGACGTCTTGCTTCAATGTCCAGAAAATAAATAAAATTCACTAACATCACACGTGACAACTACATACGATTGTTCATAAAAAAATGAATCAGTCATTGATATCGTACATCTGATAACTGAGATTAGAAAAAAAAATCCCATATATATGATATTGATCTACAGCATTGTATTGATATCGATTCACTAAAAGAAAGCGACATCTGCTGCTAATTGGTAAAAAATGTAGTGATGCAAACTAGTCTCCAATCTTTCATCGTTTGTATTCCACCATTGACCTCGTAAATTAAAACACCCACGAGAATAATTGAACTGTATTTTTATGTATATACAGCAAAGCGTTTTTCTTGATTTATTTTGTGTGCTGTATGTAGTTTAAAAGTCTGGCAGACGGCAAGAGGACTAGGGGGCGCCCACAACTTCGATTTGTAGACTTGTGTAAACGTGACATGAAGATTCTGAACATAAACTCTGCAGCCTGGGAAGAAATAGCTGCAGACCGCAATCTCCGGAAACACACTCTAAAGGTCCACCTCAAACAAGAAGCAGACAGATTCATCGAAAAAAGGGAATACACGGTGAAAGGAAATAAAAGAAAAAATAACATTTCTAGGAGTGCTGCAAAATCCATAGTCAACTATGATTGACGGAGGCTCCTACTACTATAGTGTTTATTATAACTTCACTTTTCATAGCTTTCTTTTCTTTCATACGTTCCCTGCACAGGAGTCTGTGGACGGCAACGCGTCGTACGTTTTGAAGAACAGAGACAACATGTCAACACTTTTGCAAGATCCGTAGACATTTCCAAATTTTGTCTACACAAACCATGAATGTTTCATCGCAAGAAATTGAAGAGCAAAACTTCTATCTAAACATACAGAAAATTACGATAATGTCCATTGACAAAACAAAAATTCAACCCAAAATCATCTTCAACAATGAGGAAGTTCAATTATAAACTTTTAATACTTTGGAGCTGTAATAACTAACAATGAAGCCTGCCAGAAAGAGATCAAAAGAATACAGCTACCTTTCTTTGTTTAGGAGATGAGATAGTAATTCGGATGATTCCACTGGCACGGACGGTTGAGCGATTATGGATTTTAATTCGTTTGCAGTGATGCCGGGGCCTTCCATAACCAAAGAACCAAAGATCAAAAGAAGATTAGAAATAGCAACACAAAAAGTAAATGCCTTGAAGAACATGTGACACAATATTTTAAGGCAGTAAATTTAAAAAAGTCATACATGTATAAATGTTGGACATTATAGTGAAAGAACGCAAAAATAAAGGACTCAGCCTTAATAGCAAAAAGACAGAAGTAATGGTAACAACAAAGAAAAAGACATCAAATCAGTGCAAAATAAAGACAAGTGGGACAATATTAAAACAGGTAAATGAATTTAAATATTTGGGAACTTTGTTAACCTCAGACGGAAGATGTACAAAAGAGGTGAGATGCAGAATGGCTCAGGCAAAAGCAGCTTTCCAGAAAATGAGGAAGATACTATGCAATCCATTTTTGCCAATAGAAACAAGAAAAAAAGTTCTTAAATATTATGTAGAGCCAGTCTTAACATATGGATGTGAATCATGGACAATAGGACAACAGGCAAGAAAATCACTGGATTCTGTAGAAATGTAGTTTTACAGAAGAATGTTGAGAATATCCATGGACAGCTAAGAAGAGTAATGAAAATGTTCTGAAAGAGGCCAAACGCAAAAAGAGAGGTAATTTCCAATATTCGGAAGAAACAATCATCATTTTTTGCCATGTAATGAGAAGAGAACAACAGGAATATATTGTAACAATTTGAAAAATTGAGGGACGAAGAGATAGAGGGAAGCAAAGAGAAAAAATAACAGACAGCTTAAGAGAATGGCTTGGCAGAAGGTCAACAACAGAAATGATAAATAACTGTCGAGATCGAAAGTTGTGGAGAGACATGATCACCTATCGCAGTAGGCCCGGTACTTGATGATGACGATGATGAATACATGTATCTTCTCAAAAACAACTTACGGTTGTGAATCATGGACAATCTCTCAAACAGCAAGGAAGAAAATGGATACATTCGAAAAAAAAAATGCTGCAGAAAATCCTTAAGATACCTTGGATAATGAAAAAGAGCAATGAAAACATTAAAAGATTTAAGCATTAAAAATAACTGGCTTATAAACAACTTTCTACAGAGGAAATTAAAATATGGCGACGTGAAAAGAAACAGCGGGCTAGAAAGAACAATTATGGAAGGCATGGTTCTTGTGCTAAGCATCAGGGGCAGACCAAGAAAAAGGTGGCGCCAAGACATCAAGGAGACCTTGAAAATAACAGAAGAGGTGGGAGATCTGGCTAGAGACAGAGATTTTGTCAGATTGATTGTGGTGAATGCAATTTTCTGTGGGAGATCTGGCTAGAGACATAGATTTTGTCAGATTGATTGTGGTGAATGCAATTTTCTGTGGGAGATCTGGCTAGAGACAGAGATTTTGTCAGATTGATTGTGGTGAATGCAATTTTCTGTGGAAGATCTGGCTAGAGACAGAGATTTTGTCAGATTGATTGTGGTGAATGCAATTTTCTGTGGGAGATCTGACTAGAGACAGAGATTCTTTCAGAAGGGCTGTGGTGAATGCATCGTTCTGCTTTCCACACAATTTATATGTATATTTTAAACGTGTGTATTAGATATAGAGCCAATTCTGACTTAAGGAAGCGAATCATAGAGAAGCAGACAAACAAATAAAAAGGCTATTAAAGGCCAGAGAAATGGGATTTCTCAGAAGAATGTTAAGAGTTCCCTGGACAGCTGAAAAGATCAACGAGGAAATTCTCAATGAGGTCAACACAAAAAGTGAGCTCCTAAAAATTATTGAATATTTTATAAATTTGAATATTTTGTTATAACTGGCAAAATACAGGGAAAAATATTGCGGGCGACAAAGAGAAAAGATACTAGATAGCTTGGTTATATGGTTCAGAAAACAGTCAACAACAGAAGTGATATGATGCACTGCGAACATGAAATTATGGAAGGACATGATCGCCTACGCCAACCGGTATTACACATGATGATGATGATTAGTGCGACATTGTTGACCTTCTACCAAGCCATTCTCTTAAGCTGTCTGCTATCTTTTCTCTTTGCTTCCCTCTTATCTCTTCGTCCCTCAGTTTTCCCAGTTGTTACAATATATTCCAACTGTTCTCTTCTCATTGCATGGCCAAAAAATGATGATTGTTTGTTCCTAATATTGGAAATTAGCTCTCTTTTTGCTTTGACCTCTCTCAGAACATCTTCATTACTCTTCTTAGCTGTCCATGGTATTCTCAAAATTTTTCTATAAAACTATGTTTCTACAACCTCCAGTGATTTCCTTGTCTATTGTTGTATTGTCCATGATTCAGATCCATATGTTTTTGCCATGCTATTTATAGTTCTTCTCCTCTAGTCCCTTATGAGACACTTCGGTGTTCTCCTCTATACCTTTTTTTTCTGTGCTCCTTACCCCTCATTTGTTTTTATTGTACCCCACTCTCAGACATCTCACTCTTACCGCCTTTTGAGCACCTGTTAGTCTACTGTTCTATTCTTTCTCCTTTGTGTTTGCACACTAACCCCTGTGTAAACTCCTCTGGTTCGGTGTGCATTTGCGCACATTTCTGCACATTCACAACAGCCACACTTTTGTTATCATTTCCTTTTCATACACACAGGATAGATATTTTCTTTAACATATTTCGAATATTTTTGTTTTGAATGTTTCGTTATTAGTTTTGTGTGTGTTTTTTTCTTGTTTGTTCCTGCTGAAGGCCTATTGGGCCGAAACGTCGTTTAGTCTGTGTCGTCCACTTATCACGTAAAGCTTCTAACATGCCATTTTTTTGTATTTTTTAATTTTTCCTGTTAAGACTGGCTCTACTAAACATTTAAGAGCTAATTTTCTTGTTTCTATTGTCAAAAATGGATCGCAGTTTCTTTCTAATTTTTTTTAAAAGCTGCTTTGGCTTGAGCCATTCCGCATCTCACCTCTCTTGTACTACTACCATCAGAGGTTAATATTTGAAGCTGACAGAAAGGCGAAAACCAGAACAATGTATCTTCCGCTACACCCAAATAGGTACCAGACGAAGAGAAGACGAAGAAGAAAAAAGAAGACTTATTGCGGAGCTTTCGATACAGCGCTGATCAAGTTGTTATATATAAGGTATACCAACAAATGATACTACTTTCGCTCCCTTAGGTTTCCCATTTCGAAAAAAATGTCTTCTTACTGGGTCTCTGCGTCATAAAAGTAAAGTTTTTTGTTTTAAATTATTTTATCTATCTTTTATTGTATCTATCTTTTATTGTATCTATCTTTTATTTTATCTATCTTTTATTTTATCTATCTTTGATTTTACCAAATTTTATCGAAGCTATTCTGTTCATGGAATCAGCTTCATAGCAGTTCCCCATATCCGCTCAATCACACATCACAGAATTCCGCAAAAGCGCGTTGACAAATTCGATTGACAAGGTCGACTACTATTCAGGCCTTATCGGTTGCATAGGCGACGATTCCAAAAACTTCCAGCGAAAAGTGGAAAAGCATCCACACCACGACAGTTTTGTTCTTGGATCTCCTCTGAGCAATGATAACAAAAATACCTGCCGGTTTTCTGTAATTGTTTCTGGGAGAGTTGGAGGTAATGCTGAGTTTGTACAGGAGACAAGTAATAATAAATGAATATTTTTAATGAGGGAAACCGAGGCGATAATGCAGCAAGCCTTTAGAAAGGAAGAAGTATGTTTACAACACACTCGGGTGAAAAACATTCACAAATAATTAACTAAAAAAAAACATACACAGACCGAAACAGGATTGAACCAGAAGATACTTCTCTTAATAATAAAATCCAGGTACACAATTTATTCCCGGGTCGTGTTCGTAATCCTATGCTATAGTCATGAGTACACATGTATGAGAGACATTGCCAATTATAGCAATTTTTTTTTGGTTGCTTAGCTCGCTGTGTGTTCTAGCGCAGGTTTCTCGTGGAAAGACCTGTCGATGAGTCTTATATCCCAAGACCAGCCATCCGCTAATCTTACGGTCTGTTGTTTGATGTACGACGGGGATAATCTGACGACTAACTGTGTTTTATATGTTCGGATTTGGAGTCAAAAACGATGTCTTAACATCATTAAGCGCTATATATTTTTAAAAATATGACGATCATCATTTTCAGGAGGACGTGAACTTCTGGTATATGTTGGATTGGCGCAGGAACAATTGAAGGCTATGTATGAATGTGTTCCTTGTTGCAGTTTCCTTATATTCCAGGTCCGGCTTTTTGCAGGAGCAACTGAGGTAGGTGCTCTGTGCACACCGTGAGCGGTGTGTTTCATCCGTTTTGATCGTGTTTCGATATTCCGATTGTTTACGATGAGTGACGATATCGTATGACAGGGAACAGTTGGCTGTGTTCACTTTCTGCGCGGTTTCGCCTTATGTCTTTTGGCGTGTGCTGAGATTTCTATGATGGGGACTACAGCTACCTTTATTTGTTTGGGAGATGAGATAATAATTCGGATGATTCCACTGGCACTAGCGGTTGAGCAATTATAGATTTTAATTCGTTTGCAGTGATACCAGGGTCTTCCATAACCATAACCAATAGGAAAGGCAGATCGCGAACTACAGAGAAAGAAGATTCTAGATAGCTTGGTATCATGTCATGTACAAGTCAACAACTGAATTTATATGATGTACTGTGGATAGAAAATTGTAGAAGGACATGATCGCTAACGCCAACCTGTATGTCACATGATGATGATGATAATATATACTCACACCTGTTTCGCTGACCAAGGTATTTTCATAAATGGTCATAACCTTTCTAGAGATGCTGTAAAATCCACAGTTAACTGTGACTGACATATGCTGCTACTATTAGTTATTATTGTGCTCAACATTCTTTTGTTACACCCCATTGTAATAATGTGTGTGTATGTGTGTGTGTTTGTGTGTGATATGTGATGCTCTCATCGCACAATTCGTAGAAGGGCGTCTGTCTACTTTCACTAGCCTATGGAGACGTTAGAAGGGTGTCTGTCTACTTTTACTAGCCTATGGAGACGTTAGAAGGGCGTCTGTCTACTTTTACTAGCCAATGTAGACGTTAGAAGGGCGTCTGTCTACTTTTACTAGCCAATGTAGACGTTAGAAGGGCGTCTGTCTACTTTTACTAGCCAATGTAGACGTTAGAAGGGCGTCGTCTACTTTCACTAGCCTATAGAGACGTTAGAAGGGCGTCTGTCTACTTTTACTAGCCAATGTAGACGTTAGAAGGGCGTCGTCTACTTTTACTAGCCAATGTAGACGTTAGAAGGGCGTCTGTCTACTTTTACTAGCCAATGTAGACGTTAGAAGGGCGTCTGTCTACTTTTACTAGCCAATGTAGACGTTAGAAGGGCGTCTGTCTACTTTCACTAGCCTATAGAGACGTTAGAAGGGCGTCTGTCTACTTTCACTAGCCTATAGAGACGTTAGAAGGGCGTCTGTCTACTTTTACTAGCCTATAGAGACGTTAGAAGGGCGTCTGTCTACTTTCACTAGCCTATAGAGACGTTAGAAGGGCGTCTGTCTACTTTCACTAGCCTATAGAGACGTTAGAAGGGCGTCTGTCTACTTTTACTAGCCAATGTAGACGTTAGAAGGGCGTCTGTCTACTTTCACTAGCCAATGTAGACGTTAGAAGGGCGTCTGTCTACTTTTACTAGCCAATGTAGACGTTAGAAGGGCGTCGTCTACTTTTACTAGCCAATGTAGACGTTAGAAGGGCGTCTGTCTACTTTTACTAGCCAATGTAGACGTTAGAAGGGCGTCTGTCTACTTTTACTAGCCAATGTAGACGTTAGAAGGGCGTCGTCTACTTTCACTAGCCTATAGAGACGTTAGAAGGGCGTCTGTCTACTTTTACTAGCCAATGTAGACGTTAGAAGGGCGTCTGTCTACTTTCACTAGCCTATAGAGACGTTAGAAGGGCGTCTGTCTACTTTCACTAGCCTATGGAGACGTTAGAAGGGCGTCTGTCTACTTTTACTAGCCAATGTAGACGTTAGAAGGGCGTCGTCTACTTTCACTAGCCTATAGAGACGTTAGAAGGGCGTCTGTCTACTTTCACTAGCCTATAGAGACGTTAGAAGGGCGTCTGTCTACTTTTACTAGCCAATGTAGACGTTAGAAGGGCGTCTGTCTACTTTCACTAGCCTATAGAGACGTTAGAAGGGCGTCTGTCTACTTTCACTAGCCTATAGAGACGTTAGAAGGGCGTCTGTCTACTTTCACTAGCCTATAGAGACGTTAGAAGGGCGTCGTCTACTTTTACTAGCCTATAGAGACGTTAGAAGGGCGTCGTCTACTTTTACTAGCCTATAGAGACGTTAGAAGGGCGTCTGTCTACTTTTACTAGCCTATAGAGACGTTAGAAGGGCGTCGTCTACTTTTACTAGCCTATAGAGACGTTAGAAGGGCGTCGTCTACTTTTACTAGCCTATAGAGACGTTAGAAGGGCGTCGTCTACTTTTACTAGCCTATAGAGACGTTAGAAGGGCGTCGTCTACTTTTACTAGCCTATAGAGACGTTAGAAGGGCGTCGTCTACTTTCACTAGCCTATAGAGACGTTAGAAGACTGTTACTAATAATATACTAATCGATAACTAGCAATGTATCAATACATTGTTGTTGTATGCAAGACTACCCTGCAGCATAATACTGTAAGAGTGCAGCTCAATAAGATAAAAGACAGTCGTTAACGGTTTGAAGCTAAATCTCTCGCTGCTGTTTGTGTTCGGCCTGATGTTTACGCTCTGCTCTCGTTAGCAATTAAAATTGGGTTGGGTGGGCGCAAATTACGCTATGTCGTTGTTTGCAGTTAGTCACATCAAACTTAATTAGGACGACTATTTGGAGACAGAGAGAGAGAGAGAGAGAGAGAGAGAGATAGAGAGAGAGAGAGAGGGATGGAGGGACGGAGGGATGGTTGTAACAAAATTTGCTTTCTTTATTCGATACATCGCTAGGACATAGGTTTAGATTGTTTCCTGTGATATTATTAACAAGTAGAGAAACATCTTTGATCAGCTCTTTTTTTCTTTTTGAGTAATGTCAATATCAGCAGTCAGTTATGAGTCGTCCATAGCTTTCAGCTAACACAAAATACGTCATCTCCGGTGCGGATGCTACTAAAACACACAGTTTATTTACACGGCTTCCGGGTTCACCCAGTCTTAAATGGGTATCGGATTTTTTATGGGAAAGTAAAGCGACACGGGGGAGCCGCGATAGCTCAGTGGTTAGTGAACTGGACTACCACGGACAAGGGGTAGGGTTCGATCCCAACAGACGGCTTCCGGGTTCACCCAGCCTTAAATGGGTACCGGATTTTTTTCTGGGAAAGTAAAGCAGCACGGGCGTAATACTGACCACATTACCCCAAAAATCATGTGCTGAAGGTCTGTAAAATATAGGGTCACTAACACTATATTTCCCTATACGCCACTTGGCGTGACGGGGGTACTTTACTTTTTACTTTTAAAGGGACACGGGCGTAATACCGACCACATTACCCCAAAAATCATGTGCTGAAGGTCTCTAAAATTTATGGTCACTAAAACCATATTCCCTATACGCCACGTGGCGTGACGGGGCTCTTTACTTTACATACTTACTACTAACCTATGCTACTATATGGAAGTGAGTCATGGACTATAAGCAAGACAACAGAGATCATTAGTGGCAGCAGATATGTGGCTTTTCATTAGAATGCTACGAATTTCATGGATAGCAACAATTACTAACGAAGAATGTTTAAAAAAGAGCCGGATTAACCAGAAATATCATCAATATCATAAGGAAGAGACAATCTACATTTATTGACCATGTCATGCGAAAAAGAAGACTTTGAGAATACTATAACAACAGACTTCGGCTAAAAAGACCAATGAGAAAGTTCTCAAAGAGGCCAACACAAAAAGGGAGCTCTTAAAAAACATCAGAAAGAAACAATCAACATTTTTTGGGCACATCATGAGAAGAGGAAAGTTGGAATACTTGGTTACAACTGGCAAAGTAAAAGGAAAGAGAGATCGCGGACGACAAAGAGAGAAAATACTGGATGGCTTGGTGTCATGACATGGAAAACAGTCAACAACAGCACTCATACGATGCACTGTGGACAGAAGATTGTGGAAGGACATGATCGCCAACGCCAACCGGTACGGCACATGATGATAATGATGATAACAACAGACAGAATGAAAGGAAAGAAAAGCAGAAGAAAACCATGGGGACAAATATTGAACAGTTTATCACAATGACATAACCAAGAGAACAAATATTGAACAGCTTATCACAATGGCATAACCAAGAGAACAAATATTGAACAGCTTATCACAAAAACATAACCAAGAGAACAAATATTGAACAGCTTATCACAATGACATAATGAAAATCAGCGACTGAAATAAAGCCATTCGTGAAGGACAAATTTGGTAATGTGGAGAGAGATGACCGCCTACGTCAACTAGCATGACACCTGATGATGATGGTGATTTAGTAATGTTGGTAATTTGTCAACATTACTATAATAAATTCAGAGTTCGCTTGATGATTTCGCCTAAAGCTGATATTTTCTTCATGCATGTCTCGATTCGGGAAATTTTGTTCCATCAGTTCCCGCGCCAACTTTGAATCATGTTTTGTGAGTTATCATCATTGAGCTATTTGTGGGTCATCATCAGTGAGTAATTGAGCTATTTGTGGGTTATCATCATCATTACGTTATTGAGCTATTTGTGGGTTATCATCATCATTACGTTACTGGGCTATTTGTGGGTTATCATCATCATTACGTTATTGAGCTATTTATGGGTTATCATCATCATTACGTTATTGAGCTATTTATGGGTTATCATCATCATTACGTTATTGAGCTATTTATGGGTTATCATCATCATTACGTTATTGAGCTATTTGTGGGTTATTATCATCATTACGTTATTGAGCTATTTGTGGGTTATCATCATCATTACGTTATTGAGCTATTTGTGGGTTGTCATCATCATTGAGTTATTAAACTATTTGTGAGTTATCATCATCATTACGTTATTGAGCTATTTGTGGGTTGTCATCATTGAGTTATTGAACTATTCATTGGTAAACATAATTGAATTATTGAGTTATTTGTGGGCTTTAAACATTGGGTTATTTAGTATATATTGGTTATCATCATTGGGTGATTGGGCTATTTATGGATTATCATCATTGCACTCCGATCATGTCCATAGGTGCTCAGATCCCCCCCCCCCTCCTCGGCATGTCGCACGGCATCCAGCGACTGGCGACTTCATTTTTGTGTTTATTGGTACTCAATCTTTGAAAACTTCCAACAGCTCTCTCTACTTGTCCAGCACCTTGGGGTCACGCTTGGCGGATAATTTCTAATTTCTATTAGAGGAGGGACCTTTCTTTGGTTCCACTGGCAGGATCCAACCCACCATGAACCAGATTACTGGGAATCCAGTCCCAATTAAACATTTAAAAAAATCATACTCATAACGTTCATCATCATGTCGCATGTCTTTTGCAGAACCTTGCATTCATCACAGCTCGTATGAAAGAATCTCTGTGTCTAGCTAGATCTCCCACAGAACCTTGCATTCATCACAGCTCGTATGAAAGAATCTCTGTGTCTAGCTAGACATCTCCCACAGAACCTTGCATTCATCACAGCTCGTATGAAAGAATCTCTGTGTCTAGCTAGATCTCCCACAGAACCTTGCATTCATCACAGCTCGTATGAAAGAATCTCTGTGTCTAGCTAGACATCTCCCACAGAACCTTGCATTCATCACAGCTCGTATGAAAGAATCTCTGTATCTAGCTAGACATCTCCCACAGAACCTTGCATTCATCACAGCTCGTATGAAAGAATCTCTGTATCTAGCTAGACATCTCCCACAGAACCTTGCATTCATCACAGCTCGTATGAAAGAATCTCTGCATCTAGCTAGACATCTCCCACAGAACCTTGCATTCATCACAGCTCGTATGAAAGAATCTCTGTATCTAGCTAGACATCTCCTCCGTAGGTAGATGAATCGTGTATCTCACCGTCTAACCAATTCTCTGCTGAAAAGTTAAGAGTTATACGACGGAAATTGATGTGTGTGCATGTGTGTGCGCATGCGTGCGTGTATACTTTTTACTTTTGATTATGGCCTATTAAGTGTGGAAAAAAAAAATCAATGGACGACAAATTATTCCAAAAATGAGAACGAAAAACACACAAAAAATTCAAAACAGACGTTAACGGTAATTGTGCATGGTGGAAATAAATACTTTAGTGATAATAAGATAATGAACTGAAGACCTTCAAACTTCATCTCCTCTGCTATCAGTTACCTTATGTGCAGTGTTTCATATAAATGGATGGGCTGTACCATGAATCTACCCATCAGAGAACCAACAAGACCCAACAGATCCCATATCACAGAAACAAAAGTGTCAAAACTCGGAGCCTTAGTTTGCACACAAAAGACATTCAAGTAAATTCCTAAGAGAACCAGCGGCGCACAATAAAAATTGTTCTCATTGTCATTATGGGTAACAGTTGCGGTCTAATTGAAAGACTTAGTCTGAGATGGAACTACAGCTATCTATAGATTTACAAAGGCCCTCGGGCTGACAGGAAATTCCCGGAAAATCTCCAACTAGCGTGACGTTGTCAGCTTTGCAAGAAGAGCGGCTGTGGGTAGAGTGACGTCAGTCGACTATAGCGCCTATAGCGACTATAGCGCCTATAGCGCCTATAGCTGACAACGCCACGCTAGTATGGGGGTTTTCCTATTGTATTTTCTGCCCGCATGCGTTTGTAAATCTAAAGATGGCTGTGGTTGAACGGATCGTGTACAGCCAAATGTAGATTTAATTTAATGCCCGCGGGCAGAAAATAAACCGGAAAACTCTTCAACTAAATTGACGTTATCAGCTATAGGAGCTCTGGACGACTGACGTCACATTACCCACACCCGCCCCTGCTTACAATGCTGAAAACGTCAATCTATTTTGAGATTTTCCGGGGATTCCCTCTCAGTGCAGCAAGCAGCGTCAACCCCGCCCCCCCCCCCTTCCCTTTTCTAAAAAAAAAAAGAAAAAAAAAAAAAAAAAAAAAAAGAAAAGTGAATCTCGCAAGCAGAATAGATCTACACTGATGCCCCTCACTAGTTTCGTGGGGCGATATATCTGTTCAGTCTCTGTACAAATAAAATGTTCAGAACGAATTATAAGGAGCAGACACAAATAAATAATGGTATAAGTAAAATAAAGTAAAGAGCCCCCGTCACGCCAAGTGGCATATAGGGAATATAGTGTTAGTGACCATAAATTGTACAGACCTTCAGCACATGATTTTTGGGGTAATGTGGTCGGTATTACGCCCGTGCCGCTTTACTTTCCCAGAAAAAAATCCGGTACCCATTTAAGGCTGGGTGAACCCGGAAGCCGTCGGTTGGGATCGAACCCTACCTCTTGTCCTTTGTAGTCCAGTTCACTAACCACTGAGCTATCGCTGCTCCCCAAATAATGGTATAAGGACATACACGTGCATGAAGTATACAAGCAAAATTAGTTGAAAGCAATAAATATAACAAATGATAATATTTCTGTTTAGATAAACGAACACTATATGGCTCTAACTGGTACAACCAGGAAGATTCAGATAATAATGAGGATTGGAAGGGGGCGGGAGGACGTGCTCTCTTTGTTATCACGTTTTTAAAAAAATCGTTCTAACACCTTACAATACGTTATATTACACCTTACACTACATTAGTAGTATACAAGGGTCCATTTGACTATCATTTTGGCGTAAATTAACAAAGATATATAAGAGGCGCATTTCGCGCCTAATGTACACGAGATACAGGGAAGTTAACCATGACCGCGCGTGTCCGGATGTTGACCTCTAGTCTCGGTGACTCCGGAAGTGATCTGCTTATGTCTGGTGTATGCTGACTATGGAGCGCTTGGTGTACTTGAGGGATAGTGATAGGTTAGTAGATTATACATGACCTCGGGGCGGATCGCCATGTTGGCGGGTGACCCCTCGGGGATTATCTCGAGTGTTTTCGGACAGCGTGCTATCGGATCGGGGATTAGTTCGATTCGGTGTGACGCTATCGCGCCAGGTATACGTTAGAAAATATTTATAGCTATGTAGTTGGGTGTCTGCTTAACGTTGTACCATAAATGAAGCATAAGGGTGAAACAGTTAGAGATTACTGGTTAGTCTAAGCTGGTAGTGTAAATATGTTCCTCGGTGTTAGTGGTTCGCTATCTCTCTCTCTCTCTCTCTCTATTTCTCTCTCTCTCTCTCTCTACTATTCCAGCCTAGATTTCCCTCCATTGAAACACTTACTCATTCTCGCCATTTATCCCTATCATCGCGCCTTCCTTCTCTCTCTCTCTCTCTCTCTCTCTCTCTCTCGCTTTCTCCCCTAGCCTCTCTTAGACTTCTAACCTATCACTCCACCCTCCGCCTCTCCCTTTAGCTCCCCCGCCCTCCCTCATATTTTTAGCGTCCCTCCTATTGTAACACTTGATTATTCTCACCATTAATACATAGCATCTCGCCTTCTTTCTCATAGGCTTCTCTCTCTCTCTCTCTCTCTCTCTTTCTCTCTCTCTCTCTCTCTCTCTCGCTCTTCTAACCCCTTCTAGACTTCTCTCCTACCATTCCACCTTTCTTCTCTCTCTCTCTCTCTCTCTCTCTCTCTCTCTCTCTCTCTTTACCTCGCCTAGCGTTCCGCCTTCATTCGTATTTTTACCTTACCACCAGTGTAACACATTAATAACATTGAATATCAATTACAAAAAGACTTGAAATATCTACTTTTTAAAGAACCAATAAGATAAACATATGAAAAACGAAGGAATAATACACTCGACAAGGCTTAACAGACGTACTTTATACACATCACCATTAATACAACTGAAATTCATTTAATGATAACCTATCACATCGTTATGAGCTAAGAGAAAAACAGAAGAAAAAAAATTCAACTTACACCGTAAAATATTCCACTTCAACACAGACCGCTAGACTGAACAGTACTATGAAAATAAACGTCCATGAATCAAGCGCGCTTATAACACGAAGTCTCACATCCGACTAGTTTAAATATAATCTAGTAAATAAAATTTGGACGACACTATTCCACCCTCGACTAACATCTAGGTTAACCAATCAGAGAAGAAGATTTCTATCGGACACCCATCAACGAAATGACTGACCTCTGGATTAACTAATCAGAGAAGAGGATTACTGTTATCGTGATAACTGACCTCATTTTCAACTTGAAGTGCTGTCGAGTCTGATGCATGGGTTACTTTAAATCGATTCGGCCCCTGATACAATCCACCTAGCGGGTCAATGGTGAGGGAAATAATACAAGTGGTGGGTTACTTGAACGCGTTTTGACCCCTGCTGCAATACCAGGAGTTCCATGACAGTTATAAATAGTTGGATACAACAATGTTTGCGATTTGGCGCGACTTTGGATGTAATTATCTGTTCGATGTGTCTAACTAGTATCAGTATGGAAGTAGATTTTTTAGGAATACAACTAGAGTGACAATTGAGCCTGAAGAAACACGTAGAGAATCTCACTAAGAAGGCAACACAAAGACTCCAACTAATGAAAATGTTAGAGAACGAGCAAGGGCATGTTAGAGAACGCTGGAGGCAATGTTAAAGAACGATGGTTCGTTAAGTCCGTGGTTCGTAGGGGTTGTGGTTTATTAAGTTGTAGTTCGTTAAGTCCGTAGTTCGTTAAGTCCATGGTTCGTAGGGGTTGTGGTTCGCGGTTCGTGAGTTGAGGGTTCGTTAAGTCCGTGGTTCGTGGGGTTGTGGTTCGTTAGTTGATGGTTCGTTAAGTCCGTGGTTCGCGGGGTTGTGGTTCGTGGTTCGTTAGTTGATGGTTCGTTAAGTCCATGGTTCGTAGGGGTTGTGGTTCGCGGTTCGTGAGTTGAGGGTTCGTTAAGTCCGTGGTTCGTGGGGTTGTGGTTCGTGGTTCGTTAGTTGATGGTTTGTTAAGTCCGTGGTTCGTGATTTGTTAAGTTCGTTGTTCGTGAGTTTGTGGTTTATTAAGTTTGTAGTTCGTTAAGTCCATGGTTCGTATGGGTTGTGGTTCGCGGTTCGTGAGTTGAGGGTTCGTTAAGTCCGTGGTTCGTGGGGTTGTGGTTCGTGGTTCGTTAGTTGATGGTTCGTTAAGTCCGTGGTTCGTGATTTGTTACGTTCGTTGTTCGTGAGTTTGTGGTTTATTAAGTTTGTAGTTTGTTAAGTCCGTGGTTCGTGGGGTTGTGGTTCGCGGTTCGTGAGTTGAGGGTTCGTTAAGTCCGTGGTTCGTGGGGTTGTGGTTCGTGGTTCGTTAGTTGATGGTTCGTTAAGTCCATGGTTCGTAGGGGTTGTGGTTCGCGGTTCGTGAGTTGAGGGTTCGTTAAGTCCGTGGTTCGTGGGGTTGTGGTTCGTGGTTCGTTAGTTGATGGTTCGTTAAGTCCGTGGTTCGTGATTTGTTAAGTTCGTTGTTCGTGAGTTTGTGGTTTATTAAGTTTGTAGTTTGTTAAGTCCGTGGTTCGTGGGGTTGTGGTTCGCGGTTCGTGAGTTGAGGGTTCGTTAAGTCCGTGGTTCGTGGGGTTGTGGTTCGTGGTTCGTTAGTTGATGGTTCGTTAAGTCCATGGTTCGTGGGGTTGTGGTTCGCGGTTCGTGAGTTGAGGGTTCGGTAAGTCCGTGGTTCGTGATTTGTTAAGTTCGTTGTTCGTGAGTTTGTGGTTTATTAAGTTTGTAGTTTGTTAAGTGCGTGGTTCGAGAGGTCGTGGGCAAGGGCAGAAACCTAAGAGGCAAGGGAAGAAACTTAGGAGGCAAGGTTAGAAACCTAGGAGGCAAGTGCAGAAACCTAGGAGGCAAGGGCAGAAATCTAAGAGGCAAAGACAGAAACCTAGGAGGCAAGGGCAGAAACCTACAAGGCAAGGGCAGAAACCTAAGAGGCAAAGACAGAAAAACACTCGTACTGACTAAGGCTTCCAAGGTGTATTTGATTGTCGCCCTATTTTTGTCTGTATTACCTAATATATCACTTTCTTTTAATCTATCGATAAACGTTTCAAAGTCATTTCTGTTGTTAACTAACAAGGGTTTGTCTAATCCTGTCGCGTTATTTGAGCTTGTGTGTGAAAGTAACACAGCCAAATAGAACTGACCTCTGAGGCAATACCGGATGTGTTACTAAAAAGATTTTGACGTATGATGGCAATTTTATGAGTTTACCCCCTGATCATTTTTTAGGGTTACGCCCATGAAATCGGTAAAAATCGTAAATTTTCAATCTAGGCATACCCCAAACTCTATTTTAGACATCCCCATTGCAAAAATTTACATTAAAAACCACTTTTAGGATTTTACCCCCTTATCATTTTTAGGGTTACGCCCCTGAAATCGATAAAAAATTGAAATATAACCTCAAGGCATACCCCAAACATATTTTTGACACCCCCATACCAAAAATTAACTTAAAAATCAATTTTGAAAATGTAACCCCCCTTACCATTTTTGAGGGTTACGCCCATGGAATTGATAAAAATCGTAAATTTAGCACGTAGGCATACCTAAAACTTTATTTTAGACATCCCCATACCAAAAATTTACTTAAAAATCACTTTTGAAATTGTAACCCCCTTACCATTTTTTAGGGTTACGCCCCTGAAACCGATAAAAAATTGAAATATAACCTCAAGGCATACCCCAAACATAATATTTGACACCCCTACATATCAAACTCCATCAAAAAATCAACAAAAACTAGTAGTGGTATAGTGGTTTTTGAGCCGTTCATACTACGCAGATGCACGGTGCAGCACGTGCAATCGATAAAAAAAAATTGAAATATAACTGCAAGGCATACCCCAAACATAATATTTGACACCCCTACATATCAAACTCCATCAAAAAATCAACAAAAACTAGTAGTGGTATAGTGGTTTTTGAGCCGTTCATACTACGCAGATGCACGGTGCAGCACGTGCAATCGATAAAAAAATTGAAATATAACATCAAGGCATACCCCAAACATAATATTTGACACCCCTACATATCAAATTCCAACAAAAAAAAACAACAACAAACTAGTAGTGGTAAGGGTTTTTGAGCCGTGCATACTACGCAGATGTACGGTGCAGCACGCGGTGCAGCACGTGCAATCGATAAAAAATTGAAATATAACCTCAAGGCATACCCCAAACATATTTTTTGACACCCCTAAATATCAAATTTCAACAAAAAAAAACAACAACAAAATAGTAGTAAGGAAGGGTGTTTTGAGCAAGGATTTGAAAATTTCGTGCAGGTATCGTACAGCACAATCTCGTTGTGCAGCACGATACATCTGCGTAGTATGCACGGCTCAAAAACACCTCTCCTTGTAGGTTTCTGCCCTTTCCTCCTAGGTTTCTGTCTTTGCCTCTTAGATTTCTGCCCTTGCCTCCTAGGTTTCTGCACTTGCCTCCTAGGTTTCTAACCTTGCCTCCTAAGTTTCTTCCCTTGCCTCTTAGGTTTCTGCCCTTGCCCACGACCTCTCGAACCACGCACTTAACAAACTACAAACTTAATAAACCACAAACTCACGAACAACGAACTTAACAAATCACGAACCACGGACTTACCGAACCCTCAACTCACGAACCGCGAACCACAACCCCACGAACCATGGACTTAACGAACCATCAACTAACGAACCACGAACCACAACCCCACGAACCACGGACTTAACGAACCCTCAACTCACGAACCGCGAACCACAACCCCACGAACCACGGACTTAACAAACTACAAACTTAATAAACCACAAACTCACGAACAACGAACTTAACAAATCACGAACCACGGACTTAACGAACCATCAACTAACGAACCACGAACCACAACCCCACGAACCACGGACTTAACGAACCCTCAACTCACGAACCGCGAACCACAACCCCTACGAACCATGGACTTAACGAACCATCAACTAACGAACCACGAACCACAACCCCACGAACCACGGACTTAACGAACCCTCAACTCACGAACCGCGAACCACAACCCCACGAACCACGGACTTAACAAACTACAAACTTAATAAACCACAAACTCACGAACAACGAACTTAACAAATCACGAACCACGGACTTAACAAACCATCAACTAACGAACCACGAACCACAACCCCACGAACCACGGACTTAACGAACCCTCAACTCACGAACCGCGAACCACAACCCCTACGAACCATGGACTTAACGAACCATCAACTAACGAACCACGAACCACAACCCCGCGAACCACGGACTTAACGAACCATCAACTAACGAACCACGAACCACAACCCCACGAACCACGGACTTAACGAACCCTCAACTCACGAACCGCGAACCACAACCCCTACGAACCATGGACTTAACGAACCACGGACTTAACGAACTACAACTTAATAAACCACAACCCCTACGAACCACGGACTTAACGAACTACAACTTAATAAACCACAACCCCTACGAACCACGGACTTAACGAACCATCGTTCTTTAACATTGCCTCCAGCGTTCTCTAACATGCCCTTGCTCGTTCTCTAACATTTTCATTAGTTGGAGTCTTTGTGTTGCCTTCTTAGTGAGATTCTCTACGTGTTTCTTCAGGCTCAATTGTCACTCTAGTTGTATTCCTAAAAAATCTACTTCCATACTGATACTAGTTAGACACATCGAACAGATAATTACATCCAAAGTCGCGCCAAATCGCAAACATTGTTGTATCCAACTATTTATAACTGTCATGGAACTCCTGGTATTGCAGCAGGGGTCAAAACGCGTTCAAGTAACCCACCACTTGTATTATTTCCCTCACCATTGACCCGCTAGGTGGATTGTATCAGGGGCCGAATCGATTTAAAGTAACCCATGCATCAGACTCGACAGCACTTCAAGTTGAAAATGAGGTCAGTTATCACGATAACAGTAATCCTCTTCTCTGATTAGTTAATCCAGAGGTCAGTCATTTCGTTGATGGGTGTCCGATAGAAATCTTCTTCTCTGATTGGTTAACCTAGATGTTAGTCGAGGGTGGAATAGTGTCGTCCAAATTTTATTTACTAGATTATATTTAAACTAGTCGGATGTGAGACTTCGTGTTATAAGCGCGCTTGATTCATGGACGTTTATTTTCATAGTACTGTTCAGTCTAGCGGTCTGTGTTGAAGTGGAATATTTTACGGTGTAAGTTGAATTTTTTTTCTTCTGTTTTTCTCTTAGCTCATAACGATGTGATAGGTTATCATTAAATGAATTTCAGTTGTATTAATGGTGATGTGTATAAAGTACGTCTGTTAAGCCTTGTCGAGTGTATTATTCCTTCGTTTTTCATATGTTTATCTTATTGGTTCTTTAAAAAGTAGATATTTCAAGTCTTTTTGTAATTGATATTCAATGTTATTAATGTGTTACACTGGTGGTAAGGTAAAAATACGAATGAAGGCGGAACGCTAGGCGAGGTAAGAGAGAGAGAGAGAGAGAGAGAGAGAGAGAGAGAGAGAAGAAAGGTGGAATGGTAGGAGAGAAGTCTAGAAGGGGTTAGAAGAGCGAGAGAGAGAGAGAGAGAGAAGAGAGAGAGAGAGAGAGAGAGAGAGAGAGAGAGAGAGAGAGAAGCCTATGAGAAAGAAGGCGAGATGCTATGTATTAATGGTGAGAATAATCAAGTGTTACAATAGGAGGGACGCTAAAAATATGAGGGAGGGCGGGGGAGCTAAAGGGAGAGGCGGAGGGTGGAGTGATAGGTTAGAAGTCTAAGAGAGGCTAGGGGAGAAAGCGAGAGAGAGAGAGAGAGAGAGAGAGAGAGAGAAGGAAGGCGCGATGATAGGGATAAATGGCGAGAATGAGTAAGTGTTTCAATGGAGGGAAATCTAGGCTGGAATAGTAGAGAGAGAGAGAGAGAGAGAAATAGAGAGAGAGAGAGAGAGAGATAGCGAACCACTAACACCGAGGAACATATTTACACTACCAGCTTAGACTAACCAGTAATCTCTAACTGTTTCACCCTTATGCTTCATTTATGGTACAACGTTAAGCAGACACCCAACTACATAGCTATAAATATTTTCTAACGTATACCTGGCGCGATAGCGTCACACCGAATCGAACTAATCCCCGATCCGATAGCACGCTGTCCGAAAACACTCGAGATAATCCCCGAGGGGTCACCCGCCAACATGGCGATCCGCCCCGAGGTCATGTATAATCTACTAACCTATCACTATCCCTCAAGTACACCAAGCGCTCCATAGTCAGCATACACCAGACATAAGCAGGTCACTTCCGGAGTCACCGAGACTAGAGGTCAACATCCGGACACGCGCGGTCATGGTTAACTTCCCTGTATCTCGTGTACATTAGGCGCGAAATGCGCCTCTTATATATCTTTGTTAATTTACGCCAAAATGATAGTCAAATGGACCCTTGTATACTACTACTTCCTCATTAGATGGGTCGCCGCGGCACTGTTTCAGAGGAAGGTGATACTCAGATGTGGAAGTTGGTCTTCCGAGCCAACATCCATTTGTCCAGGGCTGCCACAAGGCTCACCATTGTCACCAGTTCTATTTAACGCGTACACAATAACGATCACGGAACAACAGCTGGATGGGAGGGGAAGAACTATGACTTTTGCTGATGATATTCTGGTATATCGACAGGGAAGAGACAGACGGGGAATCGCCTCCACAATGCAAGACGAACTCGATCGCATTTCTTCCTGGTGTTTGGTTTCAGGTGCCTTGGTTAATCCTAATAAAGCATCAGTTTCATGGTTCTCCCTTAACAATCATATCGTTAATACGACCACATTGGTAGTACGAATGATGATACTACTGGTAGTAGGAGCTGATGAGGTGACCAGGAACAAGTTGATGACATACCTCGGAGTTAAGTTTGATCGCAGCCTGTGTTTTCGGGACTACGCCGACCATGTGATAACAAAATCCCGCAAAAGATTAGCCGCCTTGAAGGTCATGGCAGCTGTCAACATTGAGCAGAGGCTACTTACTCTTCTGTTCCAGGGATTAGTCCTCGCACCAATCGAGTATGCCCTGGCCATTCTTACTGTCAGTACGACTCAAATTGATAGGCTGGAGAAAATACAAAATGAAGCCATGCGCATTATCCTGGGATGTACGAGGGACACTCCTGTGTAGCAATGAGGTATCTTCTTGACTTTCCAACCATGGATGACAGAATCAAGATCTGGAGAGCACGAGCATACCTGAAGATTAGTACAGATACAGAGCATCCATTGCACCACGTGCTCAACACAGAGAAAGGTGCCAGGCTAAAAAGAGGAAAATCATGGGTGGGCCGAGCAGAAGATGTCATCTAACAGGTCTGTGGGCTTACCAATATCAGCGTTGGTGGGAAGTGGATACCGGTGCCTACGTCATTCAAGGGGACTTTCTCGTGTACTGTCACACTATACAGGAAAAGTAGGGAACAGAACCCGGTCGTGGTTAATGCTGAGGTCTACGGTCTCATCTGCGATAACACCGATGAGAAAGATGCAGTCATCTATACAGACGAATCTGTAAGATGACACCAAAGAAGTGAATGGGCATTTACAGCACGCTCGGCAGGCAGAATAGTCAAGGAAGACAGTGGTGCATACGTCATGACCACGAGTAGCGTGACAATGGAGGCGATGGCAGTGACCAAGGCATTCAAATGGTTAGAGTCACAAGACTACATCCACGCATGTATACTGAGTGATTCGATGAGCATGATAAAAAAAGTGGAGGCGGGCTCTGTACGCATGCAATGGGTAGAGTCATTGCAGAAATCCAAAATACGTAAGGTCACCTTTGTCTATGTCCCTGGACATGCGAGAGTACGGGGAAATGAAAGAGCGAACAGGTTGGCTAGCTGCGCTGTCGTTGAGGACGGGCAACCAATGGATCGGGCGGACATCATCAATGCCCTGCGAGATGTGGGAAGAGCACATGACTTCGACAAACACAGATCCACGTCACTTCTTCGGATGATGGAAATGGGAGTTAAGTTGGGCACAGCCAGAAATGAGAAACTTAGTGGCCGTGTAAGAAGACTTATCAACTAACATAGAACTGGAGTCGTCAGTCGCTTGACACTGAGGGAATTACTGAGGAGGGTATCTGAGCACCTATGGACATGTTCAGAGTGCAATGATGATGACCCGCAAATAACTCAATAACTACATTACGCCTTACACTACATTACATTACACCTTGCACTACATTGAAATTACGCCTTACACTACACTACACCTTACACTACATTACATTACACCTTACATGGAATAATTATTGAGTCTGACAACTCGTCATAGCAGCTTGTGATATATCTAACCAGCTTTCTGCCGTCAGAGACAAACACCATCAAGTATCGAAGATGATAAGGTTGAGAAAGAAGCAGAAAACTGATGATGATGTTGATGTTGATGATAATGATGATGATGATGAAAGATAAAAAAATACTACGATAATAATAAAGACAAGTGATAGAAGAAGCAATTAATAACAATTTTCTGTATTGATTATTTACATCTAAAACATTCTAACATGTGTATCTGTCACAAATGGCAATGTACATACACACACGCGCGCGCACACACACACACCCATAGACACGTACACACATTGTTATGTCATCCAAATTTATTCATTGTTTGCGTGCTTTCATCATCTTTCACTGTTCACTGTTTCATTCTTCCACAGAAATCCCTTGCCCCCAGTCACTCTAGTGTCTCGACAGCTATTTACTAAACACAAAACCCATCCACCTGTGTTCATTAACTGCGCTTTAATGGTTTCTAATGTAATATTTCTCGCTGACAAGAATATAAGCACACTGATCACTCAGAATACAGAACAACAGGAGATATAATGACGGACAGTTCTACAACAGATGTACAGCTGAAAGATTTAAAAAATTCACACAAGAATATGGAAAGGACGAAATGCACCGATGACGAAAACGAAAAATGTAAGCAAACATGATAAGAGTTGTTTTCCATGGCCTGCACGTCTTTCTTGTCAGGCGCTAATAGAGAATAGATATAATACAGTTTCAACACTCCTCAAGATACTATATTAGAATGTATAGATATATTATGTAAATTAATTCATAAACCAGTTATAAAATGTACATCAGGTTATAAAATCTTAAAATTTGAGGTAGAAAAAGCTACAAAACAATGAAAAAGGGAAAAGTAGCCGGACCTGACAGCATACAGATTGAGATGATACAGACACTAGAAGATTTTGGCATTGAAGTGATCACAGATATATGCAGCGACATATACCATACAGGATACATACCAAATGACCTAAAAACATCAACTTTTGCCTAAATATTGCATTGCCTAAAAGGAATGGTGCAGTTGAATGCAGTGATTTTAGAACAATAAGCCTAATGAGCCATGTTACAAAAATCATCCTACAAGTTATACAAGGAAGGATTCACTATAAAATCAATACTGAATTAGATGAACAGAAATTTGGATTTAGGAAAAATAGTGGGATAAAAGAAGTCATATTCAGCATGAGAACATTAACCGAAAAGTACACAGAAGTAAACAAACCAATATATGCCTGCTTCATAGACTACACCAAAGTTTTTGATAAAGTACATCACAAACAACTTATAGAATGCCTAAAAGAGATACATCTAGATAACATTGACATACGACTAATATGTAACTTATACTGGGAGCAAACAGCAATAATAAAATATAACAAATAGAACTCTACACCCACTGATATAAAAAGAGGAGTAAGACATGGATGCATCCTATCACCAAGCTTGTTTGTATCTATACCCTGAGCAAATCTTTAAAAACATCACAGATATGCTAGGCCTACAAATTAATGGAAAGATAATCAATAACCTAAGATATGCTGACGATACTGTTCTACTAGCAGAGAATCCCAAAGATCTACAACAATTACTTAATGAAATAAACATAACAAGCAAAAAATATGGACTAAATATGAATATAAAAAAGACTAAAACTGTGGTCATAAACAAAGAAAATACTCAAAACCCACAAATGAATATCAAAATTGAAGGAATAGACCTGGAGACAGTTCAGAACCGCAACTACCTTGGACATACTATAACCAGGGATGGAAAACGTAAAACTGAAATAAACAAAAGAATAGGAATATCAAAAAGTAATTTTAATGTCATGAAAAGTATACTAACATCAAAACAAGTAACACCAGGGCTAAAACTAAGAATAGCAAAATGTTATATCTTCTCAACATTCCTATATGGTGCAGAAACATGGACATTAGACAAGAAAATAGAACAGAGAATTGAAGCCTTTGAAATGTGGATATATAGAAGAATAGGTAGAATTGGATGGAAAGAAAAGAAAACAAACGATGAAGTCTTAAAACAACTAAAAATGAAAAGAGAACTACTAAACACAATTCAAACAAGACAAATACTATTTTTGGGCCATGTTAAAAGACACAACCGTCTACTAAAAGTAATCTTGGAGCGGAAAATACAAGGTAAAAGAGGTAGAGGCAGACCAAGACTAACATGGACGAGTAACATCAAAAGATGGACAAACCAGCCTATGACAACCTGCACCATCGATGCAAGAGACAGAGCAAACTGGGGCTCAATGGTAGCCAACTTTCGTTGCGGAGATGGCACGTGATGAGGATGATGATGTAAATTAAAAGATAATATATTATAATTTTCTATCGATATCATATGTAGATTATTAGAAACTATATTATAATCTATAAATATCATATGTAAATTATTAGATACTATATTAGAATTTATAGATATCATATGTAAATTATTAGATACTATGTCATAATTTATATAGATATCATGTGTAAGTTATTAGATACTATATTAGGACCTATAAATATTATATGTAAATTATTAGATACTATATGTAAATTATTATATTTTATATGAAAATTATTAATAGTATGTGTAAGTTGTTAGATGGTATATGTGAATCATTATATATTGTATGTAATATAACAGGGAAATACTGTCGCAATTATGATGCAGAAATCCAAGCAATTAAATTGACATTAGAAAAACCGCTGAACAGTAATCTTAGCCCACATCCTGTAGTGTTTTTGACAGATGCAAGATCAGCACTCCAGGCAATACAATCTAGAAAATTACCACATCTGCAGACATTATTGACTGAACTCTGCAAACATCACAGGGTCGCCTTGCAATGGATGCCATCTCAGTGTGAAACACCAGGAAACGAGAGAGCAGATCAGCTGACGAAGGCAGGCGCAGCAGGCACACAACTAGATACACCAGTTACATACCATCAGAAGAAAGAGATAATCAAATCAATCAGAGGACCACAAGCCCCCAAATCAGGATGCCTTTCATAATATGAATAGATGGGAACAAGTTATCATTATACGCCTCAGAACAGGGCACAATCGACTCCACAGTCAAATGTATGCAAATTTCAAGATTGGCACCTCAACTACATGTACATTTGGACAAGAGTCCCAGACTGCTGAACACATACTTCAAGACTGTACTGAATATAGTAGACAGATGAAAATCCATTGGCCCATAGATACAACACTACAGACAAAACTATTTGAGCCACTGCAAGAATTACAAAAGACTAAAATTTATACAGGAAACGACATTGTAGATATAGACAACACTTCAGGCAAACGAAAGATAAATTGGTATGTAATTTATTATATTCTGGGAAAAGCATTGAAGATTGGAAAAAGCATTCGACGAGTAAAAAAAAAAACAATATTCGAGATACTATCAACATACGGAGTAAGCCAACATTAAACCAACCTAATTAAAAGTCTTTACATCAACAACAGCTGCATAGTCAGAAATGTAGCTGGTTACACAGACTACTTCGAAGTTAGATCAGGTGTAAGGCTCGGGTGCGTAAAATCTCCCCTATTGTTTATTACATATATGGGTTATATATGCAAGTTAGCCAACCCATCAGAGACAGAGGAGATCAACGATCTTCTATTTGCAGATGATCAGGAACTAATACATGGAAAATTAGAAGACCTACAAAAACATTTAAATAAACTCAACAGCACAGGCACAAAATACAACAGCAAAATCAACATCAATAAAACAGAAGTCATGAATATCGCAAAGGAGAAACGGAACATTAACATAACTAAAGACGGCAGACAACTAAAACAAGTAGAGGGATTTATATACCTAGGAAGTTTAGTGACAAACGACAACTCACAAACAGCAGAAATAGACTCAAGCTGCAACATAGCTTGAGGGCCGCGATAGCTCAGTGGTTAATGAACTGGACTATAAAGGACAAGAGGATCCAAACCGACGGCTTCCGGGTTCACCCAACCTTAAATGGGTACCGGATTTTTTTCTGGGAAAGTAAAGCGGCACGGGCGTAATACCGACCACATTACCCCAAAAATCATGTGCCGAAGGTCTGTAAAATCTATGGTCACTAACACCATATTCCCTATACGCCACTTGGCGTGACGTGGCACTTTTTTGTGTGTGTGTGTGTGTGCAACAAAGTTTGTCATATAATTGGACAGCTATCGCCACTATTGTCCAACAAGGAAATAACTGTAGAGACAAAACGAGCACTCTACAATACAATCTTCATCCTAACGTCGTGCTAACAATGGCAGTTCCGGATCCTAGATGCAAGAACAATAAGAAAAGTAACCTCTACTGAGATGAAATGTGTTAGACGAATTACAGGAAACAGCCATAAGGAGAAAAAAAAATCTAGAAATAGCCCCCGCAATAGAATATATATAAGAAACAACAGATAAAATTGTTTGACCACGTGACAAGCAGAGTGATCAAAACACAACACAGCGAGCCCTCAATAAACGTCGAGAGAACACCAGACCCAAGGGTCGACCACGAAAAAGATGGATCGATGGATTATTAGAAGCACTAGGAAACATGACAGCAGCAGAGGCGAGCAGGATAGCAAATGACCGCAAATTATATCTCCTCTAGACGCTGACAGCCAGATGAGCAAGGAAAGAAGTAATAACATGCCTAGTTGGTTTTAAAATTTGTTTTTTATTCTCAAACTACAGCCAATTTAATTGAAGGCCAGAAACATTCGCCGGAGACAATTGCCAGACTTCACAAAGCGGCCTTGCTGATATCGTGGATCTCAATTATATTTTCCTTGGGTTCAGGAATTGCAGGAATTAGTAAGTTTCTCTTTCTCTTCTGCTATTTATTATATTTTTGCTAATTTTAATTAGATTATCTGTCACATCCGATTATCGATCTTGTTCTTGTATAAGGAGCCAGTATTAGCGAAATAAACATCCACCGATTATCGATCTTGTTCTTGTATAAGGAGCCAGTATTAGCGAAATAAACATCCACCGATTATTGATCTTGTTCTTGTATAAGGAGCCAGTATTAGCGAAATAAACATCCAGTCGCTTTCCTTAACATAGTACACAAACTTTGTAGCAAGTTCAAGGTCTCTGGGATAATTTAAGAAAGTTAAATTCATTTCACCAATGGTATGTGTTTTAATATTTAAAATGTAATTATAGTACAGTCGGCTGTTTCTATATTGTAACTCCATAGGGGGTCGTATACGTGCTTAACTTAAACAGCCGACCTCTGTGATTAAAACTAGTTCATTACGCTTCATATCTCAGATGGTGGACATTAACAGATTGACACATTCAAAGTTTGAAAACTACAATTAAACTAATAAGCAATTTGTACGTGATTATAAATACAGATAAAATTACCATGATTATGATAGTCTCAACAAAACAATAGTTACACAGATGTTAGTAAAGTGTGCGTTAACTGTGGTTCATCATCAGGTAGCATGTCCTTTCTAGAACGTTACATTCGCCACATCCCGTCTGAAAGTATCTCTATCTCTAGCCAGATCTCCCACAGAACGTTACATTCAACACATCCGGTCTGAAAGAATCTCTGTTTCTAGCCAGATCTCTAACAGAACGTTACATTCAGCACATCCCGTCTGAAAGTATCTGTCTCTAGCCAGATCTCCCACACAACTTTACATTCACCACAGCGCGACTGAAGCAATATCTGTCTCTAGCCAGATCTCCCACACAACGTTACATTCACCACAACCCAACTGAAGCAATCTCTGTCTCTAGCTAGATCTCCCACACAACGTTACATTCACCACAACCCAACTGAAGCAATCTCTGTCTCTAGCTAGATCTCCCATACAACGTTACATTCACCACAGCCCAACTGAAGCAATCTCTGTCTCTAGCTAGATCTCCCACACAACGTTACATTCACCACAGCCCAACTGAAGCAATCTCTGTCTCTAGCTAGATCTCTCACACAACGTTAGATTCACCACAGCCCAACTGAAGCAATCTCTGTCTCTAGCTAGATCTCCCACACAACGTTACATTCACCACAGCCCAACTGAAGCAATCTCTGTCTCTAGCTAGATCTCTCACACAACGTTAGATTCACCACAGCCCAACTGAAGCAATCTCTGTCTCTAGCTAGATCTCCCACACAACGTTACATTCACCACAGCCCAACTGAAGCAATCTCTGTCTCAAGCCAGATCTCCCCCAGAACGTTGCATTCACCACAGCCCAACTGAAGCAATCTCTGTCTCTAGCTAGATCTCCCACACAACGTTACATTCACCACAGCCCAACTGAAGCAATCTCTGTCTCAAGCCAGATCTCCCCCAGAACGTTGCATTCACCACAGCCCAACTGAAGCAATCTCTGTCTCTAGCTAGATCTCCCACACAACGTTACATTCACCACAGCCCAACTGAAGCAATCTCTGTCTCTAGCTAGATCTCTCACACAACGTTAGATTCACCACAGCCCAACTGAAGCAATCTCTGTCTCTAGCTAGATCTCCCACACAACGTTACATTCACCACAGCCCAACTGAAGCAATCTCTGTCTCTAGCTAGATCTCTCACACAACGTTAGATTCACCACAGCCCAACTGAAGCAATCTCTGTCTCTAGCTAGATCTCCCACACAACGTTACATTCACCACAGCCCAACTGAAGCAATCTCTGTCTTAAGCCAGATCTCCCCCAGAACGTTGCATTCACCACAGCCCAACTGAAGCAATCTCTGTCTCTAGCTAGATCTCCCACGCAACGTTACATTCACCACAGCCCAACTGAAGCAATCTCTGTCTCAAGCCAGATCTCCCCACAGAACGTTGCATTCACCACAGCCTGTCTTGATCTTTGTCTCTAGCTAGATCGCCAACAAAACATCATCATCATCATCAGTTTGCATGTACTTTGCAGAACGTTACATTCACCAAAGTCCGTCTTGTATCTCTCTCTAGCTAGCCAGATCCCCCACTTCTTCTGTTGTCATGTTCAAGATCTCTTTGATGTCTTGAAACCACCTTCTTTTCAGTTTGTCCCTGACGAGTCGTCAGACCATCGTGCTTCCCATTATTCTTTTTTTTTTTCCAGCCCGTTGTGTCTTTTGAATGTCCATAGTATTTTAATTTCCTATGCGAAATGGTGTTTATAAACCTGTTCTTTTTGGTGCTTAAATATTTTAGTATGGCTTCATTGCTCTTTTTCATTATTTAATTTATTTTTAGGATTTTTTGGGTAGCATTTTGTTTTAAATGAATCAGTTTTCTTCTTTGCTGTTTGCGGTATTGTCTATGATTTTCAACCGTATGCTGTTATCGGGAAGGTACACGTCATCAGTAATTTTAATGTTACTGTCTTGCTGGTATCGTCTCACGTGTTCTTCATGGCGTCTAATTCGTGTGTTGCTATTACTAATCTTATTAATTGTAGTTCTTCTTTCCTTCCTCATTTACTTTTCAGCGTCGAGGAGGTATATAATTTGCGGTCTTTTGCTGTTCTGTTTCCCTCTGCTGCTGTTATGTTTCCTAGTGTTTCTACTATTCAACGTGGTTAAACGTTGCAAAACTGGAGGATAATAGTTCATCATCATGTGCCATACCGGTTGGCGTAGGCGATCATGTCCTTTCACAATCTTCTATCTACAGTGCACCGTATCAGTTCTGTTGTTGACTGTTTTCCATGCCATGACACCAAGCTATCCAGTATTTTCTCTCTTTGTCATCCGCGATCTCTCTTTCCTTTTATTTTGCCAGTTGTAACCAAGTATTCCAACTTTCCTCTTCTCATGATGTGCCAAAAAAATGTTGATTGTTTCTTTCTGATGTTTTTTAGGAGTTGCCTTTTTGTGTTGGCCTCTTTGAGAACTTCCTCATTGGTCTTTTTATCTGTCCAGGGAACTTTCAACATTCTTCTGAGAAATCCCATCTCTGTGGCCTCTAATCGTCTTTTCATTTGTTTGTCTACTGTCCACGATTCGCTTCCAAAGGTCAGAATTGGTTCTATATAGCACCGATGAACTCTCTTTCTCATTTCTATTGACATAGATTTGTTGCATAAGATATTTTTCATTTTCTGAAATGCTATTTTGGCCTGATCTTTTCTACTTTTTATTTCCGTGGTGCATCTTCCATCCGATGTTGTTGAAATTGTCCTGTTTGGTTGTTAATTCGTATTGCTGCTGTTTGTTGCCAATACATGTTTTTTATGATTCGCAGATCCTTGCCATCAATGTTTAATTTCTCCAGCATATTGATTATTTCCACATGCTTTACTTTGTCAAATGCTTTTGTGTAGTGTATAAAGCACATATATAGATTTTTCTTTACCTCTATAGTTCTTTCTATCAATGTTCTTAAGGTGTATATTGCATTATTGGTGCCCTTTCCTTCCACAAATCCACATTGTTTCTCACTTATTTCTGGTTTTATTTTGTTTCTTACGCGTCTCATGATGATTCTTAGTAATATTTTAGTCATATGGCTAATGAGACTAATAGTTCGATGGTCTTCGCAATCAGTGGCGCCTGACTTCTTCGGTATGGCTACAAAGATAGATTTCAGTCGATCTTCCTGTATGTGTCCAGTGTTATATATGTCATTGAGAAGTTTTGTTATGACTTGTACTCCCAGCTCTCCTAACGCATTCATCTCTTCGATTGTTATATTGTCGGGACATAAAGCTTTGCCTCTTTTCATGTGTTGAATTGTGTCCTCCACTTCACTCTGCATAATTGGTGGTCCTGTGTCTTTGTTTTAATTGTTTAATTCTGGTCTTTCATCATCATAGAGTAGACTGATATATTCTCTCCATCTTTTTATTGTCTTCTCCTGTCCCATTATTATATTTCCTTCCTTTGACTTTACACATCCTGAAACTTTGACTTCTTTTCTTCTTGTTAATTCATTTCGCTGATTGTGCATACATTTTGAGTCTTTCTTTTGTTGTTTTTCCATTTCTTCACATTTCTGTTTTAACCATCCTTCCTTTGCTTCACTGCACTTGTTTTGGATCTCTTTGTGCAATATTTTGTATGTCCGTTCTTCTTCTTTCTTATGTTTTCTTCTTTCATCCATTAGTTGTAATATTTCTTCTGTCATCCATTTCTTTTTGTTGATTCTTTTAGTCACTGGTATTACTTCTTTTGATGTTTGTTGAATCGAGTGTTTGAGCATTTTCCACTGCTCCTTGATGTCCTGTATTCTCTCAATAGCATTATATATATTTTGTACTATCGTGCCATAATTATCGCTCATCTGTTTATCTACTCTAAGTATATCTAGTTCTAATTTTGTATTTCTTGGGGATTTCTGTGCCTTCCGCAGTTTTATTCTTATCTTTCCAACTACTGGTACATGGTCACTATTACAATCTGCTCATGGCCTTGTTTTAACAGATGTTAGCCCATTCCTGAATCTTCTCTGTACCAGCATAAAATCAATTTGATTGTGTACTTTTTTGTCTGGGCTTTGCCATGTCCATAGTCGCCTATGGTGTTGTTTGAACCAGGTGTTACCTATAATCATTTCATGTGTCTTTGCCCAACCTATCAATCTATTCCCTCTGGCATTCATCTCTCCAAGCCCATGCCCCTCCCACCCCCCCCCCCTTCCAGTCACATTTTGCACTTTAGCTGTTCCTACCTTTGCATTGAAGTCCTCTTATATAATAGTTATTTCTTGGGATTTACACTGTTCCATGGTCATCTCTAGCTCATTGGACAATAGTTACGTAGTCAATATTCCTCACCGTCTCACCAAGTCACAGAAAAAGTAGAGTAAAGAGTAAAGTATTGCTCGGGAAGGTAAGGTATACTAATCGCACCTTATAATGTATGGATGAAAATAGTGTCAGTGATCGTATTTGTTTTGGATTTAGATAGATAAACATTTAGATAGATAAACATTTAGATAGATAAACATTTAGATAGATAAACATTTACATAGATAAACTCATTTTCACTCTTAGTGATTAAGACTGAATCATCAACATACCTTAGATTATTTATATTAATTTCATTATGACCTCCACTTGTTAATCCAGCTCTCTTACTAAGTGAGATAAATAAGGTAAGGTATGAGATGTGAATTTACATCAAAGCAAAGGTAGCAACACCGTGTAAGTGATCTGTCCCTGATCATTCAGCTGTGACCAGAAATATTTGACTGGTGCCGCCTTCAGCACGATCTCCGTTGCGATGGCAATATTCCTCGACCTCCACGGATCGTTAACTCTGGTTTCCGTTTTACCTGATGGCTGGGTGAACCACGTGAGTTTTACGCAAACCTTACATGTAGATGCAGCTCGCGGCATTCGAACTTGATTTACTGGTGAGAGGTGAGTCTGTGTGACGACAGAGCACGTCGATGCGAACCAAGAAATATAATGACTAGACGAGGCTATTATCGATAGTCTTATTACTAAAAACATTTTACACAAACTGAATTTTACCGTTCATCGTGTTTATTGACCTCTAGCATTGCCCACACTGGAGTTCATTATCGGTTCTTATTATGTGGGTGTCTATCAAAGCAATATATGAAGAGATCAGAGCACTCCATGAAATCAAATTATAAGAAAGATTGCGTACATTACCAAGAGCAAATTGTAACTGCAATCAAAAAACCTAACTGCAGTAAAAAAAACATCTTATTAAGAAGAGTGGGTTTAATTTATCTTTACAATATAAGTTTATTATTTATTGTAGATTATAAGTTATTTTATGTCTTTGTATATTTGATATCGCAAATTAAAAGGAGTTAATAATGTGAGGTCAATAGGCGCACATGATAACATCGTCAGATGTAAAGCGGTAGTGAAACGCTTCAAGTCAGCACGCCTCTATTTTTCCGGACACCAATTTAAGACTCACTGATCTGTAGTTAATCATCAGAAAGAAACAATCAACATTTGTTTGGGCTCACCATGAGAAAGGGAAAGTTGGAATACTTGGTTACACCTGGCAAAATACAGAGAAAGAGAGATCGCGGACGACAACAGTCAACAACAGAACTGATACGATGCACTGTAGATAGAAGATTGTGGAAGGACATAATCGCTTACGCCAACCGGTATGGCACATGATGATTATCTGTAGTTCTGTAAAGGTATTAGCCTTTTCTCTATACTTGTGGCAGACACCTTGCCTTTGTTGCTAGCTAAGTTGGGAAAGACCTCTGTATTGGTTGCAGTCTCTCTTGCTGCCCATTTTTTTCGCATTGGTGCTATGATGACATTTCGAGTCTTCTGGGATTTTCAGTTGTTCCCGTGCTGGGCTGAATCATGGCCAACTATATACTTGTCCCGCGGGCAGAAAATAACATCGGAAAACCCTCCAACTAGAGTGACGTTTTTAGCCTTGCGAGCAGGGAGGTTGTAGGTAGAGTGACGTCAGCCGTCTGTAGCTGATAACGTGGTGCTAGGTAGGAGGGTTTTTCCATTTTATTTTATGACCGTGGGTTATTTAAACAATCTATAGATGACTGCAACCGAACTTATCTTTGTTAACCGATGTGTGTGTGTGTGTGTGCGCGCGCGTGTGTGGTAGGGCCAGCTCAAGGTACCAGCAACTTGGGTAGTTGCCTGAGGCACGCCATGTGCTTAAGGGCACTATCAAGGATATTTTAAAAAAAATAAAATAAGAAGAAGAAAAGTGGAAAAAATAAATAAAATATAAAAATTGGCGCCGAGGTTCCGCTTGCGCAGGGCGCCAGCAACCATAGGCCCGTGTGTATGTGTGTGATATTTCCATTACTGTCTACACTAACCTTTAGGGCTGAAAATGTTCATTCTTTTTGTTTTCAGTTTTGAGCGTATATGGTCAGAGTGAGGCCCTCTTTGCTTACGGGGTAAATATTGTTCCTACAGCTCTGTGAGATCCTTAACAGTGCCTCATGTCACAGTCATCCATTTGTATGTTGCAATAAACGTCATTAATACAACATAAGATCAATCACCTCTCGTCTTTATTGAATTAGAAATGTCATGAAGAGGTTTACGGCAGACATTAAGCATTTCTGTTGCATTATTATTTTTCAATGAAATAAAGCAATGTTTTACAACACAACTGATGCCCCCAGGGGGTGAAAAACCCAGACAAAATGGATTGATGGAATATAATAAACACTAGGCAATATAACAATTTTAGTGTTCATATTTCTTTGTTTATTTTAGAATAGTGTATAATGGTAGGGAGCCGCGATAGCTCAGTGGTTAGTGAACTGGACTACAACGGACAAGGGGTAGGGTTCGATCCCAACCGACGGCTTCCGGGTTCACCCAGCCTTAAATGGGTACCGGATTTTTTCTGGGAAAGTAAAGCAGCACGGGCGTAATACCGACCACATTACCCCAAAAATCATGTGCTGAAGGTCTGTAAAATATAGGGTAACTAACACCATATTTCCCTATACGCCACTTGGCGTGACGGGGGTACTTTACTTACTTTACTATATAATGGTAGTTATTTTGTGCTGAACATACTGTGTAAGCCTTAGAGGCAATACAGCAGGAGGTCGACGCCTGGGAGTCATGACTCAGGCGGGCCCACCTCCCCTAGAGTGTCAAGAAGCTAAAGGGCTGAAACACTTGCTCGATGGGGTACACTTCTGATAATCAGATTGCCTCCTGCTGCGAGGCTCTGTACAAAGAGTTTCCTTCTACTGTGTTGATCTTTGTATATTTTTGTTTTGTGCCTGATGAATGCTTTGCCGAAACGTCGTAATTTGTCTAGTCTCTCAATTAGTTTAGTTGTTTAAGACCATTTTGTGTTTATTTTAGATTACAACATAGCGGCAGAGACCAAAAGAAGAGTAAATTACTACAAACCTCAACGCTGAAAAAGAAATTAAAAAGGAAAGAGGGAGAACAAGAAGAAAGTGAAATAATATTGCACAGTACTAGGCCACAACATATGAAGGAGAAGGCCAGTGCTCCTCCTCGCTGTCACCCCTCCCCCTCCCCAACTCAGTGAACCAATTTCTTTATCAACGGTCGGCTGGAGATATCTAAGCTGCGTTTGAATCCACGTTAACTATCTTGCCAGGCCAGTGCGCTACCACTGTGCTACTGACGCTTTAATGACTTTTATTTTGTGTTATTTTTCCTTATGTTTTTAATATACTATGATTATTTAATTGTTTCACGTTGTTTTGTACTTTACTGTTAACAGTTTTTTTTAATGTTTATTTGTTACCTTTATTTGACGGCTTTACTTAGCATTGCAGCAAATTTCATATTTTGGACAAGAAAATAAATAACAATGAACTGCATAAAAAAAAAAAAGGAACCAAGTTCGCCCTATGATAACACGCGGGAAATGAAGTTGGATAGGCTGCAGGCGGGGAAGAGCTCCAAAAACATTCATAATAACTGCCAACCAGGCAAGAAGCGAACAAGAGGTGGATCAAGTACAACATGGCTGAAGACAATGTAAAAATGGATCATTCATAGCTATAAATTGACAAGGCCTGCGGGCTGACAGAAGTTTCATGAGAACATCCAACTAGCGTGACGTTTGCAAGCAGGGGTGGTATCGGGTAGAGTGACGTCAGCCGTCTATAGCTTCTATAGCTGATATCGTCACACTAGTTGGAGGGTAGAAGAATGTTAAGAATACCATGGACAGCTCAGAAGAGTAATGAAAATTTTCTAAGAGTGGTCAAAGCAAAAAGAGAGCTAATTTCCAATATTAGGAAGAAACAATCATCATTTTTTGGCCATGTAATGAGAAGAGAACAGCTGGAATATATTGTAACAACTGGAAAAATTGAGGGACGACGAGATAGAGGGAAGCAAAGAGAAAAAATACCAGACAGCTTAAGAGAATGGCTTGGCAGAAGGTCAACAACAGAAATGATAAGTAGCTGCCGAGATCGAAAGTTGTGTAGAGACATGATCACCTACGCCAGCAGGCCCGGTACTTGATGATGATGATGAGTTGGTGGGTGTTTGGGTGTTATGATTTCATTTTATGTTCGTGGGCTTTGTAATTCTACAGATGGCTACAGACTAATAGTGTGGGCCAGACATAGGGTACCCTGTGGAAAATAGCCACGTAGTGCTGGACGTGGAGAAACATGGGAGTTTCCGTACTAGTCCCTGACAACGTTCGTGTTACATCGTCTGTCAAATTGATATTTCAGAGTTTAGTTCTCGCTTTGTTCGGTTTAATCAACTGTGTCAGTATTTATATAATTACTTTATTAATGTACCCCGTGTGGTTTATTAATTTGTTTCAGTCATGCGCATATACACGTCACACAACACACACACACACACACACACAAAAACACCTGCGCGCAAAAAATAAATAAATAAATGATACGTGCACCAGGCCCCTTATTTGCAATCATAGTTTCTATAATAATGTGTCTTGATTGTTTGTGGTGTATTATTATCATTGCTATTTTTCATTATGTTTATGAATTAATTATCATTTAGTATATGTGCCTTTAGTTTGGACGTTGTGGGGCACACAAAGTCTGTAGAGTTAGCTTCTCTTATCCTTACCTTAGCTCCGTTCATCTCCGCTCACCCCTCTCCCGACACGCACACACGCTTCCGTAAATTCACACAAACTGTTTTTTATCTGCATTTAATTGTCAGTGTCTCTGCTCCGTACAAAAAAAAAGGGGGAGAGGGAGCTGGTTAGTCTAGAGCTACGACGTCGGCCTCAGGACAGGAAGGATCCGGGTTCCAAGCCTACCTGAAGCGGTGATGATTTTTCACAAAATTTGAAAAGTTAATCCGAGGTTTCTGATCTCTTGGGTAATGAGCTCCGATGTCTGGCCTTCTCGGATAACGGCAATATAACAGGAGGTCCCGTTGTGCACGTTAAAGAACCCTTGGCAGTTAAAATAGAAAATAGTAGGCCAAAAATATGGCCGCTACCCGGGCAAAGTTGTCAGCAGAAACCTACCCACACTGTGGACCTCAACCGTGCTACGGAGTTCGTGCACGTGGGTCAGGATTCTCCTTGGATTTTCTCGAGAGGGTTATCAGTGCAGTCATGGATTAGTCAAGTGTGCATTGATGATGATCCTAACAACAAACAAAGAATAACGTTGGAAACACATTTAGTCAACAATTGTCAAAGTGTTTCAATGGCAAGTATTTATAATGTATGTCTTGATAAATGACAACGGATCTTTTAGCCATTGTGTTTTGATATTAACGTGTACCTCGCATTTCATATTTTAAACCTGACAAAATTATTTGATTGACAGTTAGATGCGATACTGGACAGTCTATCTTCGATAGCTGTGGTCTGGAGGTTTCATGTAACGGTCGATCACGTTTACTCATCTGATAGAGAAAGGAAGTAAGTATTGATATCTATTAGTACAAGGGGTAACGGCATAAAAGTACATGTAGATACACAAACGTGCATGTGGATACATAAAAGTGCATGTGGATACATAAAAGTGCACGTAGATGCATACAAGTGCATACATATACATAAACGTGCATGCAGATACATAAAAGTGCATATAGGTACATACAAGTTCACGTAGGTACATAAAAATGCATGTAGATACATAAAAGTATACATAAGATGCATAAAAGTGCATGTAGATGCATAAAGATACATGTAGATACACGTAGATACATAAAAGTAAATGTGGGTACATACAAGTACACACAGATACATAAAAGTACATGTAGATACATAAAAATATACACAGATGCATAAAATTATATGTAGATATATAACAGTTTTTGTTTAGATACATAAGAGTGTATGCAGATACATAAAGGTGCATGTAGTTACGTAAAAGTACATGTAGATACATACAATTGCACATATAAACATAAAGGCACATGGAGATACATAAAAGTACACACAAATGCATAGATACACGTAGATACATAAAAGTACACAGATACATACATAAAAGTAGATGTATATACTTAAAAGTGTATGTAGAGACATAAAAGTGTAAGTAGATACATAAAAGTACATGTAGATGAGAAAAGTGGAAACAAATGTTTTATATTTTATATAGTGTATAGTTTATTTGCTTACATGTATGTGTGTGTGTGTGTGTGTGTGTGTGTTGTCCACTATTCCCGTTGAAGACCTATTGAGCCGAAACGTCGTTGGATTATGTTGTCCTTCACTCGCGTAAAGCCGTAATCGTACGCCGTCTTTTTCTTTCACATTTATTAGTACAACCTGTCCTGTGTCGAAATAGCTGTAACGAGATGTAAAAAGACGGAAAGACAGACACACTGTAAGACAGACTATAGGAGGGACATACTTACTTGCTTGCTCTCACAAATAACCATATAGGCTTCTCTCAATCATGATGTCGCGTGTATCAATTACATTCTAAACGAATAAGCTCGAGGCTTTTAATATCAGTGGCGTATTCTCTATGATACCGCAGCTACCGCCGGTAGCCTGAACATATTAACGAAATACAAAAGGAAATGATAATTTATTATATTTTTAAAAATAATTATATTACAAATTTTCGAATATTCTATTACACATTTAGTAGGCCACTATGATTTGTTTGCTTTGATTTGCATTTATTAAAGCAAGGTTTTCCTCTGGCCACTATAACGTTTGTGAATGAAACCGAAACTACATTGAAACCTCTATTAGCTAGCGGTACATTTTTCCTCTATCCAGACCTTGTATTAACGACCTTGACATTCAACAATTCCCGTCAAAATAATGTGGCAAAGCTAACTCTATACTAATGCGGTTTCATTGGTTATTTTTAGCTCTAGTCAATCAGAATCGTCACAAAGTGAAAGTTAAACAATGTATGATTACTGGAACTTCTTTAGCTATGTATAACTACGTTATGCACATCAGTATCTGTAGAAAAAAGTTTTTCTGCTAAGAGAATCAAATCTTATTGTCGCTCAACTCAGACACAAGAACGCTTATCTGGTTTGGCATTAATGTCCATTGAGAAATCATTCCCTCAGAAACTTAAAAACCAACCCAACAGTACTTTCAATGACAAAGTCATCAAGACATTTTCGTCCCAAACAAGACGGATATAATTAACATAAATAAGTAAGTAATTTAAAATGCAGTGATGTCATTAGAAAATATTACTTTATGTTAGCCTACTGAATATAATGTATGTTTTTATTTATTATGTCAACAGTAGCCCAGACCCCAAAACAAGTATACGCCACTGTTTAACATAGAGAAGAGTAAAGAACCCTGTCAGGCCACATGGCGTATAGGGAAAATGGTGTTAGTGACCATAATTTTTACAGACCTTCGGCACATGATTTTTGGAGTAATGGGGTCAGTATTACGCCCGTGCCGCTTTACTTTCCCAGAAAAAAATCCGGTACCCATTTAAGGCTGAATGAACCTGGAAGCCGTCGATCAGGATCGAACCCAGCCTCTTGTGCTTTGTAATCCATTTCACTAACCATTGAGCTATCGCAGCTCCCAGGCTTTTAACGTAAGAACCATAAATGTGAGGCTACTGCTAGATCATAACCGCAAGCAGAAAATAAAACCGTCCAACTAGGGTGACTTCATCAGCTATAGGGGCTCAAAGCCAACTTTGGATTTACAAGACAAATAATAATAAATGAGTATTTTTATAGAGGGACCGAGGGGGTAGATCAGTGAATAACTTCAGGAGAAGAGGTATGTTTACAACACTCCAAAAAAAATCACAAGTAATCAACAACAGAAAATAAAGCAAAGAACAATAGATGGCCTGAAGCAGGATCGAACCCGTACTCCTCAGCACAGCTCCTTGCCACGAGAAACCAAACGCTAGAGCACACGACCAACTCAGATACCAAAAAAATAATAGCAATCAATGACGTCAAAACAAATAACACCAGGGCTAAAACTAATAATAGCAAAATGTTACATCTTCTCAATATTCTTGTATGGTACAAAAACATGGAGATTAGACAAGAAAACAGAACAGAAAATTGAAGCCTTCAAAATGTGGATTAATAGAAGAATAGGTGGAATTGGAAGGAAAGCCAAGAAAACAAACGATGAAGTTTTCTTCACCTCTGTTTCTTGCTTTGATGGTGCAGATTGTCATAGGTTGACTTGTCCATATTTTGATGTTACTCGTCCATGTTAGTCTTGGTCTGCCTCTGCCTCTTTTACCTTGTATTTTGTTTTCCAATATTACTTTTATTATGCTGTTGTGTCTTTTAACATGCCCAAAAATTTCATTTATCTTGTTCTAATTGTGTTCAGTAGTTCTCTATTCATTTTTAGTTGTTTTAAAACTGCATCCTTTGTTTTCTTTTCTTTCCATCCAATTCCACCTATTCTTCTATAAATCCACATTTCACCGGCTTCAATTTTCTGTTCTGTTTTCTTGTCTAATGGCCATGTTTCTGCACCATACAAGAATATTGAGAAGATGTAACATTTTGCTTTTCTTAGTTTCAGCCCTCGTGTTATTTATTTTGATGTTAGTATATTTTTCATGGCAATGAAATTACTTTTTGCCATTCCTATTCTTTTATTTATTTCAGTTGTACATTTTCCATCACTGGTTATAGTATGTCCCAGGTAGTTGTAGTTCAGAACTGTCTCCAGATGTATTCCTTCAACTTTGATATTTTTTTGTAGGTCTTGAGAATTTTCTTTGTTTATGATCATAGTTTTAGTCTTTTTGATATTCATATATAGTCTATATTTTTTGCTTGTCATGTTTATTACATTAAGTAATTGTTGTAGATCTTTAGGATTTTCTGCTAGTAGTACTACAGACTACACGAAAGCATTTAACAAAGTAAAGCATGTGGAAATAATCATTATGCTGGAGAAATTAAACATTGATGGCAAGGATCTGCGAATCATAAAAAACATGTACTGGCAACAAACAGCAGCTATACGAATTAACAACTAAACAGGACAATTTCAATTTATAAAACAATGAGTCAGACAAGGCTGTGTTCTGTCACCGGATTTGTTTTCACTTTACAGCGAATATATTATGAGATCAATAGTAGACAGAAAAGGAATTGAAGTCAATGGCCACAACATAAATAATTTGCGATATGCGGATAAGGCAGTCTTAATAGCAGAGACAGAGAATAAACTACAAGAAATGATAGACATATTAGTAAAAGAAAGCAACAAGAAAGGTTTCAGTCCGAATAGTAAGAAAACAGAAGTAATGGTCATATCGAAGAAACAATCATCACCATCATGCATCATAAAAATAAACGAGACAAATCTGAAACAAGTGCAACGTTTCAAATACTTGGGCACACTAATAACATCAGATGGGAGATGCACCACAGAAATAAAAAGCAGAATAGCTCAGGCCAAAATAGCATTTCAGAAAATGAAAAATATCTTGTGCAACAAATCTATGTCATTAGAAATGAGAAAGAGAGTTCATCGGTGCTATATAGAACCAATTCTTACCTATGGAAGCGAATCATGGACAGTGGACAATCAAATGAAAAGACGATTGGAGGCCACAAAGATGGGATTTCTCCGAAGGATGTTGAAAGTTCCCTGGACAGCTAAATAGACCAATGAGGAAGTTCTCAAAGAGGCCAACACAAAAAGAGAGCTCTTAAAAAACATCAGAAAGAAGCAATCAACATTTTTTGGGCACATCATGAGAAGAGGAGAGTTGGAGTGCTTGGTTACAACTGGCAAAATAAACGGAAAGAGAGATCGCGGACGACAAAGAGAAAAAATACTGGATAGCTTGGTGTCATGGCATGGAAAACAGTCAACAACAGAACTGATACGATGCACTATGGGTAGAGGATTGTGGAAGGACATGATCGCCTACGCCAACCGGTATGGCACATGATGATGATGAGTACAGTATCATCAGCATAGCTTAGGCTATTGATAATCTTTCGATTAATGTTCAGGCCTGGCATCTCTGTGATGTTTGTAAAGATGTACTCAGTGTATAGATTGAACAAGCTTGGTGATAGGATGAATCCTTGTCTTATTCCTCTTTTTATATCAATGGGTGTAGAGTTCTTCTTGTTATATTTTATTATTGTTGTTTGCTCCCAGTACAAATTACATATTAGTCGTACTTTTGTGTCGTCCAGATTTATATCTTTTAGGCAGTCTATAAGTTGATTATGGTGTATTCTATCAATTGCTTTGGTGTAGTCTATGAAGCAGGCATATATTGGTTTGTTTACTTCTATGTACTTTTCAATCAATGTCCTCATGCTGAATATAGGTTCTTTTGTCCCGCTGTTTTCCTGAATCCATATTGTTGCTCATCTAATACAGTTTTAATTTTATTCTGAATCCTTCCCTTTTTAACTTTTAGTAAAATTGGCTACCTGGCTGATTAGGCTTATTGTTCTAAAGTCACTGCATTCCATTGCACCATTCTTTTTAGGCAATGCAATGAAAGTTGATGTTTTTCGTTCATTTGGTATATATCCTGTATGGTATATGTCATTGCATATGTCTGTGAATAGTTCAATGCTAAAATCTTTTAGTGCCTATATCATCTCTATCTGTATATTGTCAGGTCCTGCTGTCTTTTCTTTTCTCATTGTTTTTATTGCTTTTTCTACTTCAGATTTAAGGATTTTATAGCTGAATGTACATTTTATAAATTGTTTTTTGTCCCTTTCGTCATTAAAAAGTCTGTTATATTATTATTACTTCCACTTATCGATTATATCATTGTTGCCTGTCAGCGTTCTTCCCTCTTTGTTTGCAATACATCCGCTTCATGCAGCTTTTTTTTTTTTTTTTTAGACACTCTCTTTATTTCTGTGTGCATCCCTCTTAAATTGTGTTTACTTTCCATAGTTTCGACTTCTAGACATCTTTGGTTGAGCCAGTCTTCTTTTGCCTTTTTGCACATTTTGCGTATTTCATTATCAATTTCCTTGTATCTGGCAGTGTTCTTCGCGTGTCTTCTTTCTTCCAATTTTTCTAAGATGTTGTCAGTTATCCATTTTTGTTATTTTCCTTTTTGGGTAAGGTGTCACATGATTCTTGCATGTTGTTTTCTATGCATTGCCATTTGGTTGTGACTTTTTCTTCCCGATTTTCTCTACTGTACTGCTCAATTCCTTCTTCTAGCAGCTTCTGATATGTGTTCTTTACTTGTACTGTATAAGTTACTTTTACATCTTTCTGGTTTAACGCTGTTATATCTATTGGTGTTGCTGAATTAGTTTTTTGTTTGTTTCTCTTTAATTTGATTTTCATTTTTATCATTACAGGATTGTGATCTGAATTAATATCTGCTCCTGGAGAGGTTTTGGCTTTCTTGACGCTGTTCCGGAATCTGTCTTTCATCATTATGTAATCTATTTGATTTCTCTTTCTATCTCCAGGGCTTTTCCAAGTGTATATTTTCCTTTTCTCTTCCTCAAATTAGGTGTTACATATTATCAGCCTGTTTTCCTCACAAAATTGAATTAATCTTTGTCCTCTGTTATTTCTTTTTCCTAAACCATGATTTCCTATAATGGTCTTATATCTACCTTTTCCTACTTTAGCGTTCATGTAACCCATTACAATCAAGATGTCTGAAGATCTCACTTGCTTCGTAACTGTATTTAGATCTTCATAGTATGCCTCTATTTGTTCATCTGTATAGTCTTGAGTAGGTGCGTATGTCTGTATTATTGCTATGTCATATGGTTTTGCCTTCATTTTAAATAATATAATCTTATCATTGTATGTCCAGTGTATTTACAAAATTTTGTATTTCTCATTCTATTAGTACGCCTACCCCTCTTTGATGTTATATTGTGTTGTCTGAATATATAAATGTATATTTATCGTCTTGTATGTATCCACTTTCTTTCCATCTTGTTTTCTAATATGCCTAAAATATCTATGTTTAATCGCTCTGTTTCTACCATAAGATTTTGTAATTGTCCTTGTTGATATAAGGTCCTAACCTAATAAGGTTACATGTGGCTATTTTTAGTTCGCTCCTAAAAAAAATAGTTAGAATTTCTTTCCATGGCTTTCTTTTGAATGTTACGTGATGAGGCTCCAATCTCTTTCACGGTGGACTGCCATGTTCGTCTTTCGTGTTTTGAATATGTCTCGTGTGTACAACACACTTTGCTGTTTTCGCTTTCTAGACCGTTGGTCATTTCTGATTCATACGCCCCATCCACCGTCACAGACTTTTCACATTCGGTTGGACATACCCGGCCGGCGCCATTGTTGTCAAACCATGTGTTTGCCTGTCGAACCGCGAACACACGACACAAAGAAGAATAAATCATATTCAACTTAAATATCGGTAAAGTCCACAGTCCATCCACTCGTCAGAAGTAAAACACACACCAAAACGGGGAATATCAACACATAATTTCACAACTAGACTATAGCGTTAATCATTTAAATATATCAGCAAGAGCTGAATTATAAAAACGACCACACGTAGCAATGACACCGGATGAAGTTTTAAAACAACTAAAAATGAAAAGAGAACTACTAACATAATTTTAAAAAGGCAAAAGAAATTTTGGGTGCATTTTAAAAGACACAACAGACTAATAAAATTAATATTGGAAGAGAAAATACTGTAAGTAATATTGGAACAGTTAAAGGACGAAACAGCACGAATAGTAATTTCCAGTAGTTTGGACAGGAGACAACTAATAATAAATGAATATTATTATAGAGAGAAACTTCCGAGGCGTTGGATTAGCAAATAACTTCAGGAGAAGATGTATGTTTACAGCACTGGGACAACAATCACAAATAATCAATAAAAAAAAAAAATAGAACAATGGATGGTCCGAAGCAGGATCGAACCCGTACTTCTTGGCACAGCGCCTTGCCACTAGATTTACTTCTGTTGCCGTGTGGGTGCTTTAGACGGCTGACGTCACTCTACTCACAACCACCCCTGCTCGCAAAGCTGAAAACGTCACACTTGTTTGAGATTTTCTGGAAATTTTCTGTTAGTCTGTCTATCTATCTAATTATTCAACCTTTGGAGCCGTAGCCGGCCCATAGGGCATAGACCCAGATACTCCTTCTCTTATCTAAATTTCTACTCTAGCAGTTTTTAATCCTTGTAAAGATCTTTTATCAAATCTCGCCATTTGTCTCTGTTCTGTGCAAGCAACTCTATCTCATTGAGTGAGCCAATTCTTGCTGCTCTTGCCTCTCTCATCAATGTTCATCTTAGTGTCTCTCTGGGTCGACCTCTTTTCCTCTTACCTGCTCTTTCCCACATGAGGGATTGCTTTGTTATTCGGTTATTATCTCTCCTCATCACATGTCCAACATATGACCATCGTCTTTTCTTGATTACTGAAGATATTAGTGGTTGATTGGCGATTTCTCTAATTTCCTCGTTTGTTTTGAATTCGTTCCACGCAATACCAAGTATTTTCCTTAGACATCTATTTTCGAATGCGTTCAACTTGGTTTCTATGTTTCTTGTTATTTTTCAGCTCTCACATGCATACGTAAGGGCAGGTAGCGCGTTTGATTTGAATAGTCTAAGTTTTGTGTTTGTGCTCATGAGTTTTGATTTCTACAATTTTTCCAGGCTTCTGAAAGACATTGCTGCTTTGGCTATTTTGATTCTAATTTCTTTAATTGTATCCTCTTCTCGATCAATGTGACTTCCAAGATAGATAAAGTGATCGATCTCTTCCACTGGTTTGTTTTCCATGTTTATTCTGTCATCTGTTGGAATTAAGCTTTTCATGACTTTAGTCTTTTCATGATTGATCTCAAGCCCAATTTTGCTGGCTATTGATCAGTTCATTTGTTTTCCTGCATCATTTTTATCTGACTGCTGATGAAAACTATGTCATCAGCAAAGTCGAGGTCCTCCAAATGGTCTCCTTATATCCATTCGATGCCTTTATTACCAGTGCAGCATTTCTTCATTGTGAAGTCCATAACAACTCCAAATAACAAGGGCGATAAAATACATCCTTGTTTAACCCCAGTTTCTATTGGGAAACATTCGCTCAGTCCTTCCTCTGTGCGAACTGCACATGTGTTAGTCTGTAAGGCCTTTGTAAATTTATAGATGGCTGTGTGTAAGATTGTCGCAACTATAAAAGTTCTAAGGCTAAATGTAAACACTACAAAATAAGCAATTCTATTTACTATTGATAGCTCTCCACTGAAACTAATAACTCAATAACTCGATTAAATTAAACAATTAAAAAGAGAAAAAGAAACTTAAAACTGTTTTATAAAAAAAAAAATTTTAATGGAACTTGTTTTCTTCTGCTATTCTGTTGTTTTTTTTTACTTCTGTTTTTTTTTTTATTTCTGCTTTTCTATTGTTTCTTTTACCTCTGTTTCTCTATTGTTTTTTTACTTCTGCTTTTCTGTTGTTTTTTTACTTCTGTTTTTCTGTTGTTTTTTTTTTACTTCTATTTCTCTGTTGTTTTTTTTTACTTCTGTTTTTCTGTTGTTTTCTTCACAAGGGTAAAAAAGAAAAAGACAAACTAACTCATGTTTTGCTGTATGTCTACATCTATGTTTTTTTCTTCTCCTTCTCAGTTGACAGTAGAAGAAAAATTCTACTTTTCTGTTTTTTTCTTCGCAAGTGTTAACAAGAAACACAAACACAACACATGTTGCTTCATTGATTGTCATCTTTTTTTTTTTTTTTGTTGTCGAGTAGTTACAGCATATTATCTTATTTTTGCTCATCAAGAGCCATCTGTGTCCTAATCAGTGCAATTTAGCGTTCTGTGTTCAGCTGTAATCCTGGTTCATTTGCTCTTGTTATCTGCCCCACTCTGTGGCGAGGACAACAAGTAATTCCCCCCTAATCTCGGCAGCCTTAAACAGTTTAGTGTTTATGTTAAACTGACATTGCTTCGTCCACGCTTAAAATGGCGTTACGGGTATTTGCGCCTTGTTTTTGCTTATATTATGCTAAGATATCTGCGTCTTTCGACTCAACATATCCGACTTTAACACTGTTAATAAGTAATGCTACATTATGGTCTAATATATACTTAAAAGCATTTTTAAAATTGGATTATTTTGATTGCAATGAGCTTCTTTGGATCAACTTTTTTTTTTAATGTTGTGTATGTGTTCTGGTTAAAAAGCCCATCCGGCTAAGAAAGTTAATAGCCAGCCAGGTAAATAGTAGCTTACTTAGCTGTTTACTCTAGCGTTTAATTCTCGTGGCAAGGCTTCCCAGTATGTCCCTGGACACGTGTAAGTGAATGGAAATCAACGAGCTGACAGCCTGGCTGGAACGGCGGACGTCCAATGGACCAGGCTGACATTCTGACTGCCCTGAGCGAGGTAGGACGATCTAATGATCCAGTTAATGATCATGAATCTGCAACTACGTAGGGAGGTCAAAAAGTAACGCACACCAATTTTTTTCTCGGCTAATAATAAAGATAGGAATATGAAATTTTGCACACTTAGAATATGACATGTTCCAATTATGTGCACCAAATTGCACAGCATTCTGAAAAATATTACGCAATCTATGAACCGTTAAAATGGAGCTTGTCAACAATGTCCGTTACAAACAGCGAATTGTCATAGAATTTCTAGTCGCGGAAAAAGAAACTGTGGCAAACATTCATAAACGACTGTGTGCTGTGTACAAATGTTCTGCAGTCGATAGGAGCACAGTTAGTCGCTGGGTTCAGAGAATTAAAGCTGCAGAAAGTGTACGAGTGGAGCTGCATGATTTACCGCGTTCTGGACGTGTTGCCTCGGCTACCAGCACAGACATGTTAAACCGGGCTGATGCCATTATTCGTAAGGATAGGCGTATCACTAGTCAGCAATTGGCATTGCAGCTTACAGTCAGCAAGGGAAGTGCAATCGCAATTTTTAAAACTCTCGGATATTCAAAGATTTGCGCTCGATGGGTTTCTCGGTGCCTAACAAATGATCACAGAGTTCAAAGGAAAACATTCTGTTCTGAATTGTTAGAGCGTTTCGGTGTTGAAGGAGAAATGTTTTTGTCCAAAAATTGTTACCGGTGACGGAACGTGGGCACATTATTATGAGCCTGAAACAAAAATGCAGTCAATGGAATGGCATCATCCGCAGTCACCAAAAGAAAAAAATTCAAATCATCTCCATCAGCCGGAAAGGTGATGATCACTGTCTTCTGGGACATTGATGGTGTGATTCTTGTTGATGTAATGACAAGAGGTGAGACAATCAACTCGACAGCTTACATCAATACACTGACAAAACTCAAAAATCGGTTCCACAGAGTTCGGCCTAATAAGCCATCTGCAGATTTGTTGCTTCAACATGACAATGCACGCCCTCACACAAGTCTGGTAACACGGGAAGCAATCAACAAATTTGGTTGGACTGTACTGCCCCATCCTCCTTACAGCCCTGATCTGGCTCCCTCAGATTTCCATCTGTTTGGACCACTCAAAAAATTCCTGCGTGGGAAACACTTTGACAATGATGAGGGTGTGATCCGTGCAGTTAAAAAATGGCTACGCGAGCAGGACAAAACTTGGTACAAACGAGGCATTCATGACCTAGTTTCGCGTTGGCGTAAGGCAATACGCTTGGACGGAGATTATGTTGAAAAATAGGTAGTGTAAAGGGGATGTTCAGCTACAATCTGTGAAAATTTCACACATTTTGCCCGAATAGTTTCCGAGAAAAAAATTGGTGTGCATTACTTTTTGACCTCCCTTCAGTATGTCCAGACTTCGCGAACATCAGGTCAAGACAGGAGACGCTAAAAAGCTGCGCTATGCGGGAAAATACAGAAGAATAACAAATCAACACAGAACTGGAGTAATCAGTCTCCACACACTGAGGGACACAATGGGAAGGAGATCTGAGCACTTATGGACATGTCCGACGTGCAGTGAGGATGATTCGTCGACAAAATTAAACTAAAGAAAGAATTGAATGAAACGTGAAACACTTGCCGTGAATTCAAAGAGAATGTAGGCATTGGAATGTAGGAAACGTGCTCGGATCCAGTTACTGATGCACATCTTTGTTTTACAAATGTATAAAATAAACATAAAATGATCTTAAGCAGCTAAACCTAAAGAGAGATGAGACAATACAACGTTTCGGCAAAAGCCTACATCCGTGTGCAAATCTTTTATTTATTTATTTTTTTTTTAAATTGGTTTTTATCGAAACGTCGCTGTCTGTCTCGTCTGTCTTTAAGTTTAGCTTTGGTTCGGTGCCTTCACAAATGTTGGTTTGGTGCCTTCACAAATGTTGGTTTGGTGCCTTCACAAATGTTGGTTTGGTGCCTTCACAAATGTTGGTTTGGTGCCTTCACAAATGTTGGTTTGGTGCCTTCACAAATGTTGGTTTGGTGCCTTCACAAATGTAGGTTTGGTGCCTTCACAAATGTTGGTTTGGTGCCTTCACAAATGTTGGTTTGGTGCCTTCACAAATGTTGGTTTGGTGCCTTCACAAATGTTGGTTTGGTGCCTTCACAAATGTTGGTTTGGTGCCTTCTCAAATGTTGATTTAGTGCCTTCACAAATGTTGGTTTGGTGCCTTCACAAATGTTGATTTGGTGCCTTCACAAATGTTGGTTTGGTGCCTTCACAAATGTTGGTTTGGTGCCTTCACAAATGTTGATTTGGTGCCTTCACAAATGTTGGTTTGGTGCCTTCTCAAATGTTGATTTAGTGCCTTCACAAATGTTGGTTTGGTGCCTTCACAAATGTTGATTTGGTGCCTTCACAAATGTTGGTTTGGTGCCTTCACAAATGTAGGTTTGGTGCCTTCACAAATGTTGATTTGGTGCCTTCACAAATGTTGGTTTGGTGCCTTCACAAATGTTGGTTTGGTGCCTTCACAAATGTTGGTTTGGTGCCTTCACAAATGTTGGTTTGGTGCCTTCTCAAATGTTGATTTGGTGCCTTCACAAATGTTGGTTTGGTGCCTTTACAAATGTTGATTTGGTGCCTTCACAAATGTTGGTTTGGTGCCTTCACAAATGTTGATTTGGTGCCTTCACAAATGTTGATTTGGTGCCTTCACAAATGTTGGTTTGGTGCCTTCACAAATGTTGATTTGATGCCTTCACAAATGTTGGTTTGGTGCCTTCACAAATGTTGGTTTGGTACCTTCACAAATGTTGGTTTGGTGCCTTCACAAATGTTGATTTGGTGCTTTCACAAATGTTGATTTGGTGCCTTCACAAATGTAGGTTTGGTGCCTTCACAAATGTTGATTTGGTGCCTTCACAAATGTTGATTTGGTGCCTTCACAAATGTTGATTTGGTGCCTTCACAAATGTTGGTTTGGTGCCTTCACAAATGTTGATTTGATGCCTTCACAAATGTTGGTTTGGTGCTGCCTTCACAAATGTTGATTTGGTGCCTTCACAAATGTTGATTTGGTGCCTTCACAAATGTTGGTTTGGTGCCTTCACAAATGTTGGTTTGGTGCCTTCACAAATGTTGATTTGGTGCCTTCACAAATGTTGATTTGGTGCCTTCACAAATGTTGATTTGGTGCCTTCACAAATGTTGGTTTGGTGCCTTCACAAATGTTGATTTGGTGCCTTCACAAATGTTGGTTTGGTGCCTTCACAAATGTTGATTTGGTGCCTTCACAAATGTTGGTTTGGTGCCTTCACAAATGTTGATTTGGTGCCTTCACAAATGTTGGTTTGGTGCCTTCACAAATGTTGATTTGGTGCCTTCACAAATGTTGATTTGGTGCCTTCACAAATGTTTGCCTTTGCAAAATTTAAATCTCGACATTAGTGAAGTAAAAGTGGTAGAAAGTACATATTTATGTGTATATCATCGTCAACTCTATGTCACAATTTTTTTCTCGTGATTAGGAAAGCTTTTTTTTTTTACTTCTTTGAGAGATACATAAATGTATCTTTATCCTCGTTTGGTTACTATTTGTGAGTTTTACAGACCATATTGGGGCGGCCTTCATCTGATCGTTCAAAATAACGAATTCAAGTTTTAAGAAAATCGTGAACGAATTTGCATGTAAAAAACGTCAAATCACGAGCGCTCTGTAATTTGACGCCAGTGTTTTGTTTTCGAATTATGTATCGCAGTATTCAGAGACGTTTCATAACTCACAATTGGTGATTTAATTGGGATGCCATTGAAACTTACAATGTTACTCTCAAAAACATTGCATCGAAAGTTTATAAATATTTGACATTTGAGGCTAAACGTGGAAAGCTTTTTTTCATTGTAGTTCGAACCCGTATTAAAAAAAAAAAAATAATTCTCGGCATTAGTGACCGGGCATTATCTGAATTAAGATTGCAATATTTCTACAGAAACAAAAATAGGGCCAGCACGGAAATATCAATTAGATAATTTGAACAAAGAAGTGATTTTAAACTAGATGTGAATAGATTTTTGGACAGTACAGAATTACTGACGCTAAAAAAAAAATTGAAAATTGTACTTAGACAAGACATTGAAATATCCAAAACCACTCGATGTTAAATTGTCTATTGATGAATAATTGTCTGTACACCTCTGGTTTGTGAAATAAAACAAATATAAAAGGGAGCCGCAATAGCTCAGTGGTTAGTGAACTGGACTACAACCGGCAAGAGGTATGGTTCGATCACAACCGACGGCTGCCGGTTCATCCAGCCTTTAATTGGTACCGGATTTTTTTTTCTGGGAAAGTAAAGCGGCACGGCGTAATACCGACCACATTACCCCAAAAATCATGTGCCGAAGGTCTGTAAAATTTATGGTCACTAACACCATATTCCCTATACGCCACTTGGCGTGATGGGGCTACTTTACTTTACTACTGTAAAATAAAATCGTTGACACCCAAACGACATAAAATTTGTTATTAAAATGTTACGGTTGGAACAAAAATAGGATTTCATACAGAAAACAAAACAAAAATTTTTTTTTATAGGATAAGTAACTGCTGAGAAATAGCAACGGGAAACATTTATAAACGTACTATAGCTCTGTTGAACGTGTTCGCTTGGTAACTTTAGATCATAGCCAATTTTAGATATAGGCTGTCTTTGAACCTGCCTTGGTTCAGACCAGTGGTGGCCAACTTAAGGTAGACCCAGGGCCAGATTATAGAATCACTCCAGGAGAAGAGCTATGTTTACAACACTCGGAAAAAAAACATCAGAAATAATCAACAGACAAAAAATAAGAACAATAGATGGTCCGAAGCAGGATCGAACCCGTACTTCTTGGCACAGCGCCTTGCCACAAGAACCACAGAGTACACGGTCTGCTTCGGACCATCTATTGTTCTTTGTTTTTTTTTTTTCTGTTGTTGATTATTTGTTATTTTTTTCCGGGTGTTGTAAACATCCCTCTTCCCCTGAAATCATTCGCCAATCTATGGCCTCGGAAGTTTCCCTCCATAATAATATTCATTTATTATTATTAGCCAGATAACAGGCAAGGCCAAGACCAGAGGGTCACACGTAAGAGTATCATCAAAAATTACATGACATGATTTAGTAATATATAAATAATTCTTGCACTCTGATGACATATTTTACCATTTGTTACAAGACTATTAATCATGTATTTCAAAATTATCTTTATATTATTATTTTTTAACCGACTGAAACTTTGGTTTTTATTTATAGACATTTATTATAGTAGTTTATGTGGACGCTTCAGCTTCAAGGCAAAAGAAAATAGACTGTCGGGCCACCATTTAGTCATCACTGGTAAGACCAGAGCCAACTATAGATTTACTAAGGCATGCAGGCAGAAACAAAACAGGAAAATCCTCCAACTAGCGTGTCATTCAGGTACAGTAGCTATACACAGTTGACGTCACTCTAACCACAACCGTAAGTGCTCGCAAATGCTGTAAACGTTACGCTAGTTTGAGGTTTTCCGGGAATTCCCTCTTAACACGCAATCCTAAGTAAATCTATAGCTGGCTGTGTTTAGACTATCAAATCTTTAACATAATAAACAAATCGTGACGTCATATATGGACAACTCAAACTGTGTGCAACTTTTCTCTCTTGTTTGCAGAGCGTGTATCGCCATAGGAATATTGTTCATAGTGTCTGCGGTATCGCTGATTTTCAAAGCTGCCCATGCTATAATAGTTGAGACGCACGAAACGAAAGTAAGATTGTACGTCCCCTTTGGTCTCTCTCTTTACATTCACATCTTTACTTACTGTATACCATTTGTTGAAATAATGTAAGCTATATCAGTACTTACTACATAAGGTATTGATAACTCTTGTCTTTCACGTATTCACATACTGTTGTGTAGACCCATTGCTGAAATCGTGTGAGCTGTAATCTGCATTTACTTAGTTTAGTTTAAGTTTAAGCTTAAGTTAAGTTTTAGTTTTAGTTTAACTTAGCCTAGCCTAATTTCGTTTAGTTGAGTCGACGGATCATCCTCACTGCACGTCGAACATGTCCATAAGTGCTCATTCTCGCCAGTATGTTCCTCAGTGTGTAGAGACTGATTACTCCAGTCATGTACTTACAGACCATGCGTAAACTTATAAAGTGCACCCGAAACGTCTTGTGACGTAAAAGGCAGCATCGTTTTTTTTTTTGTCCATATTTATCATGATAATCGACACGAGAATCGTAACGTGGTCAGCATCACTCCAGACTGACATAATTCTCATTGAAAACCTCTGGTACTTATTTTTCATGGGTTAATTGATTTCTGAAGCTGCGTGAATTAAAAAAATTAATTCAACATTTTCGGAACCTTAGCTTAAAGTGATAAGATATTAATTGATGATTAAAATCATCATCATCATTTGGTGCAGTCTCCGCATCGAGGGCCGGCTACCATAGAACGCCATTCCGCTCTGTCTCTAGCTTTTTGATAGTGCAGATTGTCACAGACTGACTTGTTCATAATTTAATGTTACTCGTCCACGTTAGTCTTGATCTGCCTCTGCCCCTTTTACCTTGTATTTTTCCTTCCATGATTACTTTTAGTAGGCTGATGTGTCTTTTTAACATGTCCCCAAAATCTCATATGTCTTGTTTGAATTGTGCTTAGTAATTCTCTTTTCATTTTTAGTTGTTTTAAGACTACATAGTCTGTTTTCTTTGCTTTCCAACAAATCTTCTTATTCTTCTATAAATGCACGTTTCAAATGCTTTAATTGTCTGTTTTGTTTTCTCGTTTAATGTCCATGTTGCTGCACCATGCATGAATTTTGAGACGATATAACATTTTGTTATTCTTAGTTTTAGCTCTGATGTTATTTGTTTTGACGTAATGTAATACAAAGAGAGCTGCCAGAATATATAAGTCATCATCATCATCAAGTACTGGGCCTGCTGGCGTTGGTGATCATGTCTCTCCACAACTTTCGATCTTGACAGTTATTTATCATTTCTGTTGTTGATACCCCCCCCCCCCCCGGGCCAAGCCATTCATTCTCTTAAGTTGTCTGGTAATTTTTCTCTTTGCTTCCCTCGATTTCTTCGTCCCCTCAATTTTTCCAGTTGTTACAATATATTCCAGTTGTTCTCTTCTCATTACATGGCTAAAAAATGATGATTGTTTCTTCCTAATATTTGAAATTAGCTCTCGTTGTGCTTTGACCTCTTTCAGAACACTTTCATTACTCTTCTTAGCTGTCCATGGTATTCTCAATATTCTTCTGTAAAACCACATTTCTACAGACTCCAGTGATTTTCTTGTCTGTTGTCCTATTGTCCATGATTCACATCTTCTTCTTCTTCTTTTCGTCCTCATCTGCCTTTCAGCGTCGAGGGGAGATATAATTTGCGGTCTTTTGCTCTTCTGTTCGCTTCTGCTGCTGTTATGTTTCCTAGTGCTTCTAATATTCCGTCGACCCATCTTTTTTGTGGTCGACCCTTGGGTCTGGTGTTCTCACAACGTTTATTGAGGGCTCGTTGTGTTGTGTTTTGTTCTTTCTGCCGTGTCATGTGGCCTAACCATTTTATCTATTGTTTCCTTATATATTCTATGGCGGGGGCTATTCCTAGCTTTTTTCTCAGTTCTTCATTTCTGATCTTATCTCTCAGACTGTTTCCTGTCACTCGTCTCACACATTTCATCTCTGTAGAGGTTATTTTTCTTATTGTTCTTGCATCTAGGGCCCAGGTCTGGCATTGGTAGCACAACGTTGGGATGAAGAGTCACATCCATTGTACAATATATACGTAGCCACTGGATATACGCTGATATGATTATATTGCTCAAAATGAAAGCAAAACCATTCGACACAGCAATAATACGCACCTACTCAATATTATTATTAAAATATCAAAGAGAATAGTTTCAGTTGCTCTAGATATGGTGATAACAATATCCAGCATGGGCGATGGTGGTTCCCTGCGTTTCTTTGAATGTACAGAAATATGTCAAGCGAGAAGTGATAGACGATGGAAAGCAAACCCGGTGCCCACAAGGGCCTTTCTGAAGTCGGATGTGTTGGTCCAAACGGCGCTATGTCAGAGCTAGCGGTAAACCACAACACAACGCAACTACGCTCTCTTAACGCCCTTTTATTAAAGGTGGATGATGAAGAAGAGTTGCCATTCTCAGCCATTCTTTGATTTCTATCCTCAGTCATTCTTTGATTTCTATCCTCAGTCATTCGTTGATTTCTATCCTCAGTCATTCTTTGATTTCTATCCTCAGTCATTCTTTGATTTCTATCCTCAGCCATTCGTTGATTTCTATCCTCAGTCATTCTTTGATTTCTATCCTCAGCCATTCTTTGATTTCTATCCTCAGTCATTCTTTGATTTCTATCCTCAGCCATTCTTTGATTTTTATCCTCAGTCATTCTTTGATTTCTATCCTCAGTCATTCTTTGATTTCTATCCTCAGCCATTCGTTGATTTCTATCCTCAGCCATTCTTTGATTTTTATCCTCAGTCATTCTTTGATTTCTATCCTCAGTCATTCTTTGATTTCTATCCTCAGCCATTCGTTGATTTCTATCCTCAGCCATTCTTTGATTTCTATCCTCAGCCATTCTTTGATTTCTATCCTCAGCCATTCTTTGATTTCTATCCTCAGTCATTCTTTGATTTCTATCCTCAGCCATTCTTTGATTTCTATCCTCAGCCATTCTTTGATTTCTATCCTCAGCCATTCTTTGATTTCTATCCTTCTTTGCGACTCCGAGAAGCCGAGGATAGTCCGTTCTTTGATATTATCTTTATATTTCTTTCACAATCTACCTATCTTTCACAATCTACCTATCTTTCACAATCTACCTATCTTTCACAATCTACCTATCTTTCACAATCTACCTATCTTTCACAATCTACCTCTCTTTCACAATCTACCTATCTTTCACAATCTACCTATCTTTCACAATCTACCTCTCTTTCACAATCTACCTATCTTTCACAATCTACCTCTCTTTCACAATCTACCTATCTTTCACAATCTACCTATCTTTCACAATCTACCTATCTTTCACAATCTACCTATCTTTCACAATCTACCTATCTTTCACAATCTACCTATCTTTCACAATCTACCTATCTTTCACAATCTACCTATCTTTCACAATCTACCTATCTTTCACAATCTACCTCTCTTTCACAATCTACCTCTCTTTCACAATCTACCTCTCTTTCACAATCTACCTATCTTTCACAATCTACCTATCTTTCACAATCTACCTATCTTTCACAATCTACCTCTCTTTCACAATCTACCTATCTTTCACAATCTACCTATCTTTCACAATCTACCTCTCTTTCACAATCTACCTCTCTTTCACAATCTACCTCTCTTTCACAATCTACCTATCTTTCACAATCTACCTATCTTTCACAATCTACCTATCTTTCACAATCTACCTCTCTTTCACAATCTACCTATCTTTCACAATCTACCTATCTTTCACAATCTACCTATCTTTCACAATCTACCTATCTTTCACAATCTACCTCTCTTTCACAATCTACCTCTCTTTCACAATCTACCTCTCTTTCACAATCTACCTATCTTTCACAATCTACCTATCTTTCACAATCTACCTCTCTTTCACAATCTACCTATCTTTCACAATCTACCTATCTTTCACAATCTACCTCTCTTTCACAATCTACCTATCTTTCACAATCTACCTATCTTTCACAATCTACCTCTCTTTCACAATCTACCTATCTTTCACAATCTACCTCTCTTTCACAATCTACTTATCTTTCACAATCTACCTATCTTTCACAATCTACCTATCTTTCACAATCTACCTATCTTTCACAATCTACCTCTCTTTCACAATCTACTTATCTTTCACAATCTACCTCTCTTTCACAATCTACCTATCTTTCACAATCTACCTATCTTTCACAATCTACCTATCTTTCACAATCTACCTCTCTTTCACAATCTACTTATCTTTCATAATCTACCTCTCTTTCACAATCTACCTCTCTTTCACAATCTACTTATCTTTCACAATCTACCTCTCTTTCACAATCTACCTATCTTTCACAATCTACCTATCTTTCACAATCTACTTATCTTTCACAATCTACCTATCTTTCACAATCTACCTCTCTTTCACAATCTACTTATCTTTCACAATCTACCTCTCTTTCACAATCTACCTATCTTTCACAATCTACCTCTCTTTCACAATCTACTTATCTTTCACAATCTACCTCTCTTTCACAATCTACCTCTCTTTCACAATCTACTTATCTTTCACAATCTACCTCTCTTTCACAATCTACCTCTCTTTCACAATCTACCTCTCTTTCACAATCTACTTATCTTTCACAATCTACCTCTCTTTCACAATCTACCTATCTTTCACAATCTACCTATCTTTCACAATCTACCTATCTTTCACAATCTACCTCTCTTTCACAATCTACTTATCTTTCACAATCTACTTATCTTTCACAATCTACTTATCTTTCACAATCTACTTATCTTTCACAATCTACTTATCTTTCACAATCTACTTATCTTTCACAATCTACCTCTCTTTCACAATCTACTTATCTTTCACAATCTACCTCTCTTTCACAATCTACCTATCTTTCACAATCTACCTCTCTTTCACAATCTACTTATCTTTCACAATCTACCTCTCTTTCACAATCTACTTATCTTTCACAATCTACCTCTCTTTCACAATCTACTTATCTTTCACAATCTACCTCTCTTTCACAATCTACCTATCTTTCACAATCTACCTCTCTTTCACAATCTACTTATCTTTCACAATCTACCTATCTTTCACAATCTACTTATCTTTCTCCCCCCTTTCAAAGTTCCTTGTAGAATGCTCTTTGCTAGGCCACACGATCGAGATACGTTGCCACGCTTGCCATTTTGCATTTCTTCACTTCAATCAAAAGATCACCATGTGCTCCGAATTCTTGCTGTATCTTTTAGCGAACTTTCACGAAACAATCGAAATAACAAATGTAAAAAACCTTACGATAACATTTCATCTCTACAGTTTATCTTGTATTTGATTCTTTAGCTGTGCTGTAAGTTTTTAGTAACATTTTGAGAAATAATCTGAATAATTTTGTGAAAGATAATGTTTGAAGTTGAGACTTTTGTCTTCTCACAGTGGTTTGCCATTGATACTTTAGATGACTTGCCCATTTGTGCATATCCAGGAAGATCAAACGTGCATGTTTCTTCTATAGCCGCGATAGCTCAGTGGTTAGTGAACTGGGCTACAAAGGAGGAGATTGGGTTCGATCCCAAATGACGGATTTCGTGTTCACCCAGCCTTAAATTGGTACCGGATTTTTATTTTTTTTTTTTTGGGGGGGGGAGTAAAGCAGCACGGGCGTAATGCCGACAACATTACCCCAAAAATCATGTGTCGAAGGTCTATAAAAACTATGGTCACTAAAACCATATTCCCTATACGCCACTTGACGTGACGGGGCTCTTTACTTTTCTATACTTCTTCTGTATTTCTATACTTCTTCTATACTTCTATACTTCTTCTATACTTCTATACTTCTTCTATACTTCTTCTATACTCTATACTACTTCTATACTTCTTCTATACTTCTTCTATACTTCTATACTACTTCTATACTTCTTCTATACTTCTCCTATACTTCTATACTTCTTCTATACATCTATACTACTTCTATACTTCTTCTATACTTCTATACTTCTTCTATACTTCTTCTATACGTCTATACTTCTTCTATACTTTTTCTATACTTCTATAACACGCTAAAGGTGATCAAGGAAGCTGTATCTTACTATTTAAAAACTGATGTGGTTACAAAATAAATATTGCCTCTCCCGTAACTCTCATATTTGCCAAACTTTGATCTGTTATGTTATCAACACTGACTACTAAATTATCGTTCAGATATCAATATTTATTTCAGCGAAACATTGGACGCTTTGTGTGTTTGGTGTCACAAATTGAGACCACTTCCATCAAATATCAGTTTTAAGAATGAGGAGAATGTACTAGGCTCAGGACGTCTTCATTCATAAATACTGAAACATGGGTGGAGTCATTGCAGGAGTTAAAAATACGTTAGGTCACCTTTATCTGCGTCTCAGGACATGCGGGAGTAAGGGGAAATGAAAGAGCGGACAAGTTGGCTAGCTGTGCTATTGTTGAGGACGGTCAACCAATGGATCGGACGGACATCATCAATGCCTTCCGAGTTGTGGGAAGGCATAGGGCTTCGACAATCACGAGTCCACGTCACTCCTTCGGATGAAAGAGATGGGATTTAAGTGGGCACAGCCAGAAACGAGAAACTTAGTGGGCGTGTAAGAAGACCAATCAACCAACACATAACTGGAGTCGTCAGTCGCTGGACACTGCGAGACTTGCTGAGGAGGGGATCTAAGCACCAATGGACATGTTCGGAGTGCCATGATGATGACCCGCAAATAACTCAATAACTTAATGCTGAAAGATTTCCAAAATAAAACTAAAATGATACTTTTAATATGAAAATAAACATCTGTGTTTTATAAATAGCGAGAGTTGTCTGTTAAAGTTTCTTTCTTTCATTTGTTTCCCCTCTCAGTTATCTCTCTAGTATCCACAAATTATGTTACAACAACAAAGTATAAACATATTGGTTTCTTATTTTCCCCAGCAAATTATGTTGTATGCCAGTTTTGCCTTGACAAGTGGTGTCATCTCAGCAATAATTGCCTTCACAAAAATTTATGTTGGCTTGAAGATTGGAAGCCAGGCACTTTACACAGACAGTGAGTCATGTCTGTGTGGTCATTAGTGTGCTATTTGTTGCTGTAAATGATCTTGTTTGTTTTGGTGTATTCCAATAATAGTTTAGTCCACGAGTACTAAATACTAATAATTACTGAATAATTAATACAATAATTAAAATTTCATATCAATTATCTAATGTATTTATCTATGCATTATCTGTTTTAATAGATGCATGTATCACTATCTCTATAGATGTATGTATCACTATCTCTATAGATGTATGTATCACTATCTCTATAGATGTATGTATCACTATCTCTATAGATGTATGTATCACTATGTCTATAGATGTATGTATCACTATCTCTATAGATGCATGTATCACTATCTCTATAGATGCATGTATCACTATCTCTATAGATGCATGTATCACTATCTCTATAGATGCATGTATCACTATCTCTATAGATGTATGTATCACTATCTCTATAGATGCATGTATCACTATCTCTATAGATGCATGTATCAGTAGTAGCCTCTGTCAATCATAATTGACTGTGGATGTTGCAACGCCCCAATATATATACATTGTGTTCGTTAGCTTTCACATATGGCGAAGTCCCTAGAGACTAGGAAATTAAATTAGCGTGTTAATCCGTTTATCCCTGGCAGCTGTGTGCACATGTGTCCTGCGTCGAATAACCAGATAACTCCGCCTTGGGAGGTACTCATAATTTTCCCCGTCAATGAGTAAGTAATTGATGTCTCAAGCCGGGCCTCGCTGCTGAGACCAGCAGTGATTGACGCAGAGAGAAATCACAAATAAAAATCTCAACTGGTGCAACCGGGATTTGAACTCACAGCCTCTCTTTTTAGAGATCAATTAGTCCACCAGGAAGTGTTATTTTTTTCTTTTCATTCGACGTGTATTATATTTTTCTATGAATCTGTTTGCTTTTTGCTTGAGTTGGAGCTTTAGAGTGTATTTCCAAAGATTGCGGTCTGCAGCTATCTCTTCCCAGGCTGCAGGGTTCATGTTCAGTCTTCATGTCGCGTTTACAAACGTATATAAATCTGAATTTTTGGCGCCCTATAGTTCTTTTGCCATCTGCTAGTTGTCCATACATTATATCTTTTAGTATGTGGCCATCTTTCATGGGGTGTACGTGGCTAAGCCAGTGTGACCTTCGTTGTTTGAGCAGCGTGTAGATGTTCGGAAGGCCTGTGCGAGTGAGAACCTCCTCGTTTGTCACTTTGTTCTTCCAGGTAATGTCAAGAATACGGCGGTGGCATCGCACATGGAATACATTTAGCATTCTCCCTTGTTTTGCATAGATGAAAGCATCAGTATCTCTATAGATGAATGCATCAGTATCTCTATAGATGAATGCATCAGTATCTCTATAGATGAATGATGCATCAGTATCTCTATAGATGAATGCATCAGTATCTCTATAGATGAATGCATCAGTATCTCTATAGATGAATGATGCATCAGTATCTCTATAGATGAATGCATCAGCATCTCTATAGATGAATGCATCAGCATCTCTATAGATGAATGCATCAGTATCTCTATAGATGAATGCATCAGTATCTCTATAGATGAATGCATCAGTATCTCTATAGATGAATGCATCAGCATCTCTATAGATGAATGCATCAGTATCTCTATAGATGAATGCATCAGTATCTCTATAGATGAATGCATCAGTATCTCTATAGATGAATGCATCAGTATCTCTATAGATGAATGCATCAGTATCTCTATAGATGAATGCATCAGTATCTCTATAGATGAATGCATCAGTATCTCTATAGATGAATGCATCAGTATCTCTATAGATGAATGCATCAGTATCTTTATAAATGCATGCTTGCATCGTTTTCCATAAATTCCTATCATCACTATCTCTATAAATGCATGTATCATTTTATCTCTATAAATTCATGTATAACTATATCTATAAATGCATGTATCACTATATCTATAAATGTATGTATCATTATCTTTATAAATGCATTATCACTATCTCTATAAATGCATGTATAACTATATATATAAATGCATGTATCATTACTATCTCTATAAATTCATGTATCACTATCACTATAAATGTATGTATCATTATCTTTATAATGCATATATCACTATCTATATAAATGCATGTATAACTACATGTATATAAATGCATGCATTACTATCTCTATAAATGCATGTATCACTATCTCTATAAATGCATGTATGCATCGTTCTCTATAAATGAGTGTATGCATCGTTTTCCAAAAATGAATGTATCACTATCTCTATAAATGCATGTATCACTATGTCTATAAAAGCATGTATCTCTATCTCTATAAATGCATGTATCACTATGTCTATAAATGCATGTATCACTATCTCTATAAATGCATGTATCACTATGTCTATAAATGCATGTATAACTATCTCTATAAATGGATTATCACCATCATTATAGATTGCGGTGGCCAACAGTACAATTCTTGTCTACATGCGCTTTAATGAAATATCACCAACCTGAACGTGATCAGTGAATTCATTAGGACTGAATCTGATAGTGTTCGCAGAAGATTAGACATCGTTTATGGCACCCTTGAAACAGTGCATCAAGCAAGAACAGTGAAATGTTGTGAAATGGGGTGTTTGTTGTTTTAAATCGAAGGCGTCAGTCATTGTAGAAATTCATCATCGAATGAGAAATCAGTGAGACAGATGTATGAGTGGTTCAGGAATGTATGGGTGGTTCAGGAATGTATGGGTGGTTCAGGAATGTATGGGTGGTTCAGGAATGTATGAGTGGTTCAGGAATGTATGGGTGGTTCAGGAATGTATGGGTGGTTCAGGAATGTATGAGTGGTTCAGGAATGTATGGGTGGTTCAGGAATGTATGGGTGGTTCAGGAATGTATGAGTGGTTCAGGAATGTATGGGTGGTTCAGGAATGTATGAGTGGTTCAGGAATGTATGAGTGGTTCAGGAATGTATGAGTGGTTCAGGAATGTATGAGTGGTTCAGGAATATATGAGTAGAGTGAGGTGTTGAAGAACTGCGGCAACAGTGAGACAGATGTATGAGTGGTTCAGGAATGTATGAGTGGTTCAGGAATATATGTGTAGAGTGAGGTGTTGAAGAACTGCGGCAACAATGAGACAGATGTATGAGTGGTTCAGGAATGTATGAGTGGTTCAGGAATATATGTGTAGAGTGAGGTGTTGAAGAACTGCGGCAATAGTGAGACAGATGTATGAGTGGTTCAGGAATGTATGAGTGGTTCAGGAATGTATGAGTAGAGTGAGGTGTTGAAGAACTGCGGCAACAGTGAGACAGATGTATGAGTGGTTCAGGAATATATGTGTAGAGTGAGGTGTTGAAGAACTGCGGCAACAGTGAGACAGATGTATGAGTGGTTCAGGAATGTATGAGTGGTTCAGGAATATATGTGTAGAGTGAGGTGTTGAAGAACTGCGGCAACAGTGAGACAGATGTATGAGTGGTTCAGGAATGTATGAGTGGTTCAGGAATGTATGTGTAGGAGAGGGCGGAGGGGGTGGTCATGTAAGATAACATAACGGCGGTGGAGAGTGTGATATGGAAAAATCGGCTCGTCACAGTGATATCACTGTTAAACAATAGTGTTGGATCAGCCTATCACTTCCATCATGGTGGGTTGAAAAGTGTATACGGTGAGCACCCAAGTGACGGTGAGCACCCAAGTGACAGTGAATGAATGACTGCGCACCCGTCGAAAATACTTTTTGTCCTGCAGTATCTACATGCTTATCAAAAGCTGGAGTAAATGTATTAAACTAGGAGGGACTTTGTTGAACAGTGATAGTATAAAATTATTTCAGTCTTAGCAATAATTACACTACTCTGTAAACAAAACAAATATGGCTTTTCTTTGCTTGCATCTTGTATTAACACTTGATGATGATGTACTAATATGTATTTTATTTATCCTCACTGCAGGTATTATAACACTAGTTGGTACGGTCACCTGTTTTGCTAGTGTGGCGGGTCTGGAGCTGTATGTTGAAGACACCGACCTGTGGTTCATAGACTCTGTGTTTGGCATCATCTGCGGACTCTTCCTACTTATCTTTGGTATCCAGTAAGTCTAATGTATCACTTTCGTATCTTATAGATTCATCTGTATCTCCACGCAGGTTTGAAAAATATGACAGTCTCTGATCTCCCAACATGACTTACACTTTTCCATTTTAGTAGCTGTCCTATTTCACAAAACTAGAACAACACAAACGAATAACGAAATAAAGATAAACTCTACTACATCTAGGATGAGAGATACAACTAAATCAAGGACGAATAAACAGAGTGATAAGAGATAAAATTATGAAACGAAAGAGATGTGCTATATATCGGAGGATAACAATAGATAAGTGAAAATTAGTAAGTTAAATAATATGTATAATTAAAACGAGACTTAACTGAAGCAAGACCCAAAAGCTCCCAGCGAGAAGATGAGTCAAATGGGTAATAGGAGGGGTAAGGGAGGTGGACAATCAGTTACGTGATTAGACTGGAAGTCTGACTAGGTAGCAAGGTAGTAGAATAAGGTGTGAAGGGCAGTCAAGCATGACACAGGTAATCACTAGAGATAGGGAAGTGTATATATGGAGTGATAAATCCGAGCAAACAAAGCCAGACGTTACTCAGACAACGTTACTCAGATAACGTGGCGATAAATGAGACGTAATAGGGGGATTATCGAAGACTGGCGGTGCAGGGTGGTAGAAAGTCAGACAGGAGTAGTGAAGCAGCTCAAAAAATAGAGGAGAGTTAGGTAGAACTGGAATATAATGTTGTAGAACATTTGTTGATGCCGATAATAAATGTAAGTGGAGAACAGGCAAACAGTAGCAGTGGATCTATAAATCTAACCTGGAATCTTTCAATCACTAGTGAGCACACTAACCGTTCAGCCATTGCTGCTTCCCATGAAGTTGTAGTGTTGCTTGAAAGCAATGAGCTGACTTCGTTCAAGTTCAGAGATGTAGATAATCTTGCTGTAAATATGTACCTGACATTACTTTAAAACGTTGGTGAATAGCTAAATGTGATTCTTCTTCTTTAACTTCATTCATTTGCAACACATACAATGGTTTACCACATGGAGAGAATGGTTTATGATACTATACAAAGACATGTGTAGAAAAACAGGAGAAAAGGGCAGAGCTCAAAGCAGACTCAGAATTGAATTATTGAGTTATTTGTGGGTCATCATCATTGCACTCCAAAAATGTCAATAAGTGCTCATATCCCCTCCTCAGCAAGTCTCACAGTGTCCAGTGACTGACAACTCCAGTTCTGTGTTGGTTGATAAATATGATAAACTTACTGCACATTGTGATACAGATAGACTTACTGCACATTGTGATACAGATAGACTTACTACACATTGTGATATGATAGACTTACTACACATTGTGATATGATAGACTTACTGCACATTGTGATATGATAGACTTACTGCACATTGTGATATGATAGACTTACTGCACATTGTGATATGATAGACTTACTACACATTGTGATATGATAAACTTACTGCACATTGTGATACAGATAGACTTGCTACACATTGTCATATGATAGACTTACTGCACATTGTGATATGATAGACTTACTGCACATTGCGATATGATAGACTTACTGCACATTGTGATATGATAGACTTACTGCACATTGTGATACAGATAAACTTACTGCGCATTGTGATACAGATACCAAACTCATTTAATGTTACCTTCATTATGTCTTCGCTTTGAGTCGATGCTACAAAGTTTACCATTGCCTCATTATATTCACCAATAAGTTGATATTCTGGACAAACTATAATCCTAACAAATTTGTTATTTATTTTCAGACTTCTAATTTCCAAGCTGGGAGAGAAAGACACTCCAGAATAACTTTTGGAGGAAGCTTATAAGACATCATCTTGTTTTACCAACACTACCACCAATGTGCCTTTTATCAGCCATTTACAAATGTCTACAAACATCACCAATGTACCTTCTATCAGCCATTTACAAATGTCTACAAAAATCATACTGCTTTGTTATGAAAAACATCACCAGTGTGCCTTCTGCCAGCAACCTATAGTAAAAAAAAACAGTAAAGTACACCCGTCACGATTTTTTTTTCTGGGAAAGTAAAGCAGCAAAGGGCGTAATACTGACCACATTACCCCAAAAATCATGTGCTGAAGGTCTGTAAAATATAGGGTCACTAACACCATATTTCCCTATACGCCACTTGGCATGACGGGGGTACTTTACTTTACTTACACCCGTCACGCCAAGTGGCATATAGGGAAATATGGTATTAGTGACCCTATATTTTACAGACCTTCAGCACATGATTTTTGAGGTAATGTGGTCGGTATTACGCCCGTGCTGCTTTACTTTCCCAGAAAAAAAATCCGGTACCCATTTAAGGCTGGTTGAACCTGGAAGCCGTCGGTTGGGATTGAACCCTACCCCATGTCCTTTGTAGCAACGTATAGTAGTGCACAAGAATTCATCTTTATTTGTAAGAATTTACTGATGTGCCTGTTATCGGCTATTTACAAATGTCTTCAAATAAATTACAACACCCAAAAATATCCTGTTGCTGATGGAAAAATGTCGTTGCTATCACCATATTCACCATATGCCTATTAAGGCACAGAGGAAATCTTTACTTTTATACAGGAAATCATCATATTTTGTTATTAAAAATATCATCAATGTGCCTTTTATCAGCTATTTACAAATGTTGATTACTTGAAATGTTTGGTTAATTTGGGGATTTTTGGTGTAGACATCATCATGTGCCATACCAGTTAGCGTAGGTGATCAAGTCCTTCCACAATCTTGTATCCACTGTGCATTGCATCATTTCTGTTGTTGACTGTTTTCAATGCCATTGTACCAAGTTATCTAGTATCTTCTCTCTTTGTTGTCTGTGATCTCTCTTTCCTTGTATTTTTAAAGTTGTAACCAAGTATTCCAACTTTCTTCTTCTCATAATGTGCCTGAAAATATCACGTTTCTTTTTTATATTTTTTAGGAGCTCCCTTTTCCTGTAAGCCGCTTTGAGAATGTCCTTATTGGTCTTTTTAGCTGTCCAGGGAACTTTCAACATTCCTCTGAGAAATCCCATCTCTGTGACCTCTTATTGTTTTTAATTTGTTTGTCTATTGTCCATGATTTGCTTCCATAGGTCAGAATTGGCTCTATATAGCACAGATGAATCCTATTTCTCACTTCTATTGACATAAACTCATTGCTCAAGACATTTTTCATTTTCTGAAATGCTATTTTTGCCTGAGCTGTTCTGCTTGTTGTTTAGCCATGAGAGAAACTGTTCAGCAAAACAGCATAAGATACTCATATTTTTACCAAACAACTGACTTATGATTGCTTTGCTACCAACCGTCTGTCAAGACACCAAAGGCCATATTCTCATATTGTTCTACCTTTTACACACAACATACATTAACAAAACAGCTTATATTCTCATCAGGAAATTTCTTTTGAAGTTAGCATTTTAACATGACTCTTTGGAAGCATCTCTTCTGATATCAAAGTCTGAACATCCTGCTACAGTATATCTAAGTAAAGATGTTATTGACATATTGAGGTATCTGTGCTGTATAAATCTTATAAGTGACCAGTATACACAAACTTGCAACTTATTAGCCATTTGGCATGAAGCCTCTGGGGTTTGAAAGGAACCAGAACTGTGCTGCACAACAAGGGGCTACAACTTGGTTGTGACTTAAACCTATGATAAAGACACAATAGCTGAGAAATGCAACCTTTTGCCTTGACCATTGTGTGTGGAGGCTAGAGAAGTGCAGCATAGCCAGCAATGCAACTACTCTGTCAGGGAAGGAATTTGGTGACTGACTAGGTTACCTTGAGGTGAAGCACATATATAAAAACTTGCATCACAAATAAACAGAACAATCTTTTTTTCTGATTCCAGGTGTGAAATGTTCTAGATCACGATTCTTCCCTCACCACTAGACTTCACATAGGGCTGGCTCATAGTGTTTCCCTCACCACTAGACTTCACATAGGGCTGGCTCATAGTGTTTCCCTCACCACTAGACTCCACATAGGGCTCATAGTGTTTCCCTCACCACTAGACTCCACATAGGGCTCATAGTGTTTCCCTCACCACTAGACTCCACATAGGGCTCATAGTGTTTCCCTCACCACTAGACTCCACATAGGGCTCATAGTGTTTCCCTCACCACTAGACTCCACATAGGACTCATAGTGTTTCCCTCCATCCATCTCTATTCTTGGCCAGATATTTGATCTTATCTAATGAGTTTATGCTTGCCAACTTTGCTTCTCTTATAAGGGTTCTTTTTAATGTCTCTCTTAGGTTTTTATTTTTTTCTGTATCCTGATGTTTCCCATAGAAGAGCCTGTTTTAGAATTTTCATGTTGTCTCTTCTCAGCACATGTCCATCTTCTCTTCTAAATGTAGATGAGATCGTTGGTTACATGGTCATTTCTCTTATCTCATTATTAGTCTTGAATTCATTCCATTGTACACAGAGTGATTTTCTTAGGCATTTATTTTCAAAAGGGCTTAGTTTTCCCTGAATCTCCCCCCCCCCCCCCCCCGAGCTTTCACATTTGTATGTAATGGTTGATAACACATTTTAGTCGAATATTTTAAGTTTACTTTTGTTGCTTAGCATTTTTGATTTTCATATTTTGTCCATGTTCTTAAAATTTGCTTCTGCCGTTGCTATTGGCAGCAAGTTATTCAGGGAATCCAGCTAAAGGAATGATCAGAAGGTAATAAACAATCCCATCTGTTGAATGTATTGCCTCCAATCACAAACGTTTTGTTTTGTGAAATGTACACAGTCATGACTTATGTGCTAGGACACTGAATGAATGTACACAATCATGACTCATATGCTAAGACTAAGAATGTACACAATCATGACTCATGTGCTAAGACTAAGAATGTACACAATCATGACTCATGTGCTAAGACTAAGAATGTACACAATCATGACTCATGTGCTAGGACATTGAATGAATGTACACAATCATGACTCATATGCTAAGACTAAGAATGTACACAATCATGACTCATGTGCTAGGACATTGAATGAATGTACACAATCATGACTCATATGCTTAGACTAAGAATGTACACAATCATGACTCATGTGATAAGACATTGAATGTACACAATCATGACTCATGTGATAAGACATTGAATGTACACAATCATGATTCATGTGCTAAGACATTGAATGTACACAATCATAACTCATGTGATAAGACATTGAATGTACACAATCATGACTCATGTGCTAATATATTGAATGTACACAATCATGACTCATATGATAAGACATTGAATGTACACAATCATAACTCATGTGATAAGACATTGAATGTACACAATCATAACTCATGTGCTAAGACATTGAATGTACACAATCATGATTCATGTGCTAAGACATTGAATGTACACAATCATGATTCATGTGCTAAGACATTGAATGTACACAATCATGATTCATGTGCTAAGACATTGAATGTACACAATCATAACTCATGTGCTAAGATATTGAATGTACATTACACAAGGATGGGACAAGACTTTTTAGTCAATTATCGTTTACCCTAGGGATAGGTGATCAGTTGGAACTTAGAATCCATTAACATAAATCATGTAATGTCTTTCCTTCCATCAAACTTACACCTGTCCTTCAAGTCAAGAGGAACCTTCCTGACTGAGGTGTTAGTGCCAGTGCTTTCTGATCAGAAGGGTCCATGATCAATTCCCAGAAGTGGCAGATATTTTTTCAGATCAACAAAGCTCTAGGGTTCATCCAGCCTCTAAAAATGGATGCCAGAGATTTTCTGGGAAGTAAAAGCTGTATAGTACAAAAATGTACCTTGATCATGGAAAAATAGGAACACAAACATTGTATCTCCTGTAAGCCAAGCAAGGGTTGGAGGGAACCTTTGAGTTTACACTGAGGTCAAGACACCATGCCCCATGTAAATAGCCAGTTTTTTCTAGCTGTGTAAACATGACAAATAATGTTAAATCAAACTTTTTGTGAATTTCAAAACTTGCCAGGGATCTACACAAATGTTATAATGAAACTGGTTATATTAACTGGTATACTTTTGGCTTCTTAACAGTCCATTCATTTAATTTCTGGTCATGTATATAAACATGTATTAAAATTACATCAACTCTGCAGGGTTGATAAAAAGATTGCTAAAAGATGTATGTATATAATGGGTGGCATCACACACATTCCTGGGAAAGTCAGATGAAACATCACACATTACTTTCAGAGACAAGAGTCATATTAACAGCAGACCTATACCTGAACCTGCAATATTACAGCCTAATATCATATATCATGATGATAGAGGTCATGGCAGTGACCAGGGCATTTATCTGGTTAGAGTCACAAGACTACACCCACTCCTGCATACTAAGTGATTTGATGAGCATGATTAAAAAGTGGAGGTGGGCTCTGTACACAGGCAATGGGTAGAGTCATTGCAGAAGTCAAAAATACATTAGGGTCACCTTTGTCTATGTCCCTGGACATGCAGGAGTACTGGGAAATGAAAGAGCGGACAGATTGGCTAGGTGTGCTGTCATTGAAGATGGTCAACCAATGGATTGGGCGGACATCATCAATGCCCTCCGAGATGTGGGAACGGCACAGGACTTCCACAAGCATGAGTCCACGTCACTCCTTCGGATGAAAGAGATGGGAGTTAAGATGAGCACAGTCCTAAACAAGAAACTTAGTGGGCATGTAAGAAGACTTATCAACCAACACAGAACTTGAGTCATCAGTTGCTGGACACTGCATGACTTGCTGAGGAGGGGATCTGAGCACCTATGAACATGTTCGGAGGTGCAGTGATGATGACCCGCAAACAACTCAATCACATATCACTCAATCTCATGTTTTAGATTATGAGTTTGTGTCTCTCATCCACATACCCATGGATAAAAGGAAGATCAGTTATATTTCTCCCAGATTCTCATTCATTATAGCTTTTCGCATTGTAATTTAAACATAATAATTATCTAGTCAACATTCATTAAAACACAGACTGCAAAATTGTGATATTGAGCTTAGACGAGCTTGGGATGTTTGATTGGCTTATTATTAACAATCATGAGAAATCATGAATTAATGGGGAAGTTTTAGTTCTGGTACTATGGGAACATTTATAGTTTTAGCATGAGCTGCTGTATTATAGTATGAGTGGTGTATTTTAGCACAGGTGGCTATATTTTAAGCATGAATGGGTGTAATTTAGCATGAGTGGCTGTATTTAAGTATAAATTTGATATTTTGATCAGAAAGAGAAAATGATATTAGATGATTAATGAAGATAGAAAAGATTTTTAAAAATTGCTAGAGATGAAAAAATAGATGGACTGTGCATATATTTTTATGTTTACATTGATGTGTAAGCAAACATGCATATAATAAACACATATATCAGGATGGAAAGAAAGAAAGAGAGAGAGAGAGAGAGGAGAAACAACATTAGTCTAGATCAAGAAAGTGTAGTAAATTATGAATATAAATATTGAATAAATATGGGAACAAGAGGAATCACAGCATTGTTTTGTTTGTATATTCATCATGTGCCATACGACTTGGTGTAGGCGATCATGTCCTTCCACAATTTTCTACCCATAGTACATTGTATCAATTCTGTTGTTGACTGTTTTCCATGCCATGACACCAAGCTATCTAGTATCTTCTCTCTTTGTCATCCGTGATCTCTCTTTCCTTGTATTTTTCCAGTTGTAACCAAATATTCCAACTTTCCTCTTCTCATGATGTTTCTGAAAAACGTTGATTGTTTCTTTCTGATGTTGGCTTCTTTGACAATGTTCTCATTGATCTATTTAGCTGTCCAGGGAACTCTCAATATTCTTCTGAGAAATCCCATCTCTGTGGACTCTAATCATCTTTTCATTTGTTTGTCTACTGTCCATAATTCACTTCCATGGGTCAGAATTGGTTCTATATATAGCACTGATGAACTCTCTTTCTCACTTCTATTGACATAGCCTAGTTGCATAAAATGTTGTTCATTTTCTGAAATGTTAGTTTGTATATTACTCTAAATAATTATTTATGTAATACTTCAATGAACAAAGAACCCTGTCATACCCTGAGAGTGATGTACACCCTGAATACAGTGTCAGCACCCATATGTTTCAACTCTCAGCAAACATATTCATCTAGATAGTAAGGTGCTGTTGTTATGGATCCAGCAATCCGTAAGCTGATGTCCCTCTGCCCAGGTATAGATGGTAAGAACCACGCCACTATCACCCTTATTTTCTAGAAGATATACTTGGTACCCATTTAACACATTCTTTACCCCAGGGTTTTAACAAACAATGACACAGCCGTTTTTGCAAACTATTTAAAATTTGAAATTAATTGCAAGAATAAATTAAAACAGATCTAAAACATGCAATATGTTTGGGCAATTTGAGCAGGAAATCTGAAAAAAGGTTAAATAAGAGAATTACAAGATTTAGTGGAAATAATGGCTGAAATGTCAATAAATTAAAAGGTACAAAACCTAGCTCCAGAGTTCAATACGTTTATAACTAGAGCCAGTTTTTGCCGCTCACAGTACCAAATGTGTTAAAGCTGGGTAAGTCTACAAATTGTGGCAATGAATATATACAAATAACAATAATGAAGACCATATTTTATGATAAAGTTAAGAAAGAGTTTTTCAGTTTTATGTAGAGTCGGTCTTGGCATATGGAAGTAAACTATGGACAATCAGACAAAAGCAAAAAGAATCAGCCGCCAAAATGTGGTTATGCAGTACATTAAATATACTACGGACACTTAAAGAAAAGTAAGAAGGGCATTCAAAAAGTGGCTAAAGTGAAAAGAAAACTTACTGCTAACATGACAAGAATACAATACATTTTTTGGGGGGCTGCCATGTAATGAGGAGGGAAGTAATGAAATATAATGTGACAACAGGAAAAAACTGAGGGAGGAAGAGATTAAAGGAAAAATGTGTAACTTAAGAAATCAACAAATGAACTGATAAAAACAACTGTGAGATAGGAAATTATAGAAAGACATGACCACCAACATCAGAAGGGATGATACCAATTCACTTACTACTACTCTACTGTGACTTGTAACATTTAAAGATAGGCACAATTATACCAAATATTAACTTCTATGTGGGGCCACCAGCACAGCTGTAGAGATCATATAAAAATTAACTTAAAATGGAATGGAGCAGCTAAACTAATAGAAAGACAAGACAAACTATGTTTCGCAAAAGCCTTCATCACGCATAAATCCAAGCCAGAAAACACAACACAGATCTAAAATGGTAGAAAAAAGACAATGGCCAGGATTTACGTAGAGTCTGGTTAAAAGATAAATAAACAATTGGGCTACCTATTTCTTACTTAAATCCTAGCCACTGTCTTTTTTTGCCATTTTTCCAATCTGTGTTGTTTTCTGGCTTGGTTTTATGTATTTAATTTCTATAGTTTGTTTATTATACCTGATGAATGATTTTGTCAAAACATTGTAGTTTGTCTTGTCTTTCTATATAATAGCTTGTAACATTTAGTTGTAACTTTGGGGGCCTCGGTAGCCTAGTTGGGAAAACCACCCAACTGGGCTACTGACGTTCGGACAACCAGTGTTTGATTCCCGCTGGGAGCAGTGTGAATTGTACTCGTGGTTGAAAAAAAATACCCCCACAGTCGACCCAGCCGTTGGCAGAAATGGGTACCAGGGTATTACCCTGGGAAGGTGAGGAATGTTGCCTCGCATCTGAGTTTCGATGCTTGAGGCAACACTATCCAGAAATTTCCTAACATTTCTGGATAGGTGACCGAGCACATATGGGTGTAAACTTGCGTGCTAAGATGCCGGTTCAAGTCTTGTACTTTACCTTTACTTTACCTTATTTAGCTGTAAGGTTGGTATTGATTATCAGAATGAAGTGAGTACAAAATATCAGCCTAGAATTGTGTACGAGTTAATAAAGGGGGAGAGGGGGGGGGGGAGAAAATAAATCACATCCTTGGAGCTGCAAGAACATGTGTAGCATTTTATGCAGTGTTGCAACAAGGATAACTGGAGAAGAAGTCCAATGCTTCTTACAGTAACAAAAAGTGAAGTTACCACCCCTGGCATTTACAGAAAAGTGTTGACCAATCAAAAATTGAAACATAGAAATTGAGACCCACATTGGTAAAACTGCTACCACCTTCACCCATTTTTCTAGGAATGTTTGGCAAAACAGGAAATTGACCTAAAACAAAGACTACAGTTGTACACTACACATACATATTGTACACAACAATGCCTGCATTATTAGTTATCCTTTTGTACGGCAGTGAATTATGGAGGGCTTATGTAGAGAGAAGGCTACATTCATTCCATGTGCAATGTCAACGCCATATTCTTGTTATCACCTGGAAGGACAAAGTGACAAATGTGAAGGTCCTTACTCGCACAGGCCTCCCTAACATCTACACGCTGCTCAAACAACATAGGTTATGCTGGCTTGGCTACTTACACCCAATGAAAGATAGCCACATACCAAAAGATATACTTTATGGACAACTAGCAGTTGGCAAAAGAACTAGGGGGCACCCAAAACTCTGATTTATAGACACATGTAAATGTGACATGAAGACTCTGAATATAAACCCTACAGTTTGGGAAGAAAAAGCTGCAGACTGCAATCTTTGGATATACACTTCTAAAGCTCCAACTCAAGCATGAAACAGAGATTAATAGAAAGAGAGAATACACAGTGAAAGAAAAGAAAAAATAACATTTTCTAGAGGTACTGCAAAATCTATAGTCAACTATGACTAACAGAGGCTACTATAGTCAACTATGACTAACAGAGGCTACTATAGTCAACTATGACTAACAGAGGCTACTATAGTCAATTATGACAGAAGGAGGACTTGACTGACCAAACAGAAACAACAAATAAAATGGTCTACCCATCTAGAAAAAAATATGTGATATATGGACAAACAACATCAAAGAAACACTACAACAACATGAACTGACAATGATTGAAGCCGGCAAAACGAGAACCAGAACTTTGTATCTCCCTAAACAAGGCACCCGATGGGTATATGAGGAAGTGAAGAAAGAAAGGAAGGAAGACTTACCAAACAAACCATATTGTCTGGATCTAAATTCTACATCAAAGAGGAACAAACAAAAAAACAATTCCATGAATAATAATAATGACAAAAGCCACAAATTTGCAAGAGTATAAACACCAGTGTTTTAATCATAATAACATAAATACTGATTTTGATCATTCCTAATACAAGTCTGTGATGTTCATCAATTTCCACACAGATGTCTCACTAATTCAACCACCCAATCCAACATTACCCTACAGTGCACAGGCACTGATAATGATGAGACAGATTGAAATGTGATTGCAAAAAAACAGCACATTCCAATGAAGGTGGGAAAATAAAGAAAAACAAATAAAACCACTCTGCATATAAAACCACACTAGACAAAAATTAACGAGAATGAAATGAGAAATGCTCAAACATGTTGAAACAAAATTGATTATTCTGGGCATATAAAGAGCGCATTACAAAATTCTCAAGTGTCTACTAGAGAAAGGCAGCAGACATGTAAGACATGCGGATAAGTGAGATATAGAAAATTGGAGGCCATATTAGGCAATAAATACTAGTTTTGTTTTAATGGTGGCAAATACCAGTAATGGGAAAATGCTGTAGGTTTTTTTTTAAATAAACTAAAAAGGTCAGAAAGAGAGAGAGAGAGAGAGAGAGTGTGAGTGAGAGAGAATGAGAAAGATCAAAATCCACTTCATCAGTCATCTTTAGATGTAGAGACAGTGACTGACACGATTTATTTGTAGGTTTTCTCCTTCCCTGACAAAGTCCGAGCCATTATGGTCACACCCTAGGTGCTGTCTGATCTCGGAATGAAAACATGAACCAAGTTGTGCTAAAATCATTGTTGTTGGAGAAAATTCTTTGAGAATTTCCTCATTGGTCTTTTTAGCTGTCCAGGGAACTTTCAACAATCTTCTGAGAAATCCCATCTCTGTGGCCTTTAATAATTTTTTCATTTGTTTGTCCATGAATCGCTTCCATAGGTCAGAATTGGTTCTATATAGCACTAATGAACTCTTTTTCTCACTTGTATTGACATAGATTTGCTGCATAAGACGTTTTGGAAAATAGCTTTCATTTTTGCCTCTTTCAGGACATTTTCATTACTCTTCTTATCTGTCCATGGTATTCTCAACATTCTTCTGTAAAACCAATTCTACAGTCTCCAGTGATTTTCTTATCTGTTGTCCTATTGTCCATGATTTACATCCATATGTTAAGATTGGATCTTCATAACATTTAAGAACCCTTTTTCTTGTTTCCATTGTCCAAAATGGATTGCACAGTATCTTCCTCATTTTTTGGAAAGCTGCTTTTGCCTGAGCCATTCTGAATCTCACCTCTGTTGTGCATCTTCCATCTGAGGTTAACATTGTTCCCAGATATTTAAATTCATTTACCTCTTTTTATATTGTTCCACTTTTTATTGTGCATTGCAGTGATATCTTTTTTGTTGTTGCTACCACTACTTATGTCTTTTTGTTATTGAGGCTGATTCTTTTATTTTTATCAAATATAGAACACCAGTAATGACAATGCTACAGAATAACAATCAAATATTCAATTGTATACAGAATATATCATCCAAACAGATTAGGAAGCTGATTTCCACAGTAAGATTTGCTGTAAAAATCTTCATATTTTTTGTGCCATTTCTTTGGTGCTGCTGTGGTATTGCTTTGGAAACACACTCTAAAGCTCCAACTCAAACAAGAAGCAGACAGATTAATAGAAAAATAGAATACACTGCAAAAGAAAGGAAAAATAACATTTCTAGGGGTGCTGAAAAATCCATAGTAATCTATGACTGATGGAGGCTACTACTTTCTTTGGTGTGCAGTAAAGTTTGTCCATCATATGTTTGATATTCTCTTTCAACTTACAGCCACCTTCTTCTGCTCTTTGCCTTCAACCTCTCACTTTTTAAGACATTTGAAACCAAAATCTCAAGTGATGATTACTGGGTCAAATACTGTTTTTTTTCCTCAATATGCCAGATATGCATTTTGCTTCTCAAAAGATGAAAAAGTTAAAATACACAATTACTCCTGCTAAACAATATTATCTGTATTCTGGTGCATGAAAGTCAATAAGAACCGGACGTGCGGAGATGGTAGGTGGGTTATCTGTCTTGTACAGCAGCTTAAAAATACCAGTTCCAAGGTTCATCGGGATGCCCATGATGATGCACTCACTAACCCCACAGATGGCATCCCGCTGGCCAAAGTAAGCTGCCTGGAATAAGTGTTCTGCTGTTTTCTCAAATGATGCCAGCATGAGGACAGATTCCTTCATTTTGGCCAATCCATATCTTGTTATCCCAAGAACCTCTCCCCTGTATGTCATGAGATCTGCAAGCAACATAGTGTGCCGAGCATCTATACTCATTCCATGGCTCTCCATTGTTACAGTCACTTCAGACATAATTGTGCTACGTGCAGCTTCGATGCCCAACGTACGCCAAACTTCATATGTGTTGTTAGACTTACATTTAGAACCGTCTACGCCCTGAGTTGCCATTACGCCACTAAGGTTGTCACCCTCAATCAAAAGTTCATAATGCCCAGCCTTCTCATCTTTGTGGATCACAGCTCTTGAGATGGAAGGAATTCCCCTGACAGTCACGTCAGGCAGACACTTTTTCAACATCTGCAGCCTGTAGTACATACTAACTTTTGATGATGAATTAGCTGAGACAGAAAACACAGAATCACTGTGGATTTTGATGTCATTGTACCGAACTTTCAGTTTTGTGTTCACAATGCAGGTGGCAATTATCTCTGGTGTAATCTCCAACTTCAGAAGCTGTATTCTCTTCAAGTCTAGCTTGACTAGAATGAAACAGTCATCAGGAATATAAACCTCATCAAAATACTTTGAGATCTCTCCTAGAGTTGTGCGTTCTATTCTTCCTTTGACAACTCGAGCAAAATCTTCATCTTTGACATTTTCCAACTGGGCAGTAATGATAGGGGTTGAGATTGATTTACTGGCATTGATAATTTCTTTAATCCGAGGGACACCTTGCGTGATGTTCATACTGGCAACACCGGCAAAGTGGAATGTTTTCAAGGTCATTTGAGTGCCAGGTTCTCCAATTGACTGAGCACAAATTGCACCAACCGCCTCACCTGGCTCTATCAGGGCGCGGTTGTATTTGTGAAGGCAAATTTTCATGAATTCTTGCACCTGTGAGACTGTCAGGCGGTTTACCTGCAGCAAGGCTTGTGGAGCTCTATCTCCAAGTTGGTCAACTCCAAAATGTGAGCGAGTTTCATTAATCTTCTTGGCCAAGTTATAGAAGAATTCTGTGATGTCTTTCTTAAATCTTGTGTTCACTTTCTCCCAAAGTGAGCTCTCTAGAATCTCTTTCACCTGCATGAGAACCTACAGTAAGAAAAAAGAAAACATTTATAAAACATATATACTATTTCACCCAATGATAATAACTTATGTAATTAAAGGAGCAAGTGGTGGGGTGTAATGCACACTCCTACAAAGTAAGATGACAGCTTTACAAAAAAGGTACACAACAAAAATAAAATATTATACATATGTAATAATGTAGTAATGTACAAATATGTAATTAAAATTGGAGTCAGAAAATGTTTATGGGTTCTGTGTAATAATTGGTACACTATAGTTTCTAGAATGTTGTACAGATAGACTAAAATGGATTGTGATGAGGCATTGGGCTTGAGATCAATCATGAAAAGACTAAAGTCATGAAAAGCTTAATTCCAATAGATGACAGAATATAAATGGAAAACAAACCAGTGGAAAAGATCGATCACTTTATCTATCTTGAAAGTCACATTGACCGGGAAGGAGATACAAGTAAAGAGATTAGAATCAGAATAGCTAAAGCAGCAATGTCTTTCAGAAGCCTTGAAAAGTTGTGGAAATCAAAATTCACCAGCACAAACACAAAACTTTGACTATTCAAATCAAACATACTATCTACCCTTTCGTATACATGTGAGAGCTGGAAAATAACAAGAGACATAGAAACAAAGTTGAACGCATTAAAAATAAATGTTTAAGGAAAATACTTGGTATAGCGCGGAATGAATTCAAAACAAACGAGGAAATTAGAGAAATCGCCAATCAACCACTAATATCTTCAGTAATAAAGAAAAGACGATGGTTATATGTTGGACATGTGATGAGGAGAGATAATAACCGAATAACAAAACAAGCCCTCATGTGGGAAACAACAGGTAAGAGGAAAAGAGGTCGACCCAGAGAGACACTGAGAAGAACATTGATGAGAGAGGCAAGAGCAGCAGGAATTGGCTCACTCAATGAGATAGAGTTGCTTGCACAGAACAGAGACAAATGGCGAGATTTGATAAAAGATCTTTACAAGGATTGGAAACTACTAGAATACAAATTTAGATAAGAGAAAGAGTATCTGGGTCTATGCCGTCTACAGCTCGAAAGGTCAATAGATAGATAGATAATATTGTATTATCTTTCCATTAATGTTTAGGCCTGGCATCTCTGTGATGTTTTTAAAGATTTGCTCAGTGTATAGATTGAATAAGCTTGGTGATAGGATGCATCCTTGTCTTACTCCTCTTTTTATATCAATGGGTGTAGAGTTCTCTTTGTTATATTTTATTATTGCTGTTTGCTCCCAGTATAAATTATATATTAGTCGTATTTCCATGTTATCTAGATGTATCTCTTTTAGGCATTCTATAAGTTGTTTGTGGTGTACTCTATCAAAAGCTTTGGTGTAGTCTATGAAGCAGACATATATTGGTTTGTTTACTTCTGTGTACTTTTATATTAACGTTCTCATGCAGAATATGGCTTCTTTTGTTCCACTATTTTTCCTAAATCCAAATTGCTGCTCATCTAATTCAAAACATGAATAGTTGGCTGGTTATTTTTTTTTTCACTAACAAGGCAATTTTTGTTTAAAGTTGCTGAGTTGAAACATGAAACAAAGAAACATCAACAAGCCATCAAAATATCTGTTATATTATAAATTAAAAAAAAAATACCTGCTCTCCAGTGAGCGATGGCTCCAGGCGACACCCAGAAGCCAAGATGGCCTTCACATGAGTTATCAGGTGGTTAAACTCTACAGGCTGTTCATTACCTTCCATGGCCACTGGGTCAAGACTGTCTTCTCCATATACAAACTGAACAATCTGACCAAAAAAAAAACATTTTTTCTTTGTCACAAGAAAAACAAAACACACAAAACAATTGAGCTATTTGTGAGCTATCATCATCATCATCAAGTACCGGGCCTGCTGGCGTAGGTGATCAAGTCTCTCCTCAACTTTCGATCTCGACAGTTATTTATCATTTCTCTTGTTGACCTTCTGCCAAGCCATTCTCTTAAGCTGTCTGGTATTTTTTTCTCTTTTGCTTCCCTCTATCTCTTCGTCCCTCATTTTTTGCAGTTGTTCTCTTCTCATTACATGGCCAAAAAATGATGATTGGTTCTTCCTAATATTGGAAATTAGCTCTCTTTTTGCTTTTACCTCTTTCAGAACATTTTCATTACTTTTCTTAGCTGTCCATGGTATTCTCAACATTCTTCTGTAAAACCACATTTCTACAGACTCCAGTGATTTTCTTGTCTGTTGTCCTATTGTCCATGATTCACATCCATATGTTAAGACAGGCTCTACATAACATTTAAGAACTCTTTTTCTTGTTTCCATTGAACACAGCTATCATCATAAATACAAAATTACAATGTTTCTCATTATTTGATGTCACTAATCACAGTTGACCTCTCATTGAGTATTTCCAAAAGCCAACCTTTTAAGTCAAAGTTTATACTGTTCATGAGTTGTTTAGCTGGTTGTTGGTCGGAATATATTTGAAACAGGTTCACTATTTAAAAAAAAAGAATTAAAGCTGAAGTAGAATGTACATGATATAAGCAATATCAGACCAACCTCTCCGACTGATGTCCTGACTGTTGAATCATACTGCAAACACAGGTCCTCCAGTGACTTGACAAGTCGTCTCTGCATGTAACCTGTCTCTGCAGTCTTCACAGCAGTGTCCACCAGACCCTCACGGCCAGCCATGGTATGGAAAAAGAACTCTGTTGGTGTCAAACCTAGTGAACAAGAAAACATATTCTGATAAAGAGTGATATTGATGTTAGATTTAGCACATATATATTTAGAATAAAATAACTATATTGGTGTAGGGCCTAGTGAGCAAGATAATATGTTTTGATAAAAAGTGATACTGAAGTTAGACTTAGCAAGACAATATATTTAGAATAAAATAGCTCTCTTGGTGTTGGGCCTAGTGCCTAGTAAATACTGGATAGCTTGGTGTCATGGCATGGAAAACAGTCAATAACAGAACTGATACGATGCACTGTAGATAGATGATTGTGGAAGGACATGATCGCCTATGCCAACTGGCACATGATGATGATGACACACTTTAAACAGCTTGTCAACTGCAGCATATGTGTTCTGGAATGAACCACTGTATCTTGGAATCATTAACTCAACATACAACTACACATTTTCACATTTTACATGTGAAAGACAAGATTAAATTAAACAACTCCAAAGTCAATGTTTTCAAACCTAACAGTTAACCCTAGATTACAATTCTACTTCCTTTCAGTTCCCTGTGGAGCATAGGTCTTCAACAAACACTTTCCAAGCCGTTCGGTTTCTTACCACTCTTTTAAGACCATTCCATGTCTTCCCCATCATCTTTATCTCTGCTTCCATCTGTCTTCTCCAAGAATATTTTAGTCTTCCTCTTTGTCTTTTTCCTTGGGGATTCCAAAAAACGGCATGCTGTATAACATTCTCAGTTGGTATACACAGTGTGTGTCCTATCCAGCGCTATCGACTTCACTGTATCTCTTTATCCACAGGTATTTGACTGGTACATTTCTATAATTCTATGTTAGTGATTTTGTCCTGCCATTTCCGTCCTTTCATTCTGTGTAAGCATCCATTAATGAAGGTAGCAATGAGGTATCTTCTCGACTTTCCAACCATGGACGACAGGATCAAGATCTGGAGGGCACAAGCATACCTGAAGATAAGTGCAGATAAGGAGCATCCATTGCATCATGAGTTCAACACAGGGAAGGGTGTCAGGCTAAAAAAGAGGCAGATCATGAGTGGACCAAGCAGAAGATGTCATCAAACAGGTCTGTGGGCTAATCAATATTAACGCTAGCGAGGAGAGGATACTGGTGCCTACATCATTCAGGGGACATTCTCGTGTATTGTTGCACTTGACAGGAAATGTAGGGAACAGAACTCAGACATGGTCAATGGGGAGGTCAACGGTCTCATCTGGGAAAACACAGATGAGATAGATGCAGTCATCTATGCAGAGGGATCTGTAATACAACAACAAAGGAGTGCATGGGCATTTACAGCACGCTCGGCAGGCAGAGTAGTCAAGGAAAACAGTGGTGCACACCTTATGACCATGAGTAGCATGACGATGGAGGTGATGGCAGTGACCAAGGCTTTTATCTGGTTAGAGTCACATGACTACACCCACGTCTGTATACTGAGTGATTCGATGAGCACGATAAGAAAAGTGGAGGATATGTACATATGCAATGGGTAAAGTCATTGCAAAAATAAAAAATACGTAAGGTCACCTTTGTCTACGTCCCAGGACATGTGGGAGTAAAAGGAAATGAAAGAGCGGACAGGTTGGCTAGCTGCACTATTGCTGAGGAAGGTCAACCAATGGATTGGGCGGACATCATCAGTGCCCTCCAGGAAGTAGGAAGGACACAGGACTTCGACAACCATGAGTCCACGTTACTCCTTCGGATGAAAGAGATGGGAGTTAAGATGGGCACAGCCAGAAACAAGAAACTTAGTAGGCGTGTAAGAAAACTAATCAACCAACACAGAACTGGAGTCGTCAGTCGCTGGTCACTGTGGGACTTGCTGAGGAGGGGATCTGAGCACCTATGGACATGTTCGGAGTGCAATGATGATGACCCGCTAATAACTCAATAACTTAATAATTCAATAATGAAGGTTTGTATCTTCATGATTGTCATTTTTGTTGTTCTCCATGTTTCACAGCCACATAATAATACTGACTTAACATTGGAGTTAAAAATTTTAATATTTGTATATAACCTAATTTCTTTGACTTCCCAGTTCCCCAGTGCAATGAATGCTCCTCTTGCCTTTGATATCCTTATTTTGGTATCATTCTCTGTGCCTCCTTTTTTGTCTATATTACTGCCCGGGGACTGGTTGGTCTCAAGGCAAGACGCCAGCCTCGAGACAGAGAAGTTGTGTGTTCAAATCCAGGCTGCACCAGTTGGGATTTTTATTTATGATTTTTCTCTGCGGCAACCACACCTGGTCTCAGCAGCGAGGCCCGGCTTGAAATGTAAATTATTCATGGATGGGAAAAATATGAGCACCTCCGAAGATGGAATTATCTGCCTGTATGGCGAGGGATCCTGTGCACACGGCTGCCAGGAACAAATGGATTAACATGCAAAATTTAGTTCCTAATCTCTAGGGACTTCATCAGAGGTGAAATGCTGGTGAATAAAAAAAAAAATATTACTGCCCAGATATATGTAAGATTGTACATCTAGTAGAGGTGTTTCCCCTATTATTATTTAGTTATTGGTAGCTGCTTTAATTCTCATAATTTTGGTCTTATCTCTATTTATTTTCAGTCCCAGCAGTTGTGATCTATCATCAAGGATGCTCATTTTATTTTGTATCTGTTATGATTGTGTTATAGGAGAGCTATGACATCCTAGATTACAATACCATAGTCAAAATTACTGCATCAAAACACAAATTCTACCACATTTGATATTTTGTCATGTTCAAACATCCCCCATTCCATATTACCACTTCTGGTGACCGCTATGTACTTGATTTGTTTCCATTGTTGTTGGATTTTTATTCCCGATTACATGAGATACAATCTCATCTATCTATCTATTGACCTTTCGAGCCGTAGCCAGCCCATAGGGCATAGACCAAGATACTCTTTCTCTTATCTAAATTTGTATTCTAGTAGTTTCCAATCCTTGTAAAGATCTTTTATCAAATCTCGCCATTTGTCTCTGTTCTGTGCAAGCAGCTCTATCTCATCGAGGGAGCCGATTCCTGCTGCTCTTGCCTCTCTTATCAATGTTCTTCTCAGTGTCTCTCTGGGTCGACCTCTTTTCCTCTTACCTGTTGTTTCCCACATGAGGGCTTGCTTTGCTATTCGGTTATTATCTCTTCTCATCACATGTCCAACATATGACCATCGTCTTTTCTTTATTACTGAAGATATTAGTGGTTGATTGGGGATTTCTCTAATTTCCTTGTTTGTTTGGAATTCGTTCCACGCTATATCAAGTATTTTCCTTAGACATTTATTTTCAAATGCGTTCAACTTTGTTTCTATATCTCTTGTTGTTTTCCAGCTTTCACACGCATACGTAAGGGTTGATAGTACATTTGTACAATCTCATACAATGCAAAAAATATTCACCAATTTTCAAGATTTCAAATTCTTGTTTGCTGTGACCAGGGAAATTCCCATGGTCATTGACTGAATCAAACAATCCTTTGTAACTTGGGAAACGCAGCAGTAATGCTACAAGGTAGCTGAACATACTGACATACTTACAGCATTTGTACCAATAGACATTGTAACATGTCCAGCTAAAACATCCCTAAATTTGTCCAGGCATCACAACATACTCAAACTATTTTCTTCTCATTACATCAAAGTCAAAATAATGCTTGTTTCTTTCTGATATTGGAAAGAAGCTTTCTCTTAGCTTTGGTCTCTCTCAGAATGTCTTTTTAGCTGTCTAGGACATCCCTAACTTCCTTCTGTCAAGTGATCACCAATGGTTTTCTTGTCTCCAGTTGTTCACTAAAAAAATGCAAACACAATTGGGGATGTTTTTTTGCCCTATTTCTCCTGTTGGAGATGTTTGTCATTGATGCGATTTCATTGACAGAGAGCATCATAGAATAAACTTCCTGGGGATACAACAGAACCCAGCAGTGGTTTGTTCAGACTGGACTAGAGAGTGGAGTTCTGAACTTTCTTACAACTGATCACAGGATGCACAGAATTTACTTTTGCTCTTTTGAAGACAATGAGAAAGATGTACATTTTATATTTGTTCTGGAGATGAGAAATAAACAATTAAAAAGAAACACAGAAAAAAAGTGAAATTAAAATGAAATAGCATAGTCATAGACAGAGAAGAAGGAAACTTAATTATCCTTTGAGTGATGTTAGTCAGCACTAAGTAGAATGACTGGTACCTGAGTAAAAGCTGTTGGACACAAATCCACGAGCTGCAGGATCTTTGGAAAATCTTGGGAAGTGAGGTAATGCTCTGTCTTCAAACCCATTGGGGACTCTCTTACCACTGATGGCCTAGCAGGAATAGAACAAAATGTAAATTTAATTAACCTGGAAGCAGCTATCAGAATAGTTAATGTTGACTGGTCACCACGAACCTTTCAGGTATCAGTGAAAGAGAAAAGAAGAAGAAGACTGGTCAGCAGAACTGCACCATTTTATTCATTGCAACTTTATTCAGTTACTTCAGCAGATAGCAAAAAGTTCAGCAGTTAATAATTCCATTAGCTCATTGGTTATACATATTTATCTACCTACTTATGCTACACTGATCGATGGCTTGACAAGCTGTCATTGTAAAAAGTATTGTTATGGAAACAGAGCCATAGATTTTAGAAGCAGTGATCTCTGCAATATGTGCCACTTTGGCACGCAAGGTTTCTGTTTTTGAGATTGTGGTTCTGCCCTATGTGCCGTCTTTGGCTCGAAAGGACTATAGATAGATAGATAGATATGCTACACTTGCTTCTCAGATTCAGGTCAGCCTCAAGATGTTGTGTAATAAACTGTCAAGTTCTTATCTAAATGGTGATCACAAAGTAACCTCAATATGTTTCAATCTCTAGAAACAATCCTTCAATTCTTTTAAAATTACTGCCCAAAAATTACAACATAAATGGGGATGTGTGCATCTGTGTATGTGTATACAGAATCAAAAGACATAGATGTCAACATGAGAAACACACTTCTCTGAGTGTTAAATAAAAGATTATCACACATTAAAGGTCATTAATTCCACTTTGATACAAGAAGAATTGGGAAATATTAGAAATAATGATAAATTTAGTGGCAAGGATTGGGCTGTATGCAAAAACTACAAACACAAAATCATGGTCTTGTGTCTTTGAAGTGTATATGACTGTTCTGAATCAGAATATACTTTTATTGTTTTAAACTGTATAAAATACCCTTGTAGATCATCATCAAGTACCATGCCTAATGGTGTAGGTGATGATGTCTCTATACAACTTTCAATCTTGACAAGTTATTTATCATTTCTGTTGTTGACCATCTGCCAAGCCATTGTCATTCTCTTAAGCTGTCTGGTATCTTTTCTCTTTGCTTCCCTCTATCTCTTCGTCCCTCAAATTTTCCAGCTGTCATTATATATTCCATCCGTTCCTTTCTCATTACATAGCCAAAAAAATTATTGTTTCTTCCTAATATTGGAAACTAGCTCTCTTTTTGCTTTGACCTCTTTCAGAACATTTCCACTGTAGATAGTAAGTAATAAACTAAACAGGTGATACATTTAAGTAAAAATCTAATAAATGTCTCAGAGAAATCTCAAACATATGCAGAATACATTTCAAATGATAAGATAAGAGACAAAACTAAACAAGAATATGTGTTAAGTTTTATAAAAAGAAAGTGCTGGAAATAGATCGGTCAAGTGCTCAAAATGGAAGATGAAAAACTTCTCCATCAGGCACTCATGGGGAAGCCATCAGGTAAAAGAAGACAAGACAAAATGAAATACTATTGAACAGAACAATTACTGGGGAAGGCCCAAACATAGGACTAAGAAATAACAAAGTCCTACAAGAACTAGCAGCAAATTATCAATTGTGGAGAAATATGACTTCCGCACAATGTACCATTTTTAGCCAGAGAGGAACTAACTAATTAATAAGCAGTCATGAACACTAAATTGAAAAAAATGAACTAAAGCCAACATTAAATTATGCGCCCAGTTATGGTACGAAGATATAATGTTATTTGAATAAGTTTTGTTACACTCTTTATATCTATTAATATGATGTCAAAATCTTATGCATCTGTTGTACATCTGACTTTTCTGAATTAATGTAATAATGGTTGAGATACTTCACAAAACCATTTTGTTGTGAGTAGACAAGAACAATAAGATCACACTGTGGTATAAACAGGCACCACTCAGTTCATCATTTTGTGCATTATAGCAAATAATAGCAGCTAGCTTGTGTGCTTGCAAATGAAACTCTTTTTTTCACATACAGTTTACAAGTGGCATTTTTAAGATTTAGTAACAACGTCAATACATCAATGTACTGTGGGTGTATAACAACATATGCTATGGAGACAAATAATAATAAATGAATAATTTAATGGAGGGAAACTTCGGAGGTGATAGATCAGTTAGTCTTTTCAGGAGAAGAGGTATATTTAGAACACTGAAAAATATCACACATAATCAGCTACACAAAAAAACAAAGGACAATAGACATTGAACTTGTACTCCTGAACACACCACCGCGCCATGAGAAATAAACACTAAGGCACACAGCCAACTAAGCAACCTAATAAAATAGCTATCATTGGCAATGTCTTTAATGCATGTGTACTCATGACTATAGCATAGGATGACAAACACAACTTGGGAATAAATTGTCTATCTGTATATGCTTTGCAAGATCCCAGATACATTATCATCCATGGCAGAAAAATAGGGCTTGAAATCAACAGGGATGAAACAAAAATAATGAAAAAATAACAATACCCCAGAAGATGATATATATCTCAATCACTAGGTATTGGAAAGAATAGACCACTATATATATCTTAGTAGTAATATAGATCAAGAAGGTGAAACAATGAAAGAGATCAGAAGCAGGATAGCAAAATCAGCAACTAATTTAAAAAACCTGGACAAAATATGGAAATAAAAAATACTATGCAAGAAAATGAAACTTAGAATATTGAACTCACAAGTATTATCAACACTTACTTATGCATGAGAAAGCTGGAAAATATCAAAAGAGACAGAAAAAACTCAACGTTATTGATGATAAATGTCTAAGAAAAATACTCAGTGTACAATGGAATGAATTCAAGACTAATATTGAAATAAAAGAAATGGCCATGCAACCAACGATCTCATCTACAATTAAGAAGAGAAGGTGGACATAAGTCGGACGTGCTGAGAAGAGACATCAAGAGAATTCTAAAACAGGGTCTTCTATAGGAAACATCAGGATACAGAAAAAGAGGAGACCTAGAGAGAGACACTGAAAAGAATATTTATAAGAGATGCAAAGTTGGCAGGCACAGACTCATTAGATAAGATCAAACATCTCGTCCAGAATAGAGATGGGTGGCAAAAAACACTAAAAGCCCTATACGACATCTAATGGCGCAGGAAGGATCAAGATGAAGAATATATTTTACAAGTGGGATTTTAAGACTTAGTAACATTGTCAATGTACTGTGCGTGTACTGCCATTAATAGTGTGCATGATTGTGTGATGTGTTGGACTTATCTAAATGATTGACACCAACCTGCTGGCCAACACAAGCAATCATTTGAGAGATGTTGATAAACGATCCCTTGGAGCCACAGATGGCCATGTTGAGAGGGCTGTTTGTCTTGTGAAGCTCTGTCAGACATGCCTCACCAGCATGGTCTCGGATCACCGATAACTCTGTGGGGCATACAGAAAAAAAAAAAAAGAATTTCTTGAAAATTGTCAAATTTTATTAATTTAAAAAAAAAATTTTTGAATTCCAAGAATTTGAATTTTGAGTTTGTAAATTTTATGAAGGTGTCGTAATCTAGGGTTAATAATGGCTTTATTTTTGATCTAGCTGAAAGTGTAACTAGTGTTGGATGAACAAAAGTCAAATGAGACATTAACACAACACAATAATTGATCAACTAAATTTACAGTAATTTAATACTTTCTGCTTTTGATGTAAATTTTGTAATATCTCATTTTGCCTTGTTGATCTTCACTTACTCCACACTTGACAGACAACTCGTTAGAATTTGTTTATGTTGCTTTACCATAATAAAGTTGTTATGCAAAATGTAAATACTGAATTACAATTTTAAAAAAAAATTATTTTACATTTTTTTTTTTCAAAATCACCATCATGTGCCATACTGGTTACTATAGGTGATCAAGACCTTCAACAATTTTCTGTCCTCAATTCATTGAGTCAATTCCATTGTTCACTGTTTATCATGCCATGACACCAAGCTACCCAGAATCATCTTTCTCACTTTGTCATCTACTTTCTTTCCATGTATTTTGCCAGTTCTAACCAAATTGTTTCACAATAATGTATTTGATATCATAGAGAATAACTACAGCAACTAAATTTTTACCGTAAAGTTGAAATTTTTCATCCCTTCAATATCAGAAATAACTTTTACTTGCAAACCAACCTTTAAGAATTTTGGCTTCCAGAGTTTCATCTTCAGTGCAACCAGGCTGTGGTTGCAGACGGCCTTCCTCAAGGTCTCGAATGTAGCCATCACAAGTGGTGTAGCCTTTGCTCAATAGAGCCTGCTTTTTATTGATCAAGCCTAATTGTCAGTAAAATATTTCAACAAATAATGTATTAGCTGCTAATGGGGTGAATTAACTTATTAACAAAAGAAATTACATAGGTTAAAAATGAGAATAATGAAGTGAATTTTTAAGTAATTTGTGCACTTACTAACCATTATGGCCAAACAAGTTGAGATTTATTTTGTATTTTCATCAAAATGGTATCAGCAGAAATAGACTCCAGATGCAACAAAGCTTCTGAAATCATCAGGCAACTATCACCACTGCGGTCCAACAAGGAAAAAAGTCTAGAGGAAAAACAGACCTCTACTTTGCAATCTTTATCCCAATGTCACACTACGTATGCCAAACTTGGACTCTAGACTCAAAGAAAAATAACCACTACTATGATGAAATGTATTCAACGAATGACAAGAAACAGCCTAAGAAATAAGATCAGAAATGGAAAAACCAAAAAAAAAGCTAGGAATAATTACCGCCATAGAATACATAAAGAAACAACAGATAAAATGGTTTGACCACATGATAAGACAGAAAGATCAAAACACAACACAATGAGCCTTCAGTATACATAACCAGAACACCAAACTCAAAGGTTGACCATGAAAAATATGGATTGATGGAATACTAAAAACACTATGAAACGTAATATTAGTAGAGGTCAAAAGAAGAGCAAAAGACCACAAATTAAATCTCCTCGATGCTGAAAGGCAAACAAAAGGAGGGAAAGAAGAAGATCAAAATGGTGATCACTAAGTGACTACAATATATCTTCCATATTCATAATTAATTATTCTCGGTCTTCTCCGCAGTGGTGTGATTAGCGTACTCATTTTATGCTCAAAAGTACATGGCTTGATTTATATGTACAGAGATCACCTGTTTTTTCTTCCCAGTGACCTCTTATAGGTAGGTGTTATAGACGCCTAGCCCTATTGGAAAGGGATGATAGATCAGGCTAAACTAAAAAAAAAATGGAACATACCTTCTCCAGGAGTAACATCCCCAATTCCAATAGAAAATCCATGGTGTGATAAAAATGCAGGGCAGAGCCTGGCTAGTCTGGACAAGGCATCAGCTCCAGCTTCCTCCCCGTAATCCCTCAAGATGAGATAGAAAATAGTCTTCTTTGACCCAGATCCAAGGGTGGCCTTGTCCACATAACCACACATGATCTCACTGTTGTGTATGACCACAAAGGAGTCATTGACACACAGGTCCTCATTTTTGGTGTAATTCTTACCTTTAGTTCTCAGATTGACCTAGTATGTAAACAAGTACAGTAGTCCAGTTATAAAATAATGTAGCAATTCATTTATAGGTCATTATCTATATATTTTATTTTGTCATTTACAAATACCACCAAGCAAATTATTTATCTATAACTGCACACCACATTTATAGTAGGTAATCTTGATAATCAAATTTTGGTGCTATAATAAAAACTATTTGTATGACATTATCCCAGTAACTGGGTACTTATTTCCATTATTTGCCTTTCAGCGTCGAGGGGAGATAAAATTTGCAGTCTTTTGCTCTTCTGTTCGCCTCTGCTGCTGTTATGTTTCCTAGTGCTGTTAATATTCCATCCATCCATCTTTTACATGGTCGACCAATGGGTCTGGTATTCTCACATTTGCTGAAGGCTTGTTGTGTTGTGTTTTGATCTTTCTGCCTTATCACGTGGCCAAAACATTTTATCTGTTGTTTCTTTATATCTTCTATTGTGGGGGCTATACTAGCTTTTTTCTCAGTTCTTCATTTCTGATCTTATCTCTTGGACTGTTTTCTGTCATTCGTCTAACTCATTTAATCTCAGCAGAGGTTATTTTTCTGATTGTTCTTGCATCTAAGGTCCAGGTCTGGCATTGGTAGCACAACGTTGGGATGAAGATTGTATTGTATAGGGCTTGTTTTGCCTTTAGAGTTATTTCCTTGTTGGACAATAGTGGTGATAACTGTCCAATGATTTGACATGCTTTGTTGCATCTTGATTCGATCTCTGCTGTTTGTGAATTATCAATTGGGTACTGCTAGGGGGACATATAGGACTAGAGAATACAGGTAGCCATGAGGTGTTCAGGTCTAAAGTTTTGTTTTTCTTTTCTTCTGTGTCAAGAACAATATAAAGTTCTGGTTCCTGCTCTTCAGACAGCTTCAACCATTGTCAATAGATGTAGTTGGAGTTTCTTGAATACTGTCGCTAGCAAGTAGTGGGCTGTGACATACACTCCTACAAGGTAAGGTAACAGCTTTACAAAGAAAAACGCAACAAAATACTGACGTTTCGGCCTACATGGTGCCTTCCTCAGAAAATGACAACAACACAAACAAACAATGAAATAAAATACACTATACTACATCTAGGATAGGCGAGACAGGTATCTATCTATCTATTGACCTTTCGAGCCGTAGCCGGCCCATAGGGCGTAGACCAAGATACTCCTCTTATCTGAATTTTTGTTCTAGCAGTTTTCAATTCTTTTAAAGATATTTTATCAAATCTGGCCATTTGTCTCTGTTCTGTGCAAGCAGCTCTATCTCATTGAGGGAGCCGAATCCTGCTGCTCTTGCCTCTCTCATCAATGTGAGACATGTATATCAAGGAGAAAAAAACAGAGTGATAAGAGATGAAATGATAAAAGGAAAGATATGTACTACCTATCAGAGGATAAAAATAGATAATATGTGAAAATTAGTCAATTAAAATTCAGCACATCTCTCTTTCACTTCATCTCTTATCCTTCTGTTTCTTTCTTCTTTATTTACCTGTCCCACCTATCCTAGGCATAGTATCGTTTATTTCTTCTTTATTTACCTGTCCCACCTATCCTAGGCATAGTATCGTTTATTTCTTCTTTATTTACCTGTCCCACCTATCCTAGGCATAGTATAGTTTATTTCTTCTTTATTTACCTGTCCCACCTATCCTAGGCATAGTATCGTTTATTTCTTCTTTATTTACCTGTCCCACCTATCCTAGGCATAGTATCGTTTATTTCTTCTTTATTTACCTGTCCCACCTATCCTAGGCATAGTATCGTTTCTTTTATTTCATTATTCATTTGTGTTGTTCTCATTTTCTGAGGAAGGCCGCATGTAGGCCGAAATGTCATTATTTTGTTGCGTTCCTTTTTTGTAAAGTTGCCACCAAAACTTGTAGGAGTGTACATTACACCCCACTACTTGCTCCTGCTACCAGCTTTACTGCAACACTGCATTTATTTGCCTGCTCCTTATACTGTCACTACATTTTACACGGGGTCTGCCTCAAGCACAGTGTCATTCTCCTCAATGTATGATATGGAATAACAAAGCATTCCCCTCAATGTATGATATGGAATAACAAAGCATTCCCCTCAATGTATGATATGGAATAACAAAGCATTCCCCTCAATGTATGATAAGGAATAACAAAGCATTCCCCTCAATGTATGATATGGAATAACAAAGCATTCCCCTCAATGTATGATAAGGAATAACAAAGCATTCTCTTCAGTAAAACCATTTAAAAAGGTAAAGTACGAGACTTGAACCGGCGTCTTAGCACGCGAGTTTACACCCATATGTGCTCGGCCGCCTATCCAGAAATGTTCGGAGATGTCTGAATAGTGTCGCCTCAAGCATCGAAACTCAGATGCGAGGCAACATTCCTCACCTTCCCAGGGTAATACCCTGGTACCCATTTCTGCCAACGGCTGGGTCGACCGTGGGGGTATTTTTTTTCAACCACGAGTACAATTCACACTGCTCCCAGCGGGAATCGAACACGGGTTTGTCCGAACGTCGGTAGCCCGCTCGGGTGGTTTTCCCAACTAGGCTACCGAGGCCCCCTAAAAAAAAAACCATTTAAATTTTCTTTGTATGAATTCAAGGTAAAATGCAGTGTTGCCTATTTAAACAAACAAAATATTACAACATATATATATTCATAAAATGATTATCTTTTTACTTTAAATTATAGACTAATGCAATTTGGGATGGGGGTTAAGTAAAAGACCTATCTTTATTCTACTTTTTGTAGTCTGCCATGGGAAGTATCTGTGGATATTGCAGTATAAAAGTTGACATGCCTCAATATAGTTGCCATGCAATAGAAACTAGATATTACTAGCTGACAAGAAAAAAACTACAGTAAATCCTATCAGTTGCAGTAATTCAGAAGACTGCAGAGACATCATAGCTGTAGTGACTACCCTTGGGTAAGAATAAATCTATAGTAATTCTTCATTTATGTCATCATTATTAAAAAGTTGTGGCATAATAATTCACTTTCTTCTACAGCCACCTGTAAACAGTTAAATTCTTCCTATGAGTGATATTTGCTTTCTCAAACACTCTGACATTCAGGTCTTTCCTCAGATATGTTTCAGTTTCAGGCTGCATATTTTGATGAAATTGTTCCCAAAAATCTGACATTGTCTTCACTTCACACTTTAATAATTAGAATTCTTTTGACAAATAATAAAGCATTCTAATAATAAATAATAAAGCAAAAATAAAGGACTCAGCATTAATAGCAAAAAGACAAGTAATGGTAACAACAAAGAAAAAGACATCACCTCAGTGCAAAATAAAGACAAGTGGAACAATTTTAAAACAGGTAAATGAATTTAAATATTTGGGAGCTTTCTTAAACGCAGACGGAAGATGTACAAAAGATGTGAGATGCAGAATGGCTCAGGCAAAAGCAGCTTTCCAAAAAATGAGGAAGATACTATGCAATCCATTTTTTACAAAAGAAACAAGAAAAAGAGCTCTTAAATGTTATGTAGAGCCAGTCTTAACATATGGATGTGAATCATGGACAACAGGACAACAGACAAGAAAATCACTGGAGTCTGTAGAAATATGGTTTTACAGAAGAATGTTGAGAATACCATGGGCAGCTGAGAAGAGTAATGAAAATGTTCTGAAAGAGGTCAAAGCAAAAAGAGAGCTAATTTCCAATATTAGGAAGAAACAATCATCATTTTGTGGCTATGTAATGAGAAGAGAACAGCTAGAGTTTATTGTAACAACTGGGAAAATTGAGGGAAGAGGGAAGCAAAGAGAAAAGGTACCAGAAAGCTTAAGAGAATGGCTTGGCAAAAGGTCAACAACAGAAATGATAAATAACTGTCGAGATCGAAAGTTGTAGAGAGACATTATCACCTACGCCAGCAGGCTTGAGGGAGCCGCGATAGCTCAGTGGTTAGTTAACTGGACTACAAAGACAAGAGGTAGGGTTCGATCCCAACCGACGGCTTCCAGGTTCACCCAGCCTTTAATAGGTACTGGATTTTTTTCTGGGAAAGTAAAGCGGCACGGGCATAATACTGACCTCATTACCCCAAAAATCATGTGTCGAAGGTCTGTAAAATTTATGGTCACTAACACCATATTACCTATACGCCACTTGGCATGACGGGGGTACTTTACTTTTTTTTTTTTTACAGCAGGCTTGGTACTTGATGATAATGATTCTCTTGACATCACTTTCTCTGCAATATTTCTTTGCTGTCACTGGCAGTATTTGCTCCAGAAACCAGTGTTAAGGATCAAATGTCCAGTTGAATCAATTGTCTGTCTCTCTCTGTCTCACACATGTGATTTGTTTATTTATATAATATATACAAATATAGTAGGCCCGGTACTTGATGATGATGATACAAATATAAGCCACTTACTGGACACACACACACAAAATATATTCTTATCTACTATCTCTTCTATGAAACAGGATATTTTAAATGGCACTTTTAATTCAACTTACTTTTACAGGGCAATTTTTGTTTGGTCTAATCAGAAGTGAGAACACCTGCTTTCCAGTCCAAAGTCGACAGGGTTTCAAGATGGCTGGTGGTGGAAGGTCTATCTTTATGTCTGCGTCCTTCCCAACCAACATGGAAGATATCAGTTGACAAGCTCGGCTCCGATCAAAAAACACATCTTTCTGAGTCATGAGGTAAGCACCTAAAGTCACAAATAAACATAATGTACTACAATTAACATCACTACAGCCTAATAGGCATAAGGCCTTCTTCTCTTCAGTGATCAGCTTTTGTTATGCATTCAAAGAGTCTATAGCATGGGTCACAAAACAAGATGGTGCAGCCGAGGTCTTCACTGGCTACCCATAGTTGTGTAAGGATGCTTCTGTGGGCTATATTTTTTGTTCTTAAGAATGTTGAGTATGATACAATACTGGGATCTGGGTGCCCTACAATTGGATAGTGTCATTGAGTTCTATTTTGTGTAGTTGAGTGACCAATTCCATGTCTGATATCTTAGTCTGTTCATGTCTACTGAGTTTTTTTAAACTGTCACATTCTCATTTTTTTTTGGTACAATTCTCTCCATTATATTTTAAATACTTGCTTCAGAAGGCATGGAACCAATCTTAAACAAAATACATGGACAATAAATAAATGATTTGCTTATCTAAAGAATACTCTTAGAATTGCATACTGTACTTGGAATATATAAGACAAAAGAAAGAGAGCAGAGCTTGAGGCAGACTCATAATTGGATGAAGTAGCAACATCAAGGAAACAGCATGAGGTAACAGTGACAGCGTAAACAAACTCAGCAGACATAAGCAGACCAAGATATTCACACTCAGACTAGGTCACTGTGGCCTCAGTGCACACCTACACAAAATAGAACTTAGTGATTTTGTAAATATCTGACTGTGGAGCACCCAAACAAACTCCAGAGCACATCCTACAGGACTGCAGCACTCTCATCACTCTAAGATTCCTAAGAACACCACAAATATGGCCCACAGCAATAACCATGCATGACAAGTTATAAGGAACTGGTGAAGACCTCAAATGCACCATCTTGTTTGTGACATATGTTGGTCTAAATGTCTAAATGTAGAGCTGTAGCTAATCATTGAAGAAGAAGGTAACAATAGCTGAGGTTACAGAAAAGCAAGAGCTTTCTTTTTGTATCTTCCTCAATATCTGAAGGGTTATATGAGGAAGTAAAGAAAAATGTTATGTGTAATTAATGTTTTTTTTAATTATTTGTATACCATAGAATAAATTCAAGACGAATGGAGATGTACGAGAAATGGCCATATATCCAACAATAACATTTATAATCAAGAAAAGAAAGTGGGCATATGTTGGCCCAGTGATAAGAAGAGACAACAGGATAATCTCAAAGCAAGCCATCAGATGAGAACCACAGGGTGAAAGAAAAAGAAGGAAATTGAAGAGGAAGAAACAACAAAGGGCATCAGCTCTCTTGCTTGGGGTGGAGAGGCTCATCCAGAACAGGGTCAAGTGGCAAGATAGCAGGTCCTGTGAAAAGTCTGATATTTAACAGGAAGGATGTCTGAACATGGAGAGTTATAATTTCTGTCCTATGTGCTTTCTTTAGCTTGAAAGGTCAAGAGAGAGAATGAAGCATTTGTAGGTGTTGAAGGCTGAAGAAATGCAAAATTAATACATAGAGATGAAATTATAAGTAATCTTTTTAATATTAGAAGCTGATATAAATTAAAACAGAATCAGTCTGGTCACTTCTAACTTTAAGGTCAACATCTTTGGTTCTTTGGTTATGGAAGGCCCCGGTATCACTGCAAACGAATTAAAATCCATAATTGCTCAACCGCCCGTGCCAGTGGAATCATCCAAATTACTAACTCAACATATAAGTCAACATCTTTAGAGATGATCCCCGAAGATTATCATGATACTATTTGGAGAGAAGAAAACCGAAGACCTGGAAATATGGATGTATAGAAGAATGAGGTTACAATTTGGTGGACAGTGAAGAAAATAAATAATGCTGTTCTGAAACAACTGAAAATGAAGAAGGAATTATTCAAAGCATGTTCAACAAGATCAAAGAAAGTTTTTACACACATAATAACCTAATGAAAGTCATCTTGGAGAGAAAATACAAAAGGTATGGGGCAGCAAGGACTAAAGTGAACTAACAACATCAAGAGATGGACAGGAAAACTTCTGGCAAAGTGTAACATCAAGACAAGAGACAAATGACAATCCATGGTAGCCATCAATGCAGAGATGGCATATGATGATGATGAACTTAAAGGTTAGCTAATTAACATTACTGTGATGTTAATGAACAAATAATATTCATCATGATGTGATATACCAGTTGGCATAGGCGATCATGACCTTCCATAATTTTTTGTCCACAGTGCATCATATCAATTCTGTTGTTGACTGTTTTCCATGCCACAAAACCATGCTGTCTAGTATCTTCTCTCTTTGTCATCCACAAACTCTCTTTCCCTGTATTTTGCCAGTTGTATTCCAACTTTCCTCTTCTCAAGATATGCCCAAAAAAATGTTGATTGTAACTTTCTAATGTTTGTTAGGAGTTTCCTTGTTGTGTTGGCCTCTTTGAGAATAAATAATTAAAAAAAAAATGTGTATTCTGTGACTCTTAAAAGTCAATTCAGTGTTGTGAGTTGTAAATGGTGCAAAATTACTGCAAGTTCTAATACGTTTATGCTATCCAAATATCTCCAAATCTCTTCACAAGTTGTAAAAAGGACAAAACGTTAAGTAAAGGTTGCTTGCCACGATTGGTGGAATATATTGAATACTGTGTTAGTGCCCACATTCTTTCATGCCTCCTAGCACATTAATGAGCCATGCCAGTATCATTATGCCAGGACCCCCAACTTTCTGGTGACCAATTTCAGAGTCAAATGAAATTTGCAATAATTGGGAATTAAACCCAGACCATCTGGACAGTAGACAAGTGCACTAACAACTTTGCCAACATGGTTTCTAAACATGAATGTCTATAATTTAATCTGTTTAAAACCGACTAGTGATGAAGTCCTAAAATGTCTACCATTTAATCTGTTTGAAACCCATGAAGTCCTGAATGGTTGTTAATATTCATCATTTAATACTTTTTATACTGACCTGTGATGAAGTCCTGTAAGGTAGCTAATATTTATCATTTTATACATGTAAAACTGACCTGTGATAAAGTTCTGAATTACTGCTAATCTATCATCTAATTCATGTAAAACTGACCTGTGACAAAGTTCTGAATGACTGCTAATCTATCATCTAATTCATGTAAAACTGACCTGTGACAAAGTTCTGAATGACTGCTAATCTATCATCTAATTCATGTAAAACTTATCTGTGATAAAGTTCTGAATGACTGCTAATCTATCATCTAATTCATGTAAAACTGACCTGTGATAAAGTTCTGAATGACTGCTAATCTATCATCTAATTCATGTAAAACTGACCTGTGATAAAGTTCTGAATAACTGCTAATCTATCATCTAATTCATGTAAAACTGACCTGTGACAAAGTTCTGAATGGCTGCTAATCTATCATCTAATTCATGTAAAACTGACCTGTGATAAAGTTCTGAATAACTGCTAATCTATCATCTAATTCATGTAAAACTGACCTGTGATAAAGTTCTGAATGACTGCTAATCTATCATCTAATTCATGTAAAACTGACCTGTGATGAAGTCCTGTAAGGTTACTAATGTTTATCATTAAATACATGTAAAACTGACCTGTGATGAAGTCCTGTAAGGTTACTAATGTTTATCATTAAATACATGTAAAACTGACCTGTGATGAAGTCCTGTAAGGTTACTAATGTTTATCATTAAATACATGTAAAACTGACCTGTGATGAAGTCCTGTAAGGTTACTAATGTTTATCATTAAATACATGTAAAACTGACCTGTGATGAAGTCCTGTAAGGTTACTAATGTTTATCATTAAATACATGTAAAACTGACCTGTGATGAAGTCCTGTAAGGTTACTAATGTTTATCATTAAATACATGTAAAACTGACCTGTGATGAAGTCCTGAATGGCTGCTATAAGTGGCTCCCCATTTCTGGGCGTGATGATATTTGATTTGGACCCCATCAAAGTTATAGCTTCAGCCTTGGCCTCCTCTGTCTGGGGGAGGTGAAGGTTCATTTCATCTCCGTCAAAATCAGCATTGAATGGCCCACAGCAGCATTCATTAAATCGAAAAGTTCGATGTGGCATAATCTGAAAGATTAAATGCTCTTAGTCGTTTCTTTTTCAAGAAATTTCTATGACATAATTTTGGACATATTGGGGGAAAAAATCAATGGAAAACTTAACTTCAGAGTGGATATCATAGAATGATCATCTATACCCTCGCTCAGCAATAAAAAAATAATTCTCATGCTAAAATAATTAGGCTTCAAGAATTCAAGATCTGGCAGGACAGAAACTGTTACCTTGGCATAGAAGGCTTGGATACTCAGCTTGTGTAGAGAGGGTTGCCTGTTGAAGAGGATGACGTCTCCATCAATCATGTGTCTTTCAACAACATCCCCATACCTCAGACTGCTGGCTATGTGATTGCGGTTGCCATAACGAAGAAACTTGCGTTCACCTGTTGACTGGATCTGTGATAGAATCCCAATTTTAAAAATGAAAATACTACAAACTTGTTTATGCTTGTAGATGAAACACAGTAATAAAATTAAAATAGCTGATGGAAGGGAGGCATCCTTATGAAGTGTAAGAAAATATGAAAATAGCTTTTTTGTGACATCTTAAAAAATTTGACAATATGGCAACAAATGATAGAGGGCAAATTAACACCATTTAGTTTGGTTGTGTGTGTCATCAAGGCCAAAGACATCAAAAGTGGGAAACCAATTACTCAATCTTCAATGTGGAGGATGATACGTGAGTATAATCAGAATAAAAAAAAAACAGACACAAGAAAGAAACAATAATAAAGTGGCCACAGGACACAGCAGTAAAATGCATGAAAGTAAATCAATATGATTACAATAACGTACAAACAGACCAAGGAGTTAACATATTAGTACAGCATTTGGTGTTGCCAAGAAATTAAATGCATGACTTAGTTCCATCCATCTGTTCACATTTCTGAGTCTCTTCTCTTAAATAAATTGTTCTCAATCGAAAAAAAAAAAATCAAATTAAATAACAAAAATGTCACAAATTAAAATTTCTCAGAGAATTGATTGAATATTTCACATAACATTGGTTTTGGTTCTACATTTATTGAATTATTCTTTCAGTGAACAAACTTAGCTTATAACAAATGAGCATGTAATTGTGCCATAATGAAAGTAGACTTGATGACATCATCATCATGTGCCATACCGGTTGGCGTAGGTGATCATGTCCTTCCACAATCTTCTATCTACAGTGCATCATATCAGTTCTGTTGTTGACTGTTTTCCATACTATGACACCAAGCTATCCAGTATTTTATCTCTTTGTCGTCTGTAATCTCTCTTTCCTTTTATTTTGCCAGTTGTAACCAAGTATTCCAACTTTCCTCTTCTTGTAGAGGAGAGAGGAGTGGAAAAGTAGGTGAGTAAACAAAGATGATAGGACAAGGTTAAGGAAGAAAAAAATAAAAAGACAATGAGACAAGGTCACGGGGAAAAATAAGGAGATGATGGTATGAAATTCATGTGGGAGGCGTGAAAGTTATGATCAGAAATGAGTGGGCAGATAGACGCGTAGGAAGTCATTTTCGATTGGCCGAAAGGATCGAGATTTAAGAGGAGAACACAAAGGATCAGTAGCACTTGACAAAGATTAGTCCGGCAGAAGGACGCACGCTAGGTAGGAGACGGGTGACCACATGTTGGTCAGCCCATAGCCAGTAGAATTAGAATCAATGCGTACTAGGAAGCAAGTTAGGATAATAATAGGAGCACTTGAGAAATATCAGTCTGGCAAGAAGTTACGCTTAGATTGAGCACTTGAGAAAGATTAGTCCAGCAGAAGGACGCACATTAGGTAGGAGACGCAGAGCCTAATATGTGAGATAAGGTAAGGAACAGTTTAGGCGAACAGGTTAGTGAGAAAGCAGAACTTAAGACAGTTCGTAACAGTAGTAAAGAGACAGAGTAGGGCCGATAGAAGATAGCTAGCATAGGGAGAACCGTTCAATGGGGAACGGTTCACAATCAACTTAGTTGCGAGTATGAATGAACCTAGAGCCACAGCGGCAAGTGATAGGGCTGTAGACTAGAGGAATCGTATGAGTATGCATCAGTCAAGTGTGATTGACATGCCATGTCACATGTGTAGTGTTGACGCCCGATAGTGGGCCCCTCTACATTCTCATGATATGCCAGAAAAATGTTTCTTTCTGATGTTTTTTAGGAGCTTCCTTTTTGTGTTGGCCTCTTTGAGAATGTCCTCATTGGTCTTTTTAGCTGTCCAGGGAAATTTCAACATTCTTCTGAGAAATCCCATCTCTGTGGCCTCTAATCATCTTTTCACGTGTTTGTCTACTGTCCATGATTCGCTACCATAGGTCAGAATTGATTCTATATAGCACTGATGAACTCTCTTTGTCATTTCTATTGACATAGATTTGTTGCATAAGATATTTTTCATTTTCTGAAATGCTATTTTGGCCTGAGCTATTCTGCTTTCTATTTCTGTGGTGCATCTCCCATCTGATGTTTTGATGACATCGGATGTATTTAATTCATTCTTTACTAATATCACGTTATATGGAACAAAATAACCCAAAAATGCTTGCAGATACCACTATATGTCATTAAGCGTAAAGACAAGAGTCCATAAGCTGCTGGAACAAAATGACCCAACCAAAATCTCTTAGTGTGACCTGAGCACAGTGTACCAACCGTGACATTGTTCTTATGAAACTATTCAGAACCTCATCAAGGAAGATAGTGTGATCTGAACACAATGTACCAACCGTGACTTTGTCCTTATGAAATTATTCATCACTACGTAAATTAATGTAATGTGATTTGAACACAGTATACCAACTTTAACACTGTCCCTATTAAACTACTCATTATCTCATCAATGAATATTAGGGACTTGATGATACTAGGAAAATGTTTCTTTCTCTGAGACATAAATAAATAGAAAATCCTATTTGGAGAAAAATAAGCACAAATACTGACAGACAGTAACTGGACACTGCGAGAATTGCTGAGGAGGGGATCTGAGCACCTATGGACATGTTCGGAGTGCAATGATGATGACCCGCAAATAACTCAATAACTACCAGACAATACTACATGGTCTATAAAGTTAAAAGCAAGCCTGCAGATAAATAATTAATTCAACTAGCCAAGAAATAAATCTTGTGTTATCTGAGTTGATAATCAATTCAAATCTGCTCATAAATCTTCCAAGATAATAGCCACCCACCTTGATAAAGTTGGCACCTGGGTGAACGTCACAGCCATTTCTGATCAATGTCTGCATGAAGGCCAGGTTGGAAGGACAGACTTTCTCTGGGTATGTCATGGTTTTGGCTACATGAATAGGCACAGCTACCTGTTAAAATAGCCCAGAGTATAAACATATTATAATGAGCCACATGCATTTTATAACATAATCAAACATTAATAATAGTCAAATATGGGTCTCAATATCTGAAACTTACACTTCCAGAGTTACAAATACTGAGTATCTCTAAAACTTGTATTACTAGGAGTTACATAAATGGGTGCAACACTTAAACATTCATAACTAAAGTTAAATGCAAAATATATTTCTTGGATGTTTACGAGTCCTAGAGACCATCTCTCAACCCTAGATTACGGTACCGTAGTAAAATTTACATCATCAAAACACAAATTCCTCAAAATTTGACATTTTCCCACATTCAAACATTACCCCCCTCCATGAATCTTCCTAATTAACACTTCCAGTGACCCCTTAGTGTTTGTTATTGTGAAATACATCATTTAATGCAAACAAAAAAAAAAAAAAAAAAAAAAAAAAAAAAAAAAAAAAATTTCAAATCTTCAAGAAATTAAAAATTTTTCCCTCTTTTTTTTACTGTGACCAGGGAAATTTCCTAGTCATCGGCATACATCAAACAACCTTTTGTGACTGGAGAAACACAGTGAACAGTGCTATATAGTCGCCAAACATACTGACAGACTTACAGCGATTATACTGATAGACATTGTAACACGTCCGGTCCATGAGGTGGAACTCAGGTCATAAATCAACCCGAGTCAGGAATTTCTAATACAATACAGCTTGCGTCATTAATTATTTCAATCAACTGACAATTAATAACTTTTTATTCATTGTGCTTTGCTCTTTCCAAATGTGTTTAACTCTACTATTTAATACTGTTTTTACTTTACAGAGCAGAAAATCCCTAAAATTTATCAAATTAAAAATGTGTTGCCCAAGTCCAGAGTATGCATCCATGAAAGAACTTGCCTTTTATCAGCCCTGGTTTACATCTTTCTGGCATCAAGGAACTAGAGAGCAAAAGGTATGCTAAGGTAAAAAACTACATCTAAAGATAAGACTGTCTCTTGCATTTATCCTACATGGAAAGTTTACTCACAATAAATGTTTGCAGGAACAATTTATAACCTCAGATTTATTATAATAAAGACATTTGAAATGTTAAAAATAACCATTTAGCTCATATGATATCAAGTATCAAGGAATTTCCACAAGTCTGTAATGATGTAACATACAAACAATCACACACACTTCTAAGTATATATATATATATATATATATATATACACATATATGTTCATAAGAACTAACTTGATCAATCCGCATATTGGGATCAGGAGAAATGACAGTCCTTCCAGAGAAGTCCACACGTTTTCCAGAAAGATTACCACGAAATCGACCTTGCTTGCCTTTCAGCCGCTGTACAAATCCACGGGTTTTCTTCTTTGGCTGCATACTGAGGGGTATCCCAGAAGTCTCAGAGTTGTAAAGGAGAGCAGCCTTCACATTTTTGTTTTGTTTGTAAAGAAATAAAATATGTGACAACAAATAATCATGAAGACAGTAAATATTTTATGAAAAAAGAATGCTAATTAAAAAAAATTAGAGATATACATTGTAAAGGATATTAGAAGAGAAAAAATAATGAAATTATTTCTTCTCAGTTTTCTTGATCGTTCCAGTGCCGTTAAACAGCACATAGAGCTTGTAGAGTCTCCAGCCATTTGTCTCTATTCTGGGTGAGCTGTTCAATTATAGAGAGTGAGTCTATGCCTGCCAACCTTGCCTCATTTGTTAAGAGTTCTTTTAAGCGTTCTCGAGGTTGTCCTCTTTTCCTCTGATCTAATATTTCCCATTTGAGAGCTGCTTAGTAATTCTCTGGTTATTTCTTCTAAAAACATGTCAAATATATGTCCATCTTTTATTAATAGTAGATGAGGAAAATGGCATTTCTCTTATTTCAGGATCAGTCTTGAATTCACTCCATTTATTGCTTAATTTATTAATTTACTATTACTTACTTATATTATATTATCTTTTTTTAGGCATTTGTCTTGAAATATGTTGAGTTTTTTCTCCAAACTCTTTGTTGTTTTCCAGCTTTCATGGGCATAAGTATTCACACTATATATAATTCTATTACATGACAAAGACCTCTTTTTCAAAATAATTGAATTACACAAAGGTAGCTTGATATGGTAGAAAAAAAATAAAATCACTCACATGAAGTTGTAAATAATCCCAGTCTTCTATGTACATCTGCATCTTGGCCCCTGTCAACCTGATTCTCTGGATAATCTGGTTCACCATCATGATCTCTGTCAACTTCATTGTAATGTCATCTTCATTTGTTCCAGACTGAGGCACAAAGCAAATCAAAATGAACAAGATGGCTGTACAATTATTTGATCCTCACTAGTACAAGAAAATAATCAGCTGATAACATTTCTATTTATGTTCTTATAATGCACTTCAGAATTCATGCCCTCAAGCCTTATCAAATATCTTTAAAACCCACGTATGAATTACCATGTATTGTTGTACGTGGTCTTTAATTTTCCATGACATTATGGCTTGATGCGTAGTATGATTTCCTTAAAGCTGGCAATCTTCTGTGATCTTTGTCAGTTTAGTAATGCTTGCTTGCATTCGTCCGATGACTAAAGGAGTACACCTCTTCATCATCCGCCCTTAAAAGAACATTAAGTGGGCGTGTCTGCATTGTGTTGTGGTTTGCAGTATAACTGTGATATCTGTGCCTTTCAGTCCAACACATCTGACTTCAGCACTTTTTTGAGTACCGGGTTGTCTTTCCTCTTCGATTCCTACTCGCTTGGCCAGATTAGAAAGGTTAGTCTTTTACTGGAGGCAACATGGAGAGGTCTGGTTCACCGATTCTGGTGCAAGCCGTCAGCTGTGGGACGTTGACAACTTCCAGCTCTGCCTTTGCTTCCCCAGTTTAGTAATGATTGTGTCCCTAAATAATAGTTTTTATAGTAATTGGACACTTTGTAGGCTCTTTGATAAGCCATAGTAACAGACATGAAGTTTGCACAACATTGTTTAATAGAAGTGTTGGTTTTTATAAATGCACATGTGATATTGACAAGCTGAAGCCGTAAAGATTTTATTATTTTTGTTACACTAATTAAATTATGTGTGTGTGTGTGTTATATACAGTAAATAAGAAAAAATAAAAAAACTGGTCATTTCAAATGAAACTTTTTTATACAACATCATGGCAATAAAGAGTTTACATACAAAAATGTCAACAATTGAAACCAAATGGTTAAGTTATAGCAATTTGAAGAGGGGCACGAGTTTGGAAACAGACTTAAGTAGGAACAGGGCTAATTGTCAGTCCTGAAATGGGAAACCCAATCTAGTCATATGAGTCTCTAGTCTCCTTTTAATTTTATGTATATTTTAGCTTACTAATTTTCACATATTATCTATTTTTATCCTCCAATATGTAGCACACCTCTCTTTCATTTCATATCTTATCCCTCTGTTTATTTCTCCTTGATTAACGGTACCGCTCATTTTAGATGTAGTAAAGTTTATCTTTTTTTGTTATTTGTTTGTGTTATTCTCATTTTCTGATGAAGGCCGTATGTAGGCCGAAATGTCAGTATTTTGTTGTGTTCCTTTTTTGTAAAGCTGTCACCATACTCTGCAGGAATGTACATTACACCCCACTACTTGCTCTAGTCACATGAGAAGGGGTCGATTAAATAATGAAAGCCAATACCAATAAAATGCAGTGGCAAAACTGGATAAGTCAGACTAAAAAGTGCAAAAACTACAGGTTAATGTAATCTGCAATAAAAGCCAATGTCAGGGTCGACGATGAGAAATAAAATGTGCCTGACTGCTATTACTACCACTGTAAAACTGCTCACAATAGAAACATTATTATGTCATAGGCTAAGACATAAATACATGAGTCCATCTTACCTTTAAATCAGACACCACTGATGGTCTGATGCATATTGGTGGCACAAATATGCGTGTCAAAATCAAATCCTCGGGTCGGCTGACATCTGGATTCATTAACAGTAAAGGGATGTCACAGTCATCAATCCTCTTGAACAATTCATGAACTATCAATGGGTTCAAGACATCATAAGTTTTGCTGAGAAGTGAGGAAACCTCTGGGTTGACTTTGATTGCTGAGTCAAATGCCTCCACTCTCTCTTTAAGGATAGCTTCATTTTTTCGTCCCTGTTGGGATCGGTCATGAGCAATTCTGAACAGGCCAACTTTCTTCACCTGAAATGTTACAAAAAGTTCATAAATAATACATAAACTATTGGGTTAGTTGCAAACATGTCTACAGTTTTATAAATAAGCTTATATCTGCTCTATTGAGTTAGTTGCAAACATGTCTACAGTTTTATAAATAAGCTTATATCTGCTCTATTGGGTTAGTTGCAAACATGTCTACAGTTTTATAAATAAGCTTATATCTGCTCTATTGGGTTAGTTGCAAACATGTCTACAGTTTTATAAATAAGCTTATACCTGCTCTATTGGGTTAGTTGCAAACATGTCTACAGTTTTAAAAATAAGCTTATATCTGCTCTATTGAGTTAGTTGCAAACATGTCTACAGTTTTATAAATAAGCTTATATCTGCTCTATTGAGTTAGTTGCAAACATGTCTACAGTTTTATAAATAAGCTTATATCTGCTCTATTGGGTTAGTTGCAAACATGTCTACAGTTTTATAAATAAGCTTATATCTGCTCTATTGGGTTAGTTGCAAACATGTCTACAGTTTTATAAATAAGCTTATATCTGCTCTATTGGGTTAGTTGCAAACATGTCTACAGTTTTATAAATAAGCTTATATCTGCTCTATTGGGATAGTTGCAAACATGTCTACAGTTTTATAAATAAGCTTATACCTGCTCTTGAATCTAAATCGGCAGCAAAAGTAAAATAGACAGCAAATCATGAAATGTTTCCAGAGATAAGATTACTTCTTCATCTTCTATCTTTCAGCTCCCTGTGGAGCATATGTCTGCAACACTGTCCAAGATGTTCGGTTCCTTGCCAATCTTTTAAGATTATTCCATGTCTTCCACATCATCTTCATTTCTGCTTCTCCAAGAATATTTTAGTCTTCCTCTTTGTCTCTTCACCTGGGGTTTCCAAAAAAGGGCCTGTTGTATAACACTCTCAGTTGACTTCCGCAGAGTGTGTCCTATCCAGCACCATTACTTCATTGTATCTCTTTGTCTACTGGTATTTGACTGGTGCTTTTGTATAATTCTACGTTAATGATTTTGTCCTGCCATTTCCATCCTTTTATTCTGTTCAAGCATCCATTAATGAAGGTCTGTATCTTCGTGATTGTAGTTTTTTTCTCCATGTTTCACAGCCATATAATAAAGCTGACTTAACATTGGAGTTGACAACTTTTATTTTTGTATTTGACTTAATATCTTTGGATTTCCATGTTTCCTGGTGCAATGAAGGCTCTTCTTACTTTCTGGATCCATATTGTGATATCATTCTCTGTTTATCCTTCTCTGTCTATATTACTGCCCAGATATATGTAAGATCATACATCTAGTAGAAGTATTTCTCCTATTATTATTTGGTTATTGCCAACTGCATTAATTCTCATAATTTTGGTCTTATCTCTATTTATTTTCAGTCCCAGCTGTTGGGATAAGATAAATTATTTCCTAAATGTCAAACAAATATACTGCAACTGAATAAAACTAATGATATAAGACTTTGTTACAATGAAAATAAGAGTTGCCATTTATGGAAGATTGTTAAAAACCAATGTGAAAACTGAAATATATATTTTATGTTAAAAACAGAATCAAAGTACAAGAAATGGGTCACTGGGATTTCCCATCTCTAAATAAATTCAAGCTCTTTTAAATGTTTCCATTTAAACCGTCCAAGCCAAAAACTATTTGTAAACATCAATAGAAAACAGGACATCCAAGGCAGAAACTATGAAGATAGGTAGATCAACTGCTTCACTTAACGCTTATGTTAATAGTACCAAATTTAGCAAGTCCAAAAATTCAAGTACCTGGGAAGGATTTAAACAAAAAGTATTTGATAGAGAAACTGAAAAAAGAAGGCCAATGTTTAATCTGTCGAAATTAGTTCCAATATCATGTCTTACCATTCCATTGTGGTCGCCACATCTTGGACATGTCTTTACTTTACGGCAAGAATCGTAAATACGTTTCCTCAAAGCCTTTTTCTGCAGATATGTTAGATTGGGTTTCTTCAGGGCTTGACGGAATGACTCCTTCTGTTCTTCTTGTAGCAGCAGTGTGCTACATGATTTGCATATCATTTGAAGAACTGTGATGGTGGTGCGAAAATGGCCAACATGGTACACTGGTAGCTCCAGATCAATGTAGCTTTAGAGATTTAGAAAAATATAAGGTTGATATAAATAATTCTTAAATACCAGAAACTAGTTTTTTTTTTATTTTTATATTTATTCCAACTACTTTTTGCACTTATATGTGCACATACTACTATCATTAGTCATTCTAGCATCTCTCTCCATTTTCCCTCTCTGATATAGTTTATTCAGATAGCATATCATAAAATAAAAAGGCTTCTGGCTACAAATGAAAGTTACACAAACATGCACACAAAATTACAATTACCAACAAATATACATTTTATATATATGTAAAAAAAAAGCTAGGAATAGTCCCCCGCCATAGAATATATAAGGAAACAACAGATAAAATAGCTTGGCCACGTGACAAGGCAGAAAGAACAAAACACAACACAACGAGCCTTCAACAAACGTTGTGAGAACACCAGACCCAAGGGTCAACCATGAAAAATGATGGAATATTAGAAGCACTAGGAAACATAACAGCAGCAGAGGCGAACAGAAGAGCAAATTATATCTCTCCTCGATGCTGAAAGGCAGATGAGGAAGGAAAGAAGAAGAAGATATATATGTACACACACACAAACATACATATTTTATTGAGCTAAATATTTCTCAAGATGAAGTACAAACCCAAAATGACCAACACAATCTGCTAAAAGTTTCCCACAAGTGTCGCAACTGTTTTCCTTTTCGCTTGTGCCCATTTTGTGATCCAGTACTCCATAGGGGCATGGTTTGTTTTTGCCATCTTGGCTGATGAAAAAAAACAATTAACATATATGTAACTATATGAAATAGTGCTATCACTAGTTTAAAATGACATCAACCAGAGCAGCTAGAAACAACCTACTCTTCAGTTATAAAGATACACATGTGACTGTGAGTTGTTGTCTTTTAGATCTTCACACACGAATAATATGGAAACAAGCTGATTATTTTATATAGTAACTGTCCAAAACTGTTTTACTGAACATCTTTTCTTAATGATGATTTTGTTGATAATTAAATGGCAGGTCCAGCAGCAGAATAAACAAAACTGTTTTACATCGAGGCAGCCTCACCTCTTTCCTCTTCTGTCCAATCTTTGACTTAATTTCTTTGCTGCTTGTTACATATCTTTTCCACGAGCCACGGTCCTCTGCACTTTTCCCCAGTATTTTTCTTGTCAATAAAGCATAATTTGCGACAATATTGTATCTCAATTATGCTCATCATACAATATTTGCTTGCAGGTGCGATTTGTTGTCCCTTCTAATATGTCCCTGCCATCTCAGATATGAAAGTATGGAAGCCTAGAATGCCGCAGGATATCAAAATCGATTACTTTATCCTGCCATTTGTTGCTCATTATTTTCCAATGGCAATGTACATGGGAACTGTTCAGTCTTTTCTTATGTCTTATATATGTTATCCAAGTTTCAGATTCATATAGAAGTGTCTAAGCCTAAGCAAGTTTAACATATCAGGGCATTTGTTAACATTAATTTAATGTTATTCTATAACCATTGCATGTTTCCCAAACGTAGAGGCTGCCTTGCCAATTTTTATATTCATCTATCTATTGTTCGTATGAAGTATTGTCTATATCTGCAATGTCGTTTCCTGTATAAATGTTACTGTCTTTTGTAATTCTTGAGCCGTGATAGCTCGGTGGTTAGTGAACTTGACTACAAAGGACAAGGGGTAGGGTTCGATCCCAACCGACGGCTTCCGGGTTCACCCAGCCTTACATGGGTACCGGATTTTTTTCTGGGAAAGTAAAGCAGCACGAGCGTAATACCGACAACATTACCCCAAAAATCATGTGCTGAAGGTCTGTAAAATATAGTGTCACTAACACCATATTTCCCTATACGCCACTTGGCGTGATGGGGGTACTTTACTACTTTTAAAAAATTAATTCTTGCAGTGGCCCATATAGTTTTGTCTGTAGTGTTGTATCTATGGGCCAATGGATTTTCCTCACTCTACTATATTCAGTGCAGTCTTGAAGTATGTGTTCAGCATTCTGGGGCACCTGTCCACATGTAGAAGTAGTTGAGGTGCCGATCTTGAATTAAAATTTTTTTTTTTCAAGTATGTCTATATTGATCTTTTCCTCAAGGCTGCCACAACAGTAGATCCAAGGTAACTGAGTTTTGTACTAATTCAAGCAGACCTTAGTTCAAGGTTATGATAGATCCTACCTTCAGCTGATAGATGTACAACAGAAGTGAGATGCAGACCAGCTCAGGCAAAGGTTGCATTCCACAGAAGGAGAAAGATACGCAACCAATTTCTGTTAGTGGAGATAGGAAAAAAGGTTGTTTATATGCACCAATTCTTGACATATAGAACTGAAACCCAGATTTTTAGACAACAGACCCAAAAAATCATTGAAGATCATCAAAATGTGGTTTTACTGAATGTTTATGGCTAAAGTGTGATAGGGATGCTCTAAAAGTGATTGAAGCAAAAAAGACAGCTTTTTACAAACATCTAGAGGAAACAATCATTAAATTTTTTAGTCATGCAATGAGAGAAACAACCTGCACCATCAAAGCAAGAGATAGAGCAAAATGGCGCTCCATGGTAGCCAACCTTCGTTGCGGAGACGGCACTCAATGATGATGATGATGAATGAGAGAAAGGATAACTGAAATATACTGTGGGTGAGGGAAGAAGAGTATCAAGGAAATAAAAAGAAAAAATACCAGACAGTTTAAGAAAATAATTTTATAAGAAGTCAACAACAGAAATGATAACCATAATGAGAAAAAGTTGAGGAGAGACATGATCACCTTCACAATAAGGCACTGTAGTTGAGGGTAAAAGAAATGTGAAAATAATTATTACTCTCAAGTAAAGTTTATCTCACACGTATGAATGTTGTTTGCTTACGTCAGCTTCATGTCTCCAGCAAAGTCTTAAAGGACTGAATTTTTGCATGAATATAATTTTTTCTTATTTTATACATCAACAGCTGTGTCGTCTATCTCTGCCCATACAGCCAGATATTCTCAGACTGCAGAGGTACTCTCATTTTTTATTGTTGAGAGCTTTGACGTTTTGGCTAGAATTTTTCTTATTAATTTTTGCCTGGGCAGTTGTCGTTTTACATTTCATTACAAGGATTGAAAACTGCTAGAATAAAAATTTAGATAAGAGAAAGATTATCTGGGTCTATGCCCTATAGGCCGGCTATGGCTCGAAAGGTCAATAGACAGATAGATAGCGGCCATTTTTGGCCCACTCTTTCTAATTTCCAACTACAAAGAGTTCTTTAATGTGCGCAGAGTGCACACAAGACCTCCTGCTTTTTACAATTATCTGAGAAATCATCTAGAAATAGGATCTCACTACCCAGAGACAGTGGGAGGGTAAAACCACAAATAAACCACAGGTTCAATTTTTTTACAAATCCTAACCTGGGACCTCCTTACCCAGAGGCTGGCACCTTGTCTCTAGACCACCCAGTACACCTACTTATGAATGATCGATATATATCAATATATATATATATATAAATCAAGACAAAGAAACATCAAATCTCATCTCACCTATACAAGGTTTTGTTCACCACATTTAGATGACTGGCTCTCTGAATCTGCTCAGGACTCATAAAACCAAAGGTCACATGACTGATCTTTTTAGCAAGATCTGTCTCCCTAAACTGTTCTTTAACCATTCTTGACTTTCAAGCAATGACTGAAACTTTCTGTAGGTGTATATTGTCGCTGCAATAATAAAAATGAAAAATAAAGATTATGTTCGTTCGTTTGCATTCACCTGATGACTAAAGAATCACACCTCTTCATCGTCCGCCTTTAAAAGGATGTTAAGTGGACGTGTCTGTGTTGTAGTTTGCAGTAAAACTGTGATATTTGTGCCTTTCAGCCCAATACATCCAACTTCAGCACAAAAGATGTTAATATTATTTAAATCCTTTATATTAACTCTAGATTATGACACCTATCCGTGAGTCATGTTTTTATGACACATTCTGGAACAGGGAGGTAATAAGGACATGAAAAGACGGGTAATTCAGTAGAGGTCAAGGGGAGACAAAGGGTTGAGAAGAAAATAGAGGTAAGGGGGAAACTCATGGTCCACATGATGGGTGGAAAGCCTGAACAAGTCATGAGGCACGAGGACTGTAAGCAATGTGAGAACGAGGGTAGATGTACAATGAGTTGCGATTAGCGGGAAAAGAAGAGCTGAGAAAGAAAATAGGTGGTCAGAATCATTCGATGTAAAGCGATGTTTCAATGCGGGCGACTATGCATGTTGTACAACCGATCCCGTGAACAGAAAGCTGAATTCAGAAAATTTCGAGAACAGTAGTTAGTTTGTCTGTGGCTGTCAAGCTAGTGAGACGTAAATTCCTGGAGCTGTGTTAGAATAAGGAGTGTACTGTGACATTATGATAAGGTGGCCATGGTAGGCTTAGTATAAGTCATGAAGAGACATTATTAAGAAGCTAGTAGCTTTAACCAATTGAAGAGACTTGTGTTATTGAGAGTGTTCTCACTAATGTCGGCTTAGTATAAGTCATGAAGAGACATTATTAAGAAGCTAGTAGCTTTAACCAATTGAAGAGACTTGTGTTATTGTGAGTGTTCTCACTAGTGTAGGCTTAGGATAAGTCATGAAGAGACATTATTAAGAAGCTAGTGGCTTTCACCAATTGAAGAGACTTGTGTTATTGTGAGTGCTCTCACTGGTGTAGGTATAGTATAAGTCATGAAGAGACATTATTACGAAGCTAGTGGTTATGACCCTGTAGAGAGACTTGTGTTATTGTGAGTGTTCTCACGAATGTTAGGTATTATGTCGATCATGAGAGACATGATTAATGCAGTGAACAGCTACAGTCAATTGCAGACAATTGTTAAGTTGTGAGCAACATTGCCAAATTAAGCTTCCAGGGGACTGTAGAATGCTAGTGCCAGCATTCTGATATTGTAGTGTTAGAAAGAGAGATAGGAGAAAGATGAGAGTCAACCACCATGCGTGTGGCTATTGTACTTGTGAACTGTATGGGAGCTAGTCCTTGTGTGCAATAAATGTTAAATGTGTGAGTTTTCAATGGTGTTGGTGCCTGATTTGTTAATGCTAGCTGTGTTGTCTAGTCCTAGCGAGGAACGGACGATGGGGTATCAGTAACCAACGGGCATAACAGCGCGGAGTACAACAGAACGATCAACAGGCAGAAGTGACATCCACGGGCAGCTAGTCAATCGAGGTGACAGTCTGGGCAGCAACTGGCCATACCAGGCAGGGGTAACTTGAAGGGCGTACCAAGGCAGTTCGGCACATCCATGTCAGTGAAAGTGGCTGGCATCCAAGGTGGCTGGTTGAGGCAACTCGAGGGCTCAGATCTCAATGAGCTTTCTGTCGACATAGTATCAGCTTCAAGTTGAGTGAGGGCTCAGATTGCAAAGAGCTTTCTGTGACGTGTTCCAGCTTCAAGGAGAGGGAAGGCGCAGATCTCAGCGAGGTTCTGCTTACATCTCAACTGTCCAGTGTAAAAGGGCTCAGATCCTTACGAGCCTTCACAGCGGTCAACGGACACCCAGTACAAGACAACGAATGAAGGGGAGAAAGAGCTGTTACAATTCGTCAAAATGACAAACACTATCTGTTACACTCAAGAGTTTGAAAAATAGTATTTTCTTTGAACTTTTGTTACAAAGCATTGTGTTTACCAAAGAAGAGATATGGGAATCTGATGCAGTAATCATTTCTAGGCTTACGTGAGATTTATGGCCTGGAATTTGACCCCATGGTGCAGTGGCTACCAGACCTGTCTATTCACACATCGGTTGTCAGTCCATCAGTCCAGCCATATGTTTGGCTTTGCTCTTAGCATCGTTCACTGTCTATCCCGTGTTACAAGGGTTTGTTTGATGTCTCACAGACAGTCAAAGAGATTTCTCCCATTATAAGAAAACAATATAAATGAACTATCATCAATAGCCAGCAAAATTGGGCTTGAGATCAATCATGAAAAGACTAAAGTCATGAAAAGTTTAATCCCAACAGACGACAAAATATACACGGAAAACAAACCAGTAGAAGAGATCGATTACTTTACCTATCTTGGAAGTCACATTGATCGAGAAGGGGATACAAGCAAAGAAATTAGAATCAGAATAGCTAAAGCAGCAATGTCTTTCAGAAGCCTTCAAAAGTTGTGGAAATAAAAACTCATCAGCACAAACACAAAACTTAGACTATTCAAATCAAATGTACTATCAACCCTTACGTATGCGTGTGAAAGCTGGAAAACAACAAGAGATATAGAAACAAAGTTTAACGCATTCGAAAATAAATGTCTAAGGAAAATACTTGGTATAGCGTGGAACAAATTCAAAACAAACGAGGAAATTAGAGAAATCGCCAATCAACCACTAATATCTTCAGTAATAAAGAAAAGACGATGGTCATATGTTGGACATGTGATGAGAAGAGATAATAACCGAACAGCAAAGCACGCCCTCATATGGGAAACAACAGGTAAGAGGAAAAGAGGAAGACCCAGAGAGACACTGAGAAGAACATTGAAAAGAGAGGCAAGAGCAGCAGGATTCTGCTCCCTCAATGAGATAGAGCTGCTTGCACAGAACAGAGACAAATGGCGAGATTTGATAAAATATCTTTAAAAGAATTGAAAACTGCTAGAACAAAAATTCAGATAAGAGAAGGAGTATCTTAGTCTACGCCCTATGGGCCGGCTATGGCTCGAAAGGCCAATAGATAAGAAAACAATATGAGTTTCTTAAAAATTGGCCAAATTTATTTTTAAAAACAAAAAGCAGCCACATTTTTACGATAGCTTCATACTTTTTACAAAGTGCACATTGGTAAAAAAAAAGTCCAACATCAAAGAAAACAAATCCAACCTTAAGGGGTCACCAGAAGCAATAATTAGGAAGGTAAGAGGGGGGAAGAGGGAGAGAATGTTTGCCCCGCAACAAACTGTTGAATTTCAAGAATTTGTATTTTGAGTTCGTAATTTTGGGTTAATATAGAACACACCATAAACATATACTGTAACAGGGAAGTGAAGTTTTACAATTCACTATATCAGACTACTACATATGGATTAAGGGAGCCAGGTACACATTCTTACTCAGCTGGGTTGAGTGATGACCATCAAGCTGGTACCCAGCCCATATTTACTCCATCACTAAAGCCAACATGTTACCACAACACCACTCCCAGCCCATATTTACTTCAACGCTAAAGCCAACATGTTACCACAACACCACTCCCAGCCCATATTTACTCCATCACTAAAGCCAACATGTTACCACAACACCACTCCCAGCCCATATTTACTTCAACTCTAAAGCCAACATGTTACCACAACACCACTCCCAGCCCATATTTACTCCATCACTAAAGCCAACATCACATGTTATCACACTTCTCCCAGCCCATATTTACTCCATCGCTAAAACCAACATGTTACCACATTACCACAACACGGTACACCACTCCCAACACATATTTACTTCAACGCTAAAGCCAACATGTTACCACAACACCACTCCCAGCCCATATTTACTTCAACGCTAAAGCCAACATGTTACCACAACACTTCTCCCAGCCCATATTTACTTCAACGCTAAAGCCAACATGTTACCACAACACCACTCCCAGCTCATATTTATTTCAACGCGAAAGCCAACATGAACATGTTACCACAACACTTCTCCCAGCCCATATTTACTCCATCGCTAAAACCAACATGTTACCACATTACCACAACACGGTACACCACTCCCAACACATATTTACTTCAACGCTAAAGCCAACATGTTACCACAACACCACTCCCAGCTCATATTTATTTCAACACGAAAGCCAACATGAACATGTTATCACAACACTTCTCCCAGCCCATATTTACTCCATCGCTAAAACCAACATGTTACCATATTACCACAACACGGTACACCACTCCCAACACATATTTACTTCAACGCTAAAGCCAACATGTTACCACAACACTTCTCCCAGCCCATATTTACTTCAACGCCAGCGCCAACATGTTACCACAACACCACTCCCCATATTTATTTAAACGTGAAAGCCAACATGAACATGTTACCACAACGCCACTGAAGTGAAGTGAATTCTGAATCTTATATATATCTTTATCACTAATTAAAAACTGGTAGCAATATTAAAGAAGAACATAACATAAACAAAAAAAGTATTGAGCAATTAGACGAACAGAAGAAAGACAAGACAAACTGCAACGTTTCGCCAAAAGTCGAGAAAAAGCTTTTGCCTAAACGTTATAGTTTGTCCTGCCTTTCTATTCGGTTCGTCTATAACTAGTTGCTCACTCACACAGACTACTGCACCAGTGTCACTGTCACAGATGAGATGAGACTGACTCATAAATGATAATTTTAATATACTATACACATTGACTAAGAAGACTACTACTACTACTAATTATTATATGAAATTATTATATAATATATATTATATATTATATGTTTATTATTTTCTGCAGCTGCCCTGCATTATGATAATTATATTTTTAATGTGCAGAAAGTGCTAGTGCTGTAAAACTCAAATTAACATTAACTTTTTAAAAAACGTACTGGTATACTGCATGTGACTGTCGAATTGTTACATAATATCTGATATTATCTGACAGCCTCAACCACGTCCATTAGACCCATGCAAACACTACATCCTATAGACGCTCTTCTGTGACAGAAACAAAAATTGCTATTAGTCTATTGGAACGGTAAAATTGATAATTTTTTAGTCGATGTTCTCTGTCGCCGTAGAGTAAAATCGAATTTCATTCATTTATTTAAAAAAAAAAAAACAAAAAAAAAAAACCAAGACATGCAAGAAAGAAAAAGAAAATTTCTTTTTCATTTCAAGACAGTGAACAGTTTTATTAGCTGTGTGTTTTATCAATTACGTTGGACTTTTAGCATCAGAAATAAATTGAATGAGCGACTGTTTTTGTATTGTTCGGGGATCAAGAAATATTCAGATCCTACTTTTCCCCATTGTGGCTCCTCTGGTAACAAAGTCTGGACAAGCGAGAACGTAGGAATCGAGAGGAAATGCAACCCGGTACTCAGAAATATCATGCACTGAAAATCGTATTTATCGCAGCTTGATGTATGTCACAACGTCCACTTACGGTCTCTCTAAGGACGGGCCATGGAGAGAAGTGGTCGTTACATGAACGCAAAAGAAGATACATAATCCAAAACAATATTTTGAAACCTTACAAATCTTAATTTTCTTCTTCTTTTTTTTCTGCACTTAGGTTCAGCATTTAATCGGGGGGGGGGGGGGGTAAATCGCTCAATGTTTTCCGTTTACCACTCCCAGCCCATATTTACTTCATCGCTAAAGCCAACATGTTACCACAACACCACTCCCAACCCATATTTACTTCAACGCTAAAGCCAACATGTTACCACAATACCACTCCCGGTCCATATTTACTTCAACGCTAAAGCCAACATGTTACCACAACACCACTCCCGGTCCATATTTACTTCAACGCTAAAGCCAACATGTTACCACAACACCACTCCCAGCCCATATTTACTTCATCACTAAAGCCAACATGTTACCACAACACCACTCCCAGCCCATATTTACTTCATCGCTAAAGCCAACATGTTACCACAACACCACTCCCAGCCCATATTTACTTCATCACTAAAGCCAACATGTTACCACAACACCACTCCCAGTCCATATTTACTTCAACGCTAACGCCAACATGTTACCACAACACCACTCCCAGCCCATATTTACTTCATCGCTAAAGCCAACATGTTACCACAACACCAGTCCCAGCCCATATTTACTTCAACGCTAACGCCAACATGTTACCACAACACCAGTCCCAGCCCATATTTACTTCATCGCTAAAGCCAACATGTTACCACAACACCAGTCCCAGCCCATATTTACTTCATCGCTAAAGCCAACATGTTACCACAACACCAGTCCCAGCCCATATTTACTCCATCGCTAAAGCCAACATGTTACCACAACACCAGTCCCAGCCCATATTTACTTCATCGCTAAAGCCAACATATTACCACAATCCAACTCCCAGCCCATATTTACTCCATCGCTAAAGCCAACATGTTACCACAACACCAGTCCCAGCCCATATTTACTCCATCGCTAAAGCCAACATATTACCACAATCCAACTCCCAGCCCATATTTACTCCATCGTTAAAGCCAACATGTTACCACAACACCAGTCCCAGCCCATATTTACTCCATCGCTAAAGCCAACATGTTACCACACCAGTCCCAGCCCATATTTACTTTATCGTTAAAGCCAGCATATTATCAGCCTAACACAGCCTGCTAAAAGTAAAATTGGAAGGGAAAATACAAGGTAAAAGAGGCAGAGGCAGACCAAGACTAACATGGACGAGTAACATCAAAAGATGGACAAGTCAACCTATGACAATCTGCACCAAAGCAAGAGACAGAGTGGAATGGCGCTCCATGGTAGCCAACCTTCGATGTTTAGACGGCATCCAATGATGATGATGATGCTTTCCTTTACGAACGTAAACAACTGTTCGCATGTTGTTCTTCTTTCTGGCGCTCACCCAATGACTACTATTTATAGAGGAGTCGATAGACTTCTTCATCATCTGTCCTCAAAAGGACGTTAAGTGGGCGTAGAAGCGTTGTATAGTGGTTTATTTGCGCCTCTTAGCCCAACATATCCGACTTTAGCATGACGTGTTTTTTTTTAAGTACAAGGTTGCCTCCCCTACTCGCTTGGTCAGACTAGACATGTTAGACTGTTACTATAGGCACCGCAAAGAAGTGGAGTAGGGTCTGGATGGTTCTGGTTCACCGATTCTGGCGCAAGTCTTCAACGATGAATCGTTGACAGCTTTCAGTTCTATTGTTGTCAGGCATCTTGCCTCTGTTCATCACATATGTGTTAGAAGATAAACTCTGTTTCTTTCTCCCTATCTCTCTCTCTCTCTCTCTCGATATATGTATATATATATATATAATTCCCGAATCGGAAAGGCAGCTTCCACATTTGGTAAAGTTAAAGATAGAGCATGGGTCAACACCAATTTAGCACTCAGGACTAAGATTCAAATGTAACAAAGTTGTACACTTCTATATGGATCAGAAACTTGGACTACCTATGCTTGGCAGGAGAAAATATTAAACAGCTTGCATGTACGTTGCCTTCGCAAGATTATGAACATCAAATGGCAGGACAAAGTAACTAACTCTAATGTCTTACCACGAGCCAAACTCCCATCGATCATGGCAACACTTAGGATTCGTAGAATAAGGTGGCTGGGTCATGTAAGAAGAATGGCAAACAATCGTATTCCCAAAACAAATATTGTATGGCGAACTTAGGGACGGAAAGAGACCAAAGGGCAGACCAGTGCTGAGATATCAGGATGTTTGCAGGGCTTCCTTGAGGGAATTTTCTTTAAGTGAAAGGAGCTGGGAAAATGTGGCTGCGGATAGTAGCACATGGAGAGCAAACATAAAAATTTGCACAGCAACTTTCAAGACAGTGCTGATGTCAAATTCAGAAGACAAAAGGCACAAGAGAAAGGAGACAATGCCGGGTACTGCGGGTACACCTTGCTCGTTCTATGGATGGATCTGTCTGTCCAGGATTGGCAAATTCAGCCACAAGAAAAGATGTTCAGTAAAGCAGCACCCAGTATGAGACACTAATGCTTTACCAAACTACTGACTTATCATGATTGCTTGCTACCAACCGTCTGTCAAGACGCCAAAGGCCATATTATATATATATATATATATATATATATATATATATATATATATATATATATATATAAAGGACAAGGGGTAGGGTTCGATCCAAACTGACGGCTTCCGGGTTCACCCAGCTTTTAATAGGTACCGGATTTTTTTTCAGGGAAAGTGAAGCGGCACGGGCGTAATACCGACCACATTACCCCAAAAATCATGTGCCGAGGGTCTGTAAAATGTATGGTCACTAAAACCTTATTCCCTATACTCCACTTGGCGTGACGGGGGTACTTTACTTTTTTTAAATTTATATATATATATCATCATCATCGAGTGCCGTCTCCGTAACGAAGGTTGGCTACCATGGAGCGCCATTCTGCTCTGTTTCTTGCTTTGATGGTGCAGGTTGTCATAGGTTGATTATCCATCTTTTGATGTTACTCGTCCATGTTAGTCTTGGTCTACCGCTTTTACCTTGTATTTTCCCTTCCAATATTACTTTTAGTAGACTATTGTGTCTTTTAACATGCCCCAAAAATTTCATTGTTTGTCTTAATTGTGTTTAGTAGTTTTCTTTTCTTTTTAGTTGTTTTAAAACTTCATCATTTTCTTTTCATTTAATTCTCCCTATTCTTCTGTAAATCCACATTTCAAAGGCTTTAATTTTCTGTTCTGTTTTCTGGTCTAATGTCCATGTTTCTGCACCATACAGGAATATCGAAAAGATGTAACATTTTGCGATTCTTAGTTTTAGCCGTGATGATATTTGTTTTGTTGTTAGTATATTTTTCATGACATTAAAATTACTTTTTGCCGTACCTATTCTTTTGTTTATTTCAATTTTACATTTTCCATCATTGGTTATAGTATGTCCCATGTAGTTGTAGCTCTGGACTGTCTCCATATGTATTCCCTCAACTGTGATATTTATTTGTAGGTCTTGAGGATTTTCTTTGTTTATGGTCATAGTTTATACCAGACTGCATAATATGGTGGGAATCATTTCCGGTGAAGAAGTATGTTTACAACTCGGAAAAAAAAGTTTAATAAGTTTTTAATAGGCGTGGTCACCTACGCCAGCATGGTACTTAATAACTTAATATATTAAAGTAATACATTACAGAGTTATTACTTTAATATATTAGTGTTTGTAGAGCATGTGTGGAGAAGGGCGGGTTAGAATATTCAATCACAACAGGAAAAATAGAAGATATAAAGGTAAAGGTGGACAGGTAGAGAAGATACTGGATGGTTTAACGGCGTGGTGCAACGAGAGATCAACTGTAGAACTGTCTGTTGCAAAGCGCCCAAGATAGAGGGCTATTGAGGGGCATGGTGTCCAACGCATTCCGGCATAGACCATGAAAGAATGAATATTAATATAAAGAAAAGTGAAGAAGCATGAGCCAAACGCCACATTTAACATAGTGGATAGCGTATAGTAGAGAATATCTGTCAATATCGCGCTATGCCCATACTTTTTTTAACAAAATATGCAATCATCATCATCGAGTGCCTTCTCCGTAACGAAGGTTGGCTACTATGGATCGCCATTCTACTCTGTTTCTTGCTTTGATGGTGCAGGTTGTCATAGACTGACTTGTCCATCTTTTGATGTTACTCGTCCATGTTAGTCTTGGTCTGCCTCTGCCTCTTTTACCTTGTATTTTTCCTTCCAATATTACTTTTAGTAGGCTGTTGTGTCTTTTAACATGCCCCCACAAATTTAATTTGTCTTTTCTTAATTGTATTTAGTAGTTCTCTTTTTATTTTCAGTTGTTTTAAAACTTCATCGTTTGTTATCTTTTCTTTCCATCCAATTCTTCAATATTTTATATCCAAATATTCAATACTTTATTTATTTTAAAACTAAACAGTGGTGATTTTCTTTACCAGAAAAAAAAAAATAAATAAATAGTGTCAGTTTAATGCTGGGTAAGTCTAAAGTTTATAACTTTAACCGGGACTGAACCTCCTGAGCAGCTCGCTAACCTCTGTTCAACAGTATCTCTGTGTTTATGTCACGTTTATTTCTTCTGTACCGGCCGTACGCTAATGATGAAATTTGAAATGAAGGATTTTCGTCCATGACTTTGCAGCACCGGGGTGGCTCCCGGAGTTTCATGTTAGTCAGGAGGGATGTTGTCTAGTTTCAAGAGGGCTACTGTGAGATCGACGGTGGACATGTGAACTGGTTTATCATTTCACAAATTCACATTGCAGGGAGATCTTACGTTCTGCTGTTTGATGTGCGACGGGGATAATCCGACGTCTAATTGTGTTTCATATGTTCGGATTTGGAGTCTGAAACGACCTCGCATCATCAAGCGCTATACATAAAAAAAAAAAAAATATGACGATCGTCATTTTCAGGAGGACGTGAACTTCCGGTCAATATAGTGGATAGACGACAGGAACCATTGAGGCTCAGTCTTAAAAGTGTTCCTTGTCGCAGTTTCCTCATATCCCAAGTCCGGCTTGTTGCAGGAGCTACTGAGTTAAGTGCTCTCTGCACACCGTGAAATGTGCGTTTCGTCCGTTTTAATCGTATTTCGATATTCCGATTGCTTTCGATGAATGATGATATCGTATGATGGAGAACAGATGGCTGTGTTAACTTTCTGTGAGGTTTCGCCTTATGTCTGTTGGCGTGTGCTGAAACTGCTATGTTGTGGACTACAGCTACAATTCTTTGTTTGGAGATGAGATAGTAATTCGGATGATTCCACTGGCACGGGCAGTTGAGCAATTATCGAATTTAATTCGTTTGCAATAATACCGGGGCCTTCCATAACCATATTTCTTCTAACAGTCGTCCGTGCCGATAGTATTTACGGGGGTTTCCGAGTAGGGATATAAATAGCCTATTTGGTTAATTATATAAATAACTTTCCGGGAAGTCCATCCTATGCCATTAATATTGAAGTTTGACATATAAATATACGGGATTTTTAGCTGTATATTCAAGAGTTTAATTCGTTTTAATTGCTACAGGCAGGTACATACGTTTAATATAAATTAATTTATGAACATGCAGTACACATTTTCGTGAATAATTTGTTTTGTATCACTTAATTTCGACCTACTTTTACTTGCAAGACTTGGACTCTTCACCTCTATCTATCTCTCTTGCTTGCTGTTCAATTTTTACAACAAAAAATGATGTATAATTGTATATCAATTGTAATTTGTATCATACAAATGTTAAAATTATTTAATTATAGTTAATAATAATAGTCATAGTTGTTATAATATATCTAGTCACAAAGGCAGACAGGGATGTGAAATTTACTTTAATTAGTTAAAAATGTCAAGGTTCCTTTCCTCCCGTCCTTCCTGTCAGTGAGCGAGTACATTCAATATTAACATTCACTTAGTAGTCACTACTCACTGTAGTAGTGTACTACAGACCTACTGTCACAGTTTGAATAAACTAGGTTATTAGTTTCTTTCTCAGTTTCTCGTTCACTCAATAATTCGTTAACTGCCAAAAAGGAATGAAATATTCTTTTTCGTCATCAACCCTTGAAGAATGTAAGCAGGTGTTGTGCAGCCAAGATGTGATATTTTGCACATTTCTTTCAATACCTCCAACTTCATGGCATCTTTGAGCACAAGGTTACCTACACCCCTTGATTCTCACTCACTTGGTAGTCTGTTTTAAACTTTCAGGAGCACCACTTGGAAATAAAGTAGAGTCTGATAAGCTCTGTTGTTCATTGATTATTCTGATACAAGAATGTGGCTGTGGCAGCATCAAATTTAGGTCTAGGCTAAATAAGTTCTAGCTTTGGGCCTCATAAACCAAGGGGGCCTCAAACTTGTTTTTATTGTCATCTATATGATTGAATATCTCGCCAAGAACAGAGATGGATTGTGAAAAACACTACAAGAGCAACATCAAGAGGGCGTTCTTCTCGAGAATGCATGGAAAAAGACCAAGAGGAAGACCCAGAAGAAGATGGATAGAAGCAGTGACAGAGACATGTAACAACAAAGGAAAATCACTAATTCAGACAGTTCGAGCAGCTCAAGAACTACAAATGATATAATCACAACACCTTTTTGGTACCAGTGAGAAAGAGAAAAGAAGAAAGCAAGCAATTTTCATCCTGTCAGTTTTCAAGTTCTTTTACCATTGTCCATTTGGTCACAGAACTCAGGAAGTGACTATTGAAGTTTCCAAATGTTAGAAGTATATTATCTATAGTCAACTGTATCTAGTAGCAGGGAGCAGTTATTTCAACAATAATAATGTTCATGTCTAGTGCACACAGTAGCATCTAAATATATCATGCAGGAATTTATCAAATTCTTAAAATATTTTGTGAGAGTAGTAAAAAGTAGTAAAGTACCCCCGTCACGCCAAGTGGTGTATAGGGAATATGGTGTTAGTGACCATATATTTTACTGACCTTAGGCACATGATTTTTGGGGTAATGTGGTCAGTATTACGCCTATGCGGCTTCACTTTCCCTGAAAAAAAAACAGGTACCCATTAAGGGCTGGGTGAACCCGGAAGCTGTCGGTTGGGATTGAACCATACCTCTTGTCCTTTGTAGTCCTGTTCACTAACCACTGAGCTATCGTGGCTCCCATTTTTTGTGTGTGAGAGTCCACTTGTATAATGATTTCAGGCTATATATCGTTAGATGTTTTTCTATGAACTTAGCTTCAAAATATCAACTTTACTGTTCACAAATATATTGTATGTCAACAATTGCTTTCTTCAACAGTATGTCTAGGATATTGGAGGAATGTCGCCTTATACGTGAAATCATGGGCAAGCTAATGCAAGATATATCTACAGAAGTGGATTTTGATTATCTGAGGCCACATCTGATTACAATTTTTACCAAATCTGATCTCCAGAGGGCAGAGGTAAAAGAACTTCCATTTGTGAAATGCAATGATAATGTGTAGCAGATTAGATAACAAAAATGAACATGCACAACTACTGAAATGTATTTTAGTAAACTAATTCAATAGCATTTTTCTGTTTATTATTTATGTTTCCTAGTATTGGGACAGCTAGCCTGTCTCCTAAAATACAAAACAGTGCCGATCAGCACAAATAAACATCTTTTATATATATATGGTCTTTGGTGTCTTGGCAGACAGTTGGTAGCAAGCAATCATAAGTCAGTAGTTTGGTAAAAAAAAGCTATTTAAAAAATCTTAAACACAGCATATTATCTCCACTCTGTGTTATCAGTGTCAAACATGGACACTCACAACAAGAGTCAGAAAAGAAAGTTAGTCATCACAGAAGTGAGATTTTTGAGAGAAACTGTAGGAGTGAACAGGAGAAATAAAATGATCATGAGAAAGAGGTTATAAGATAATAGGTTGACATACATCCAGTCTTGAATTACATACAAAGACAACAAATACAATTGTTTGCCCACCTGAACAGAAGGCCTAGGATGCCTAACCACACAAGGTGCACACAAAAGTAGAACTTGAGTCAGACCTAGGTTATGTTAGAGCGACAACATCAGAGAAAATACAGCATCAAGTGTCGGTAACTGAGGCTGACAGAAGAACAAGAACCAGAATTTCGTATCTCCTTCCATGTCAGAGGCAGTTTTAAAAACAAGGAAGAAAAAAAGAGAGAGAACAATGTCTCACTGTATTCATTTGAATCTTCTCATCATCATGAAATCAGTGACTATTCAATATTTTCTTTGATGATGAAACAAGAAGTCACAGGAAACAAGGTCAGGTGATTATGTAGGCTGGGGGAGCAAAGGAATGTGGTGATGTTTTGCCAACAATTAATCTGTATTGACAGATGTGTGCAGGGGCACTGTCATGGTAAAGGGTCCAGTTACCAGTAAGCTACTTCCTAAAACAATGTCTACTCACAGCAATGCGAAGACATTGTAGAACAACTGTGTGGAATTCTCTATTAACTGTTTGGCCTCTAGTGGCACATTCATGGTGAATTAGTCCACCAGGTGGCTATAGGTTGGACAAGGATACTGCTGCTAATGTCTCCATCCTTGCAAATGACATTTACAAATCCTTTTAAAAGAAAGAGGAGTCGGCGCTAGCAGTCCTCAATCTTGATGATGCAGATAATTGTGTGGACTATGTATGGCACACTAGTAACCCTACATAGTGAGACAAGCTTTGACACATGGCTCGTGCACTGATGATGTGAAGAAAAGTGGTGCTATGTTTTGGTACCTGGACAATTGAGCCATGATATATATATCGCAGAGGTTGCCTCAAATCTATCATCTGCTTTTTCAATATATACACTGCCAGGTTAGCACAATTGAATAGTATTGGGATGGTTTAATATATACACAGATGGTTCTGCTACGGAAATCTTGGTTGCATATATACATAAATGGTTCTACAGGAATCTTGGTTCCATATATATATATATATATATATATATATATATATATATATATATAGATGGTTCTGCTACAGGAATCTTGGTTGCATATATACATAAATGGTTCTGCTACAGGAATCTTGGTTGCATATATACATAAATGGTTCTGCTACAGGAATCTTGGTTGCATATATACATAAATGGTTCTGCTACAGGAATCTTGGTTCCTTATATACATAGATGGTTCTGCTACAGGAATCTTGGTTACATATATACACAGATGGTTCTGCTACAGGAATCTTTGTTCCGTATATATATATATATATATATATATATATATATATATATATATATATATATATATATATATATATATATATATATATATATATATATATATATATATATATATATGGTTCTGCTACATGAATCTTGGTTTCATATATACATAAATGGTTCTGCTACAGGAATCTTGGTTCCATATATATATATATAGATGGTTCTGCTACAGGAATCTTGGTTGCATATATACATAAATGGTTCTGCTACAGGAACCTTGGTTCCATATATACATAGAAGGTTCTGCTACAGGAATCTTGGTTACATATATACATAGAAGGTTCTGTTACAGGAATCTTGGTTACATATATACATAGATGGTTCTGCTACAGGATTCTTAGTTACATATATACATAAATGGTTCTGCTACAGGAATCTTGGTTACATATATACATAGAAGGTTCTGCTACAGGAATCTTGGTTACATATATACACAGATGGTTCTGCTACAGGAATCTTGGTTACATATATACATAGATGGTTCTGCTACAGGAATCTTGGTTCCATATATATATAGATGGTTCTGCTACAGGAATCTTGGTTACATATATACACAGATGGTTCTGCAATAAATGCGACCAGCTTTGGAGGAAGGAAGTTTTTTTTTTCAGACTTGTTACCCCATGAAGAGCAAACTGAGGCAACTGCTGCTGGATAATTCTCAAGCATTTATAACATTGAAACTTAAGCCCTCAAAGTGACAGCAGAACTGGACAATCATCCTACACCAAAGTAACATGCTCAAGAAATTACTGTTAATACTACATATATATGACCCTTTTTGTCATGTCAGACCATCTAGAGGAGACTATTGTGTATTTTTTTAGGTTTTGTTTTTGTCGAACAGCTTCTCTCGTGGCTAATTCTACCAATGTTTGACAAACACACACGGCCACAGAATGAACAAGTCAGGCTCACTGATCCACAGGGTTTTCCATCCTTTTTCATGAGTCTTTTCTCTTCTAAGTGTTGCCTTAGCACAGTCTCAAATGATGTTATACCATTCCTTATACACGCTCTCCATGATGTGTGATCACTTACCAGATGTTCCCAGTCATTTTCACAGATGGGGAAGTCATTCAGAGATGATTTACAGATATCTCTATATTGTAGTTTAGGTCTGCTGATTTGTCTTTTTCTGTGTGTTAGTTCACCATTTAGTATTTGCCTGGAGATGCGTTTTTCTTCCATTTGCTGGACGTGCCCCAGCCATCGTAGTCTTCGACATCTGAGCATCGACATGATTTTTGGGGTCTTAGCACATTGCAGGACAGTTAAGTTGGTTATTTTGTCCTGCCATTGGTAATACTGAAGAATGCCTTATCAGTACTGAAAACGAAGGAATAGTGAGCTAGGTAACCCGAGGACAGTCTTAGTGCAGCTGTGCCATAATTTTCAAATAGTAGTGATGCAGTGGGTGTCATCACATTGCAGTTTGCAAGGAATGGGTATGCAGATAAACTGACCAAAGAAGGCACGAAACTGCCTCAAGAAGGTCATCTAGTCAGCTCTGCAGAAGTCATATTTAATATTAATGGGCAATATCACAAGGGATGTGTGGCGAAGTAGAATGCAGGCCCTGTGCAAGGTCAGACACTTGATAGCAAAGATCCTCTGACACAGAGAATCTAATATCTCTGCCTATGTACCGTCTTCAGCTCAAAAGGACAATAGATAGGTATAGCTCGTTCAGAAATTCGTGCCCACAGAGTTTATTAAATAATCTCAGAAACTGTTTGATGAATTTCTATAATTCTTTTCGTGAAATCTTAAGTTTCCACCGGCCTTCAGTCTGATTTTTTGCCCTACTGTCATGCATTTAGGAAAGATATTTTCTTATTTGAGGTATATAAAAATATGATTTTCTTGCTTGTCCTAAATTTTAGGATTTTACAATACCCTCATTTGTTATAATCAACTCACCAATTAAAAAGGCAAATTTCACGTGCACACCACACAATCTTAGCACCGTTTCGCACTCTTAACTTGTAAGATGTGCACTCTGAGGTTTTTTTTTTTTTTTTTGGTAATTTAATTTCCGGTTTCTTGTTAAATTGATCCAGAGGCCTATTTTGAAAAATATTTACTATTAATGAATATTCCTGTATGTGTGATAATTTGTAAGCTGTTGTGAAGTGACTACTTGATTTTTAAAACCATGAAGAGTTTAAAGTGTAAATTCATCGCTATGCAAAAGGTAACTGTGTTATTGTACATGTTCTTTTGCAAGGAATCTAAAAGGGGTCGGTTATATTACTATTCAGTATATTACGGATACGCCTTTGGCTTGCATTGTTAGAAAATTAACATAATTTACAGTAAAATCTAATGTTTAGTGCATGTGGTTTGATATTTTCCTAAAATTATATAACACAAAATGATTTGTGCAAAATTCAGACTACCTTTGTACTTAAATGTTAAAAAATCTGAAGGTCGGTGAAAAAATAAGATTTCATGAAAAAAAATTACAGAAATTCATCAAACAGTTTCTGAAATAATTGATCAACTCTGTGGACACGAATTTGTGAACGAACCATAGAATATTACCAGTCTATAAACAAGACCACCCAAAATAAAATGCAGGGGAGGGATATTATCAACTCTCAAGGAAAGATCAAGTTATCATATTCTTGTCTCAGCAATGGCCACAACAGAATGAGGCACCAGATGTACTCCAAACTCAAGATAGATACCACCAGTATGTGTCACTGCACCCAGGCAGTCATCACAGCTGCTTGCTGACTTTTCTGGTGGCTTAAGGTAGAGTAAAAAACAACAATCTGCAATTTCATTGATCTAAAAAAAAACTTTTGACAGCATACATAGATTGTTCTTGTGGAATATCTTGAAACATGACAGAATGCCACCAAAAAGTACCAACAGTATAAAAGACATAAGATGACTGCTATACTTGCACAGTTCACATAGAGGAGGGAATGAGTGATTGGTTTCAAATTGAAAAAAGAGTAAAAAACAGGGATATATATATGCTATTTGGAATTACCATTGATTTTATAATGAGTAAATGTTGCAATGGCAATATTGGCATTAAATAGAATGACAAGGATTACTTGGAAGATCTAAGTTTTGCAGTTTATAGAGCGCTCCTAAGTGACAATATTAACAAGATGCAAAATATCCCAGGTACCTTATCATCCATGGCATAAAAAATAAGACTTGAAATCAACAGAGATAAAACAAAAATAATGAAAAATAACAATACTCCAGAGGGCAATATATATCTCAATCACCAGGCATTGGAAAGAGTAGACGACTATTTATGTCTTGGTAGTAATATAGATCAAGAAGGTGAAACAAAGAAAGAGATCAGAAGCAGAATAGCAAAAGCAGCGGCGAATTTTGAAAACCTGGATAAAATATGGAAATAAAATATCATCATCAAGTACCAAGCCTGCTGGCATAGGTGATCATGTCTCTCCACAACTTTCATTCACAACAGTTATTTATCATTTCTATTGTTGACCCTCTGCCAAGCCATTCTCTTAAGCTGTCTGGTATCTTTTTTCTTTGCTTCCCTCTATCTCTTTGTCCCTCAATTTTCCCAGTTGTTACAATTTATTCCAGGTATTCTCTTCTCATAACATGGCCAAAAAATGATGATTGTTTCTTCCTAATATTGGAAATTAGCCCTCTTTTTGCTTTGACCTCTTTCAGAACATTTTCATTACTCTTCTTAGCTGTCCATGGTATTCTCAACATTCTTCTGTAAAACCACATTTCTACAGACTCCACTGATTTTCTTGTCTGTTGTCCTATTGTCCATGATTCACATCTATATGTTAAGACTGGCTCTACATAACATTTAAGAACTCTTTTTCTAAATAAAATATATAAAATTTTCTAAAGAAAACCAAACTTAGAATATACTACTCAAATGTATTATCAACTCTTACCTATGAATGTGAAAGCTGGAATATAACAAAAGAGATTGAGAGAAAACTCAACGCATTTGAAGACAAATGTCTAAGAAAAATATTCTGTGTACAATGGAATAATTCAAGACTAATATTGAAAGAAGAGAAATGGCCATGCAATCAATGATCGCATCTACAATTAAGGAAAAGAAGATGGACACACACTGGACATGTGTTGTAAGAGACAACAAGAGAATTCCAAAACAGGCTCTTCTGTGGGAAACATCAGGATACAGAAGAAGAGGAAGACTTGGAGACACTGAAAAGAACAATTATAAGAGAAGCAAAACTGGCAGGCATAGACTTATCATATAAGATTGAACATCTCACCCAGAAAAGAGGTTGGTGGCAAAAAATACTACAAACCTTATGTGACATTTAACGTCACAGGCAGGATCAGGATCAAAACCAAGAAGGTAAGGTTAGCTTGCTCCTGCTATTCATTAGAATTATTGTTATAATTGACTTTATTCATATTTATTTATATATTTTTCATATTATTTATTATATAACTAATGAATTGGCTGCTTTTGTGTTATTGGAATATGCTAACAAATTTATGTTATATAATATTCTTTTACAGGGTAGAAATAAGGCAAATGTTGACATTATGCTTAAAGTCTGTGAAACTGCTGGTAATTTGAGTATGCCAGATTTTTTACAGTTTGCTGCTGCCATAAAAGTGGACTATGAACATGTCTTTGATCAAATCAACAAAGAATACAAGATGAGAACACAAAAAGATTTGCCAATTGTTCAGGTAAAAATATCCATAATGATTGAATTAATGGTTTCCAGATTGATGTCAGCTAATTGAATAGTTTCTATATTTAAACTTTTTCTTCTTTTGTATTAGCCCAAGAGCTACTTCTTTTCCTTGTCTTCCTTTAGAAATTGAATGTTCATATTTGCATTGTGTCATGATTGACAGCCAGCAGTGATAGCTACATTTGTTGGTCTGACACATGAACACAATCTATAAACATTATCTGTGGTCTTATTATCAACAGAGATAACACACAAAAACCTACAAGTGGATAACAAAGTAGTTGGAAATAACCTAGAAAGAGCCCAGATTGGTAAGGAGAAAAATATTAAAAGGGTACAAAGTCATAGAGGTGAGTTTGTAGGCTAATCACAGGATTCTCATGTTATAAACAGCTTAGGTGACTTGGGTGTCATGTGAGATAGTGGAAGGTGAAGGACATTATTAACGATTCAAGATTTGTGACTCAAGTTGAGTAGATGTGTTTTGAGATGTCAGCTACTAGAGAGAGGTTAACATCTAGGTTGTAGTTTACTTAAAACAATATCACAGTGAGAGCTGACATCCAGAATACAAGATGTTAGAATATTAGAGTAGTTGATTAGTAGAGATGGTCCAAAGGAGTTATGAACTTGAATAGTTTGAAGATATATTGATATGGAAGTCAGTATTCACCATGTTGTTATTTCGTATTAAATAGTTGCCAATCATACTTGACATGAGTTCTCCTTCAACTTATCTCATTGCATTGTGAGTGCAAGTTGTTGTAGAGGAATGGAGAGAGAGGAAACATGTGGAAACTTGACATTTGATAGATGAAACAAGGGATTTTAAAACTGCAAGTAGAAGTAAATAATATTGGAGATAGAGATTTACTATTAATTGGATGAATAACTATCAAACGTCTGGTAGAATAAATCTACCTGAAATTAAGAACAGATGAACTCCCTGAAGCCACAGTCATTTAAAACAACACGTTAGTACAATATACGATCAAGCAACGATGAAGTTTGTATGCACTGATTGAGATGCAACATTGTGTGATGGCTTGATAACTAAACAGTATCAAAGTATATATTAGTGTCTTATGCTTAATGCTGTTTTCTCTTGTGGCTGAATCTGCCAAAATTGAAAAGAAGATCCAACCACATAATGAACAAGATGCATTTGTGGTGCCCGGCCTTATCTCCCTTCTCCTGTGCCTATTGTTATCTGACTCCGAAATCAAAGCTTCCTTGAATGTTGCTGTCCTGTTTTTTATTTTTCTTTTCCATGTGCAATGATCCAGACTTTCCAAGTGTCTTTTGCTAATCGAGAATTCACTCAAGGAAGCCCTGCAAATATCCTTATATCTCAGTACTGGTCTGGTTTGGGTTTCTTTCCATCCCTAATTTTGCCATAAAATTATTGTTTGGAAATACAATTGTTATTTTTTCTTCTCACATGACCCATTCACCTTAGTCTCCAGCTCCTATGTGTTGCCATGATGGATGGAAGTTTGGCTATTTGCAAGATGTTAGAGTTGATTACTTTATCCTGCCATTTGATCTCGAAAAGCCAAGGCACATGAAAACTGTTTAACCTCTTCTGCCTAGTTAGTCCAGGTTTCTGATCCATATAGAAATTTACAAAGCACACAACTTTGGTAAATTAAAATCTTAATCCTGAGTATTAGTTTGATATTGGCCCATGCTTTAGTTTAAGTTTACCGAATGTCTTTCTGATTTGGGTATTTATCCTTTCATCAAGCGAGATGGTGGCTGTGACCATAGAACCCAGGTAGGTGAATTTCCCCACAGATTCAAGGAATGTGTTATTTAATGTTATAGTTGTGGCTATGGCTTTACCCTGTTGGGGAACCTCAGTTTTCTGGACTTTTATGGACAAGGATAATAAGTCACATGGTCTAGCTAGATTGTTAATCATTGACTACAGGATAGTTTCATGAGTAACCAGTGCTGAAGTTATAAGTCACATGGAAAAGCTAGATTGTCAATCATTGACTATAGGATAGTTTCATTGTGAGTAACCAATGCTGAAGTTATAAGTCACATGATCTAGCTAGATTGTCAATCATTGACTGTAGGATAGTTTCATTGTGAGTAACCAGTGCTGAAGTTATAAGTCACATGATCTAGCTAGATTATCAATCATTGACTATAGGATAGTTTCATTGTGAGTAACCAATGCTGAAGTTATAAGTCACATGATCTAGCTAGATTGTCAATCATTGACTCTAGGTTAGTTTCATTGTGAGTAACCAGTGCTGAAGTTATAAGTCACATGATCTAACTAGATTGTCAATCATTGACTATAGGATAGTTTCATTGTGAGTAACCAGTGCTGAAGTTATAAGTCACATGATGTAGCTAGATTGTCAATCATTGACTATAGGATAGTTTCAAAGTGAGCAACCAATGCTGAAGTTATAAGTCACATGATCTAGCTAGATTGTCAATCATTTACTATAGGATAGTTTCATTGTGAGTAACCAATGCTGAAGTTATAAGTCACATGGTCTAGCTAGATTGTTAATCATTGACTACAGGATAGTTTCATGAGTAACCAGTGCTGAAGTTATAAGTCACATGGAAAAGCTAGATTGTCAATCATTGACTATAGGATAGTTTCATTGTGAGTAACCAATGCTGAAGTTATAAGTCACATGATCTAGCTAGATTGTCAATCATTGACTGTAGGATAGTTTCATTGTGAGTAACCAGTGCTGAAGTTATAAGTCACATGATCTAGCTAGATTATCAATCATTGACTATAGGATAGTTTCATTGTGAGTAACCAATGCTGAAGTTATAAGTCACATGATCTAGCTAGATTGTCAATCATTGACTCTAGGTTAGTTTCATTGTGAGTAACCAGTGCTGAAGTTATAAGTCACATGATCTAACTAGATTGTCAATCATTGACTATAGGATAGTTTCATTGTGAGTAACCAGTGCTGAAGTTATAAGTCACATGATGTAGCTAGATTGTCAATCATTGAATATAGGATAGTTTCAAAGTGAGCAACCAATGCTGAAGTTATAAGTCACATGATCTAGCTAGATTGTCAATCATTGACTATAGGGTAGTTTCATTGTGAGTAACCAATGCTGAAGTTATAAGTCACATGATCTAGCTAGATTGTCAATCATTGACTATAGGATAGTTTCATTGTGAGTAACCAGTGCTGAAGTTATAAGTCACATGATCTAGCTAGATTGTCAATCATTGACTATAGGATAGTTTCATTGTGAGTAACCAATGCTGAAGTTATAAGTCACATGGTCTAGCTAGATTGTCAATCATTGACTATAGTATAGTTTCATTGTGAGTAACCAATGCTGAAGTTATAAATCACATGATCTAGCTAGATTGTCAATCATTTACTATAGGATAGTTTCATTGTGAGTAACCAATGCTGAAGTTATAAGTCACATGATCTAGCTAGATTGTTAATCATTGACTACAGGATAGTTTCATGAGTAACCAGTGCTGAAGTTATAAGTCACATGGAAAAGCTAGATTGTCAATCATTGACTATAGGATAGTTTCATTGTGAGTAACCAATGCTGAAGTTATAAGTCACATGATCTAGCTAGATTGTCAATCATTGACTGTAGGATAGTTTCATTGTGAGTAACCAGTGCTGAAGTTATAAGTCACATGATCTAGCTAGATTGTCAATCATTGACTATAGGATAGTTTCATTGTGAGTAACCAATGCTGAAGTTATAAGTCACATGATCTAGCTAGATTGTCAATCATTGACTATAGGTTAGTTTCATTGTGAGTAACCAGTGCTGAAGTTATAAGTCACATGATCTAACTAGATTGTCAATCATTGACTATAGGATAGTTTCATTGTGAGTAACCAGTGCTGAAGTTATAAGTCACATGATGTAGCTAGAATGTCAATCATTGACTATAGGATAGTTTCAAAGTGAGCAACCAATGCTGAAGTTATAAGTCACATGATCTAGCTAGATTGTCAATCATTTACTATAGGATAGTTTCATTGTGAGTAACCAATGCTGAAGTTATAAGTCACATGATCTAGCTAGATTGTCAATCATTGACTATAGGATAGTTTCATTGTGAGCAACCAATGCTGAAGTTGTAAGTCACATGGAATAGCTAGATTGTCAATCATTGACTATAGGATAGTTTCATTGTGAGCAACCAATGCTGAAGTTATAAGTCACATGGTCTAGCTAGATTGTCAATCATTGACAATAGGATAGTTTCATTGTGAGTAACCAGTGCTGAAGTTATAAGTTACATGATCTAGCTAGATTGTCAATCATTGACTATAGCATAGTTTCATTGTGAGCAACCAATGCTGAAGTTGTAAGTCACATGGAATAGCTAGATTGTCAATCATTGACTATAGGATAGTTTCATTGTGAGCAACCAGTGCTGAAGTTATAAGTCACATGATCTAACTAGATTGTCAATCATTGACTATAGGATAGTTTCATTGTGAGTAACCAGTGCTGAAGTTATAAGTCACATGATCTAGCTAGATTGTCAATCATTGAAGATAGGATAGTTTCATTGTGAGTAACCAATGCTGAAGTTATAAGTCACATGATCTAACTAGATTGTCAATCATTGACTATAGGATAGTTTCATTGTGAGTAACCAATGCTGAAGTTATAAGTCACATGATCTAGCTAGATTGTCAATCATTTACTATAGGATAGTTTCATTGTGAGTAACCAATGCTGAAGTTATAAGTCACATGGTCTAGCTAGATTGTCAATCATTGACTATAGGTTAGTTTCATTGTGAGTAACCAATGCTGAAGTTATAAATCACATGATCTAGCTAGATTGTCAATCATTGACTATAGTATAGTTTCATTGTGAGTAACCAATGCTGAAGTTATAAGTCACATGATCTAGCTAGATTGTCAATCATTGACTATAGGGTAGTTTCATTGTGAGTAACCAATGCTGAAGTTATAAGTCACATGATCTAGCTAGATTGTCAATCATTGACTATAGGATAGTTTCATTGTGAGTAACCAGTGCTGAAGTTATAAGTCACATGATCTAGCTAGATTGTCAATCATTGACTATAGGATAGTTTCATTGTGAGTAACCAGTGCTGAAGTTATAAGTCACATGATCTAGCTAGATTGTCAATCATTGACTATAGGATAGTTTCATTGTGAGTAACCAATGCTGAAGTTATAAGTCACATGATCTAACTAGATTGTCAATCATTGACTATAGGATAGTTTCATTGTGAGTAACCAATGCTGAAGTTATAAGTCACATGATCTAGCTAGATTGTCAATCATTGACTATAGGATAGTTTCATTGTGAGTAACCAATGCTGAAGTTATAAGTCACATGGTCTAGCTAGATTGTCAATCATTGACTATAGGATAGTTTCATTGTGAGTAACCAATGCTGAAGTTATAAGTCACATGGAATAGCTAGATTGTCAATCATTGACTATAGGATAGTTTCATTGTGAGTAACCAATGCTGAAGTTATAAGTCACATGGTCTAGCTAGATTGTCAATCATTGACTATAGTATAGTTTCATTGTGAGTAACCAATGCTGAAGTTATAAATCACATGATCTAGCTAGATTGTCAATCATTGACTATAGGATAGTTTCATTGTGAGTAACCAATGCTGAAGTTATAAGTCACATGATCTAACTAGATTGTCAATCATTGACTATAGGATAGTTTCATTGTGAGTAACCAATGCTGAAGTTATAAGTCACATGATCTAGCTAGATTGTCAATCATTGACTATAGGATAGTTTCATTGTGAGTAACCAATGCTGAAGTTATAAGTCACATGGTCTAGCTAGATTGTCAATCATTGACTATAGGATAGTTTCATTGTGAGTAACCAATGCTGAAATTATAAGTCACATGGTCTAGCTAGATTGTCAATCATTGACTATAGGATAGTTTCATTGTGAGTAACCAATGCTGAAGTTATAAGTCACATGGTCTAGCTAGATTGTCAATCATTGACTATAGGATAGTTTCATTATGAGTAACCAATGCTGAAGTTATAAATCACATGATCTAGCTAGATTGTCAATCATTGACTATAGTATAGTTTCATTGTGAGTAACCAATGCTGAAGTTATAAGTCACATGATCTAGCTAGATTGTCAATCATTGACTATAGGATAGTTTCATTGTGAGTAACCAATGCTGAAGTTATAAGTCACATGATCTAGCTAGATTGTCAATCATTGACTATAGGATAGTTTCATTGTGAGCAACTAATGCTGAAGTTATAAGTCACATGGAATAGCTAGATTGTCAATCATTGACTATAGGATAGTTTCATTGTGAGCAACCAATGCTGAAGTTATAAGTCACATGATCTAGCTAGATTGTCAATCATTGACTATAGGATAGTTTCATTGTGAGCAACCAATGCTGAAGTTATAAGTCACATGATCTAGCTAGATTGTCAATCATTGACTATAGGATAGTTTCATTGTGAGTAACCAATGCTGAAGTTATAAGTCACATGGAATAGCTAGATTGTCAATCATTGACTATAGGATAGTTTCATTGTGAGCAACCAATGCTGAAGTTATAAGTCACATGATCTAGCTAGATTGTCAATCATTGACTATAGGATAGTTTCATTGTGAGCAACCAATGCTGAAGTTATAAGTCACATGATCTAGCTAGATTGTCAATCATTGACTATAGGATAGTTTCATTGTGAGTAACCAGTGCTTAAGTTATAAGTCACATGATCTAGCTAGATTGTCAATCATTGACTATAGGATAGTTTCATTGTGAGTAACCAGTGCTGAAGTTATAACAACAAATAAAAAAAAAAATAAAAACTCAGAGACACTAACCCCCCCCTCCCCCCCCCTCCCTAAATCATCATATACATATTCCAACCTAGTACTGATAAGCCAGAGACACCTCACACATCTATATTTTATGCTATGAGATTACCTTTTCCAACAGTAAAAGAAATGATGCAGTCATTTTATCATGTTCACATTTCCCACACAAATTACTCTTCCTCAGGTTTCTGATATTGACAAAATGGCAGCTCCATTCACAGAACATTCTCAACAGATCTCAGCATCTGTGGGATCTACACGACCTCGTACAAATGAACCGTTTCCTGTGAGTGTTTTTCGGTCTGCTGGAGTGTCAGTATCACAAACAAGTGGAAGTGGCACTTTAACGTCCAATGAAACATCTAAACTAAATCCTGTGAATGTTTCTCAGTCTGCTGGAGTGTCAGTATCACAAACAAGTGGAAGTAGCACTTTAACTTCCAATGAAACATCTAAACTAAATCCTGTGAGTGTTTCTCGGTCTGCTGGAGTGTCAGTATCACAAACAAGTGGAAGTAGCACTTTAACGTCCAATGAAACATCTAAACTAAATCCTGTGAATGTTTCTCAGTCTGCTGGAGTGTCAGTATCACAAACAAGTGGAAGTAGCACTTTAACTTCCAATGAAACATCTGAACTAAATCAAGCACCATTAGGAATCAGCTATGTTTCTTATGGTCCTGCAGTTCCATGCCCTTCAGATCAGACAATTTTAGATCTGCCTGAACTTTACGGTTCAATGCAGCCACCACATGCCATGTTCGGAAGCCCTCAAGCACTTGATGTTAACAGCACAGCAGAAAGTCTGAGATCAAACCAAAGCCAGTCAATTTTAGGAGAAATTCAGGATCAAAATAGTAAGAGTAATAAATGTATCAATAAAAACTATACACATACACAGAGAGAGAGAGAGAGAGAGAGAGAGAGAGAGAGAGAGAGAGAGAGAGAGAGAGCGCGAGCTAAATGGACAGATGAAGGACAAGAGTCTCTCCTAATTTTTCTTTCTTGTTGCAATGATCCACTTGTTAATTTCTCAGTGCTTCAGTTTACTTCATGTTGTTGTTGATACTGGTTTTGTTTATTTTATTTTTAAGGCATGATTTTTTATATTTGTGCGTGTATACAACTAGCATCAAGTGGTTTGATGATACCTCATAATTTGTCAACGATTCATCAGTTGCTAAACAAGCAGACATTTACTGATAACTTTAATTAGTTATTGAATGTTTTGTTAACTCTTTCTGTATGTTTTGATGCATTTTGCGCCATACCGATTTCAGCTGTGTACATTTCACCGCATGGTGCGTCACTCTTAATTTCATTAGTGTGAACCGTCATCAAACCATATTTATTTTACACGTCTTGTATCAGCTTGGTTTTGGTCAAATCTAATACTTTATTCAATTATCTAAAAATTCATATATAGTATATTATATAAATATGTAGACTGATTCTTAAAAACATGAAAAATATTGTCTCTGAGATCTCTTCAAGAATCTCTTTAGATATGAATATCAAAAAGACTAAAGCTATGATCATTTAAAAAAAAAAAAAAAAAAAAAGTAAAGTACCCCCGTCACGCCAAGTGGCATATAGGGAATATGGTGTTAGTGACAATAAATTTTACAGACCTTCAGCACATGATTTTGTGGGTAATGAGGTTGGTATTATGCCCATGCCGCTTTACCTTCCCAGAAAAAAATAATCCGGTACCCATTAAAGGCTGGGTGAACCAGAAGCCGTCGGTTGGGATCGGACCTCTTGTCCTTTGTAGTCCAGTTCACTAACCACTGAGCTATCGCGGCTCCCAAATGATGATCATAAACAATGAAAATTCTCAAGACCTACTAATAAATATACTAACATCAAAACAAAAAACACCAGCGCTAAAACTAAAAATAATGTTGCATCTTCTCAATATTCCTGTATGGTGCAGAAACATTGACATTAGACAAGATAAGAGAACAGAGAATTGAAGCCTTTGAAATGTGGATTTATAGAAGAATAAGTAGAATTGGATGGAAAGAAAAGAAAACAAATGAGGAAGTTTTAAAACAACTAAAATTGAAAAGAAAACTACTAAACACAATTAGAACAAGACAAATGAAATTGTTGAGGCATGTTAAAAGACACAACAGCCTAATAAAAGTAATATTGGAAGGGAAAATACAAGGTAAAAGAGGCAGAGGCAGACCAAGACTAACATGGATGAGTAACATCAAAAGATGGACAAGTCAACCTATGACAATCTGCACCATCAAAGCAAGAGACAGAGTGGAATGGCGCTCCATGGTAGCCAACCTTCGATGCGGAGACGGCACTCGATGATGATGATGAAGTCTCTTCCACTGCATTGCTAAAATGCTTCTGTATGGAAAGAGTTAATGCTTCTATGATTGAACAATCTGGTAGTGATCTGTTAGTCATTGAATGCAATGAATGCTTTATGTGTTACAGAATCATTTGGTGATTATTTGGGAATAGACAAGAAGAAGACAATATTTTGAAAACCATTTCTGATCTCAGAAATAACAAACAATTTTGAGCTATTTTGTATTGGCTTTAGTAATCTTCCTTTCATTCATAATTTTATTTTAACTGTCCATTAATTTATAGTTACCATAGTCCATCCATTAATTTATAGTTACTATAGTCCGTCCTTAAATTTACAGTTACCATAGTCCGTCCATTAATTTATAGTTACCATAGTCCATCCATTAATTTATAGTTACCATAGTCCGTCCATTAATTTATAGTTACTATAGTCCGTTTATTAATTTATAGTTACCATAGTCCATCCATTAATTTATAGTTACTATAGTCCGTCCATTAATTTATAGTTACCATAGTCCATCCATTAATTTATAGTTACCATAGTCCGTCCATTAATTTATAGTTATCATAGTCCATCCATTAATTTATAGTTACTATAGTCCGTCCATTAATTTATAGTTACCATAGTCCATCTAATGACTATCATCAATAGCCAGCAAAATTGGGCTTGAGGTCAATCATGAAAAGACTAAAGTCATGAAAAGTTTAATTCCAACAAGTGACAAAATATACATGGAAAACAAACCAGTAGAAGAGATCGATCACTTTATCTATCTTGGAAGTCACATTGATCGAGAAGGGGATACGAGCAAAGAAATTAGAATCAGACTGGCTAAAGCAGCAATGTCTTTCAGAAGCCTTGAAAAGTTGTGGAAATCAAAACTCATTAGCACAAACACAAAACTTAGGCTATTCAAATCAAATGTACTATCAACCCTTACGTATGCGTGTGAAAGCTGGAAAACAACAAGAGATATAGAAACAAAGTTGAACGCATTCGAAAATAAATGTCTAAGGAAAATACTTGGTATAGAATGGAACGAATTCAAAACAAACGAGGAAATTAGAGAAATCGCCAATCAACCACTAATATCTTCAGTAATAAAGAAAAGACGATGGTCATACGTTGGACATGTGATGAGAAGAGATAATAATCGAATAGCAAAGCAAGCCCTCATATGGGAAACAACAGGTAAAAGAAAAAGAGGAAGACCCAGGGAGACACTGAGAAGAACATTGATGAGAGAGGCAAGAGCAGCAGGAATCGGCTCCATCAATGAGATAGAACTGCTTGCACAGAACAGAGACAGATGGCGAGATTTGATAAAATATCTTTAAAAGAAAACTGCTAGAACAAAAATTCATATAGGAGAAGGTGTATCTTGGTCTACGCCCTATGGGCCGGTTACGGCTCGAAAGGTCAATAGATAGATAGATAGATAGTCCATCCATTAATTTATAGTTACCATAGTCCGTCCATTAATTTATAGTTATCATAGTCCATCCATTAATTTATAGTTACCATAGTCCATCCATTAATTTATAGTTACCATAGTCTGTCCATTAATTTATAGTTACCATAGTCCGTCCATTAATTTATAGTTACCATAGTCCGTCCATTAATTTATATAGTCCGTCCATTAATTTATAGTTACCATAGTCTGTCCATTAATTTATAGTTACCATAGTCCATCCATTAATTTATAGTTACTATAGTCCGTCCATTAATTTATAGTTACTATAGTCCATCCATTAATTTATAGTTACTATTGTCCGTCCATTAATTTAGGGAACCATAGTCCGTCCATTAATTTATAGTTACCATAGTCCGTCCATTAATTTATAGTTACCATAGTCCATCCATTAATTTATAGTTACTATAGTCCGTCCATTAATTTAGGGAACCATATATATGGCCCTTTTCATCTTGTCAGACGGTCTAGTGGAGGCTATTGCGTATTTTTTTGAGGTATTGTTTTTGCCGAACAGCTTCTCTCGTGGCTAATTCTACCAATGTTTGACAAACACACGCGGTCACATAATGAACAGGTCAGGCTCGCTGGTCCACAGGGTTTACCATCCTTTTTCATGAGTCTCTTCTCTTCTAAGTCCTGTCTTAGAACAGTCTCAAATGTTGTTATACCGTTCCTTATACGTGCTCTCCATGATGTGCGATCACTTGCCAGATGTTGCCAGTCGTTTTCACAGATGGAGAAGTCTTTCAGAGATGATTTGCAGATATCTCTATATCGTAGTTTAGGTCTGCCGATTTGTCGTTTTCCGTGTTTTAGCTCGCCATATAGTATTTGCCTAGGAATGCGTTTTTCTTCCATCCGTTGGACATGCCCCAGCCATCTTAGCCTTCGACTTCTGAGCATCGACATGATTGTTAGGGTCTTAGCACGTTGCAGGACAGTTAAGTTGGTTATTTTGTCCTGCCATTTGATGTGCATTATTTTGCGGAGACATCGCATGTGGAAGACATTTAGTCTTTTTTCCTGGTTTGAGTAGGTTGTCCAGGTTTCGGATCCATATAGTAGTGTGCTAAGCACACAAGTTTGATATATTAAGAGTTTAGTCTTTTGAGTTAGTTTCGTGTTGTTCCATGCCCTTTTTGTGAGTTTGCCGAAGGTCGTAGCTGCCTTACCAATTCGACAGTTTATTTCTTCATCAAGAGAGATGGTTTGCGTAACTGTGGATCCAAGATATGTAAATTTCTGTACTGATTCTAGTGGGCAGTCTTTTAGAGTAATAGATATAGGTTTGAAGTCACCTTGATTTAGTATTACTGTCTTCTGAACATTAATTGACAGTGAAAAAAGGTCGCATGCTTTATCCAGGTTGTTGATCAGCGACTGTAGGGTGGCCTCACTATGAGCGACTAGGGCTGCATCGTCAGCAAATAAAAATTCTTTAAGTAGGGCAACATTTGTTTTGGTTTTTGCTCTTAGTCGTGCTAGGTTGAACAGTGAGCCATCTGGTCTAGTGCGAATGTAAATATCTCCTGAGCTGTTTTCGAAGGTGTAATTTAGGAGGGCAGCAAAAAATATACCAAAAAGGGTGGGGGCGAGGACACATCCCTGTTTCACTCCTTTGTTGACTTTGAAATTCTCTGATGGACTCCCATCAAAATGGACTTTGCCATTCATGTCTTCATGGAAGGAAATTATCAGCCTAAAGGGAACCATAGTCCGTCCATTAATTTATAGTTACCATAGTCTGTCCATTAATTTATAGTTACCATAGTCTGTCCATTAATTTATAGTTACCATAGTCCGTCCATTAATTTATAGTTACCATAGTCCGTCCATTAATTTATAGTTACCATAGTCTGTCCATTAATTTATAGTTACCATAGTCCGTCCATTAATTTATAGTTACCATAGTCTGTCCATTAATTTATAGTTACCATAGTCTGTCCATTAATTTATAGTAACCATAGTCCATCCATTAATTTATAGTACCATAGTCCATCCATTCATTTATAGTGACCATAGTCCGTCCATTAATTTATAGTTACCATAGTCTGTCCATTAATTTATAGTTACCATAGTCCATCCATTAATTTATAGTTACTATAGTCCATCCATTAATTTATAGTTACCATAGTCTGTCCATTAATTAATAGTTATCATAGTCCGTCCATTAATTTATTGTTACCATAGTCTGTCCATTAATTTATAGTTACCATAGTCTGTCCATTAATTTATAGTTATCATAGTCCGTCCATTAATTTATAGTTATCATAGTCCGTCCATTAATTTATAGTTACCATAGTCTGTCCATTAATTTATAGTTACCATAGTCCGTCCATTAGCTCAGTGGTTAGTGAACTGAACTACAATGGACAAGAGGTCAGGATCGATCCTGATCGACGGCTTCCAGGTTCACTCAGCCTTAAACGGGTACAGGATTTTTTCAGATTTAACAATGACATTCATTCCATAATCCACTGGTTGGCTGAAGGCATTGTTCCAACTTCCTCAACCAAAAAATAAAGTTGATATAAAGGTATGGCTCACCAAGGAGAATATTAATTTCAATGAATTTATTTGGTTATTTGGTTATGGAAGGCCCCGGTATCACTGCAAACAAATTAAAATCCATAATTGCTCAACCGCCCGTGCCAGCGTAATCATCCAAATTAATATCTCATCTCCCAAACAAAGAAAGGTAACTGTTGTCCCCATCGTAACAGTCTCAGCACACGCCAAAATACATAAGGCAAAATCGCGCAGAAAGTGAACACAGCCAACGGTTCCCTGTCATACGATGTCATCACTCATCGTAAACAATTGGAATATTGAAACATGATCAAAACGGATGAGACACACAGCTCACGGTGTGCACAGAGCACTTAACTCAGTAGCTCCATTTCAATGAAATGATCTGTAAACCAGAGCTACTGAACTCTGTATTAAATGATGTGTAAACCAGAGCTACTGAACTTTGTATGAAATGATCTGTAAAACAGAGCTACTGAACTCTGTATAAAATGATCTGTAAACCAGAGCTACTGAACTCTGTATGAAATGATCTGTAAACCAGAGCTACTGAACTCTGTATGAAATGATCTGTAAAGAGCTACTGAATTTTGTATGAAATGATCTGTAAACCAGAGCTACTGAACTTTGTATGAAATGATCTGTAAACCAGACCTACTGAACTTTGTATGAAATGATCTGTAAACCAGACCTACTGAACTTTGTTTGAAATGATCTGTAAACCAGAGCTACTGAACTTTGTATGAATTGATCTGTAAACCAGACCTTCTGAACTTTGTATGAAATGCAAAGCAGCAGAAGATATTTGTTCTTGTAGATCAAGAACATATTACTCGAGAATGGCTATTTATGTTTAAGGTTTCAACCTTACCATTCTCGTTTAAATCCCATAGAGCTGGTATGGACTAAAGTCAAAGAACAGGAGGCCTCTCAAAATTCTACATTTAAAATAGGTGATGTTCAGAATATTACACATAATGCCCTTTTGAATATGGTCAAAGAAATGTGAAGATCATATCTCGAAAGAGGTACAGAAATATTGGATACATGACTGTTAATAATTCATACAGCCTGCGACAGTTGTCAGTATAACAGATTGATTGAATGACGATGAATGTGATGATCATTTGTGATAAAACAATACTACAGTAGTGGCATCTTTTGTAATTGTTGTCAAATGTAAAAAGATCTGTGCAAGTCAACTGCAGAAAATAATGCCAAATAAACGTATTCACAAATATTGACAGATTTTGTAAAATCTCTTTTACTGACTCATAACTGTATCAATAAAGATAGACCTCTGTAACTTGACATGCCACATGGTACAATTAGTGTAAATGTTGTTACAGTTCATCCATCTACGGCACAATTTGGGGTATTTTATATACATTTCAACAAAGTTCCTTTCTATTAGTTGTGCAAATGTACAACTTCTATAAAGTTTATGCTTCTTCTTTCCTTCCTCATTTGCTTTTCAGCATTGAGGGGAGATATAATTTGTGGTCTTTTGCTCTTCTGTTCGCCTCTGCTGCTGTTGTTTCCTAGTGCTTCTAATATTCCATTGAACCATCTTTTTCGTGGTCGACCATTGGGTCTGGTATTCTCACAACGTTTATTGAGGGCTCGTTGTGTTCTGAACTTTCTGCCGTGTAACATGGCTAAACCATTTTATCTGTTGTTTCTTTATATATTTTATGGCGTGGGCTATTCCTAGCATTTTTCTCAGTTCTTCATTTCTGATCTTATCTCTCAGACTGTTTCCTGTCATTCGTCTGACACATTTCATATCAGTAGAGGTTAATTTTCTTATTGTTCTTGCATCTAGGGTCCAGGACTGGCATTGGTAGCACAACGTTGGGATGAAGATTGTATTGTAGAGTGCCCGTTTTGCCTCCAGAGTTATTTCCTTGTTGGACAATAGTGGCGATAACTGTCCAATGATTTGACAAGCTTTGATGCATCTTGAATCTATCTTGTGAATTATCATTTGTCACTAAACTTCCTAGGTATTTGAATCCCTCTACTTGTTTTAGTTGTCTGCCTTCTATAGTTATGTTGATGTTCTGTTTATTTTTGGCGTCATTCATGACTTCTGTTTTGTTGATTTTCATGTTGTATTTTGTGCCTGTACTGTTGAGTCTATTTAAGTGTTCTTGTAGGTCTTCCATCTTTTCATGTATTAGTGCCTGATCGTCTGCAAATAAAAGCTTGTTCATCTCCTCTGTTTCTGCTGATGGGTTGGCTAGCTTGCATATATAGTCCATGTATGTAATAAACAGTAGGGGGAAGGATAGTACGCACCCCTGTCTTACACCTGATCTAACTTCGAAGTGGTCTGTGTAGCCTGCTGCTGTTCTGACTCTGCAGCTGCTGTTGATGTAGAGACTTTTGATAAGGTTGGTTAGATGTTGGCTTACTCCATATGTTGTTATTATCTCCCACAATAGTTCTCTGTTTACTCTGTCAAATGCTTTTTCCTGGTCAATGAAGGCTATGTATAAGTTTTGATTGTGTTCTGTCGTTTTTTCTGCAAGCTGTTTTAATGTAAATAGAGCATCAGTACATCCTCTGTTTTTTCGGAACCCCATTTGAGAATCACTTAACTGTAGTTCTATTATTGGTCTCAGCCTTATTTCCAGGATCTTGACATATAGCTTTCCTACATGGCTGAGAAGAGATATACCTCTATATTGATTGCAGTCTCTTTTGCTACCTTTCTTTTTCCATACTGGTATGATGATTGCCTGTTACGAGTCTTCTGGGGCTTTTTGTTGGTGCCATGCTGCATTAAATATTCTGTGCAGCCATGTTACTCCTGCTGCTGCTGTTATTTCTTTTGGTATGTTATCTATCCCAGGTGCTTTATTTCTAGGTGTATATTTGATTACTTCTTTGATTTCCTCTTTCATAATGTTAGGTTCAGTATTTGTGTGGTCTTGTTGGCAGTTGTGTCATGTTTAACAGGTCTTCAAAATATTCTTTCCATCTCTGTTGTATATGTTGGTTATTTGATATTGGCTGTCTGTCTTTGTCATTTATCAGCTCAGTAGGATCATGGTTTTCTTTTCTCGCTCTTGTGGCTTTTACTGCTTTGTAGAAATCTCTTGTGGCTGTCTTGAAGTCCCTGCTCATATTTTGTTAGAATTCTGTCCAGTTCTTTTGCTTAGCTTATTTGATCAAAATGTTAACTCTTTTTCAAACTAAGGCATATTTTTCTTGATTTTTATTCTCCGTCCAATTTTTAAACAGTTTCTTCTTTTCTTTAATTGCTTCTTTGATTGCTTCATTCCACCACAGGGTGCTCTTTTTCCCTTCTTTTGTCCTTAGCTTCGTTCCACATACTGTTTTAGAGATGTTGGTTACTGTTTCCTTAAATTGTTTCCACTCTTCTTCTACTGTGTTTACTTTGTTATGGAGTTTCTTGAATTCCTCTGTTAGTTTTTCTTCTAGAGTTTTCTTTGAATCTTGATCTTTTAATTGTTTTATTTTTATTGTCTGATCTTTTTGTTTCTTTTGTTTGTCTTCGTATATTCTCTTTGTTTTTAGTTGTCTAAGTGTGATCATAACCATCCTGTGGTCCATGTCATCTGTGATATTAGGGATTGCTCTACTGTCGGTTACTCTTTTCTTGTTAGTATAAAATATATCTGGCTTCTGCATGTTGTGTCATTCCATTTGTACCAGATGTATAATTGCGATTCTCTGTGTTTGAACAATGTGTTAGTGATAAATAAATCATTTTGATGGCATATTTCCAGCAGTCTGCTTCCATTTTCATTTATTTCAGCTATCTTATCGCCAAAGGGTCCCAAGATTTCTCTGTTTTCACTGCTGCGTTTCCCTAGCCTTCCTAGTCACTATCGAAAGTTAATGCTTTTTAACAAATATGATTATCCAAAATTATCATAACATTCTGCAACGTATGTTCCAACATATTTGTGTTAAAACTGGTCTCTCAACTTAATTGACAGACTATAGCGTACAAAGGATCTGTTCAACATAGTTTTAACAGGTTGCCCAATTATGTAGTAATAATTTTGATGATCTTTTGGAATTGTTTGATTAGAAAATAATACTCAAAAAACATTTCCTTAAACCTCACTGGCAGACTCCCCACCACTTCATCTATTATTTTGAAGTTTCATAATTTTGAAACTGACTGAACATCTTAGTAGACAACTTGATTAATGAAGTCCAAATTCTTCAATCAAACAATGTCTTTATTAAAACTTCAATTATTTCTCATATTTATTATTCATACTTTCTTTTCACTTCAGCACAATCCCCAATGACAAAATATGAGAGAATGATCTTAAAGGATCCTGATAATGTGAGTTATTACTTTATTATTTTAGTATTGATAAAAATAAAAATAGTAAATGTTACGTAGAGCCAGTCTTAACTTATGGATGTGAATCATGGACAATAGAGCAACAGACAAGAAAATCACTGGAGGCTGTAGAAATGTGGTTCTACAGAAGAATGTTGAGAATACCATGGACAGCTAAGAAAAGTAATGAAAACGTTCTGAAAGAGGCCAAAGCAAATAGAGAGCTAATTTCCAATATTAGGAAGAAACAATCATCATTTTTTGGCCATGTAATGAGAATGGAACAGCTGGAATATATTGCAACAACTGAGAAAGTTGAAGGATGAAGAGATAGAGGGTAGCAAAGAGAAAAGATACCAGACAGCTTAAGAGAATGGCTTGGCAGAAGGTCAACAACAGAAATAATAAATAACTGTCGTGATCGAAAGTTGTCGAGAGACATCATCTACGCCACTAGGCATGATACTTGATGATGATAATAATGATTGATAAAAAAAACAATATTTTATTTTATTCTATTCTGTTCTATTCTATTAATAGAGTTGTGCATCTCCATATCTGCTCAACCATTATAATACTTTCTGCTAGAGACTCCAAAGGCTTTTTACAAAGACCTCATTGGGAAAATAATCAATTTGATCTGTTCATTAGTGAAATTCACATGATGTAAATTTTATTTACAGCTGTTGACTGGCAATTCCGTGAGTAGGTGCGAAACAATATCCAGGTGAATTGAGATTCTAGGGTGGTGGGCTCCTCACAAGGAGTGCTATGACTTTTGACAGAATGCCAGACACTGGTACAAAGCTATACAATTACTGGGTGGAGCTATTGACTTTTGACAGAATACCAGACACTGGAACAAAGCTATACAATTACTGGGTGGAGCTATTGACTGTTGACAGAATGCCAGACACTGGAACAAAGCTATACAGGTACTGGGTGGAGCTATTGACTTTTGACAGAATACCAGACACTGGAACAAAGCTATACAACTACTGGGTGGAGCTATTGACTGTTGACAGAATGCCAGACACTGGAACAAAGCTATACAATTACTGGGTGAAGCTATTGACTTTTGACAGAAAGCCAGACACTGGAACAAAGCTATACAGGTACTGGGTGGAGCTATTGACTGTTGACAGAATGCCAGACACTGGAACAAAGCTATACAGGTACTGGGTGGAGCTATTGACTGTTGACAGAAAGCCAGACACTGGAACAAAGCTATACAATTACTGGGTGGAGCTATTGACTGTTGACAGAATGCCAGACACTGGAACAAAGCTATACAGGTACTGGGTGGAGCTATTGACTTTTGACAGAAAGCCAGACACTGGAACAAAGCTATACAGGTACTGGGTGGAGCTATTGACTTTTGACAGAAGGCCAGACACTGGAACAAAGCTATACAATTACTGGGTGGAGCTATTGACTTTTGACAGAAAGCCAGACACTGGAACAAAGCTATACAATTACTGGGTGGAGCTATTGACTGTTGACAGAATGCCAGACACTGGAACAAAGCTATACAATTACTGGGAGGAGCTATTGACTTTTGACAGAATGCCAGACACTGGAACAAAGCTATACAGGTACTGGGTGGAGCTATTGACTGTTGACAGAATGCCAGACACTGGAACAAAGCTATACAGGTACTGGGTGGAGCTATTGACTTTTGACAGAAGGCCAGACACTGGAACAAAGCTATACAATTACTGGGTGGAGCTATTGACTTTTGACAGAAAGCCAGACACTGGAACAAAGCTATACAATTACTGGGTGGAGCTATTGACTGTTGACAGAATGCCAGACACTGGAACAAAGCTATACAATTACTGGGAGGAGCTATTGACTTTTGACAGAATGCCAGACACTGGAACAAAGCTATACAATTACTGGGTGGAGCTATTGACTGTTGACAGAATGCCAGACACTGGAACAAAGCTATACAGGTACTGGGTGGAGCTATTGACTGTTGACAGAATGCCAGACACTGGAACAAGGCTATACAATTACTGGGAGGAGCTATTGAAAATGACTGACTGATAGATTAAGACTAATAACCATGAATCTTAGGTATGGGAGGTACCAGGAAACAAAAAAAAAATGACTATAAAAAGCAAATCTGAAGGAATTTGTCAGGTAGATTAAAGAAGTAATTGTCATTTTTGGATGGCAATTGTGGTCTAATATAACCTGAAGGATGTAGTCTGATGTTGAATGGATAGTGCTTCACCAACAAGTAGTCAAAATCTGCAAGTCAACAACATTGTCAGGCAATCTTTAAGTACAGAGTTTTGAGTAACAGCCGAAAAAGTTTTTTGAGTTACGGCCGAAAAAGTTTTGAGTTACAGCCGAAAGAGTTTTGAAAGTTTAGTTTTTAACTCCAGAGCTAAAGGAGTTTAGAGGCAAATTGAGAAAATTCTTTGACGCTCTCATTTTCTACTAATAAAATACATGTCTGCTTGTAAACGTTTGTTACACTTATCTACACACACAGTACACCCACATGCACATATACATGTGGTGACCCGCGCTCACCCCAAAAGTATGTTCTCATTGGCTCTCTGGTAACAAAAGGTTGGACCACACTGCTTTATAACATACAAATGTGTTCTATTGAGTTAACAAACTTAACATATGCTCATCATCATCAAGTACCGGGCCTGCTGGCATAGGTGATCATGTCTCTCCACAACTTTCGATCTCGACAGTTATTTATCATTTCTGTTGTTGACCTTCTGCCAAGCCATTCTCTTAAGCTGTCTGGTATTTTTTCTCTTTGCTTCTCTCTATCTCTTCATCGCTCAATTTTTCCAGTTGTTCTCTTCTCATTACATGGCCAAAAAATGATTATTGTTTCTTCCTAATATTGGAAATTAGCTCTCTTTTTGCTTTGACCTCTTTTAGAACATTTTCATTACTCTTCTTAGATGTCCATGGTATTCTCAACATTCTTCTGTAAAACCACATTTCTACAGACTCAAGTAATTTTCTTGTCTGTTGTTCTATTGTCCATGATTCAAATCCATATGTTAACTCTTTCCGTACAGAAGCTTTTTATCGATGCAGCGGAAGAGATATCAGAGACAAAATGTTTTATGTTATTAAGAATCAATCTACATATTTATATTTATCTAACATATAACATATACACAAATTTTTTAATAAATGAACAAGGTATTAGATTTCACCAATACCAAGGTGATAAAAGATATATAAAAAGAATATGGTTTGATGACGGTTCACACTAATCATATTGAGAGTGGCGCACTCTGCAGCCGAGAACGGCATGGCGCACAGTGCGGGAAATGTACAGAAAGAGTTAAGACTGGCTCTACATAACATTTAAGAAATCTTTTTCTTGTTTCTATTGTCAAAAATAGATTGCATAGTATCTTCCTCATTTTTTTTAAAGCTACTTTTGCCTGAGCCATTCTGCGTCTCACCTCTTTTGTACATCTTCCGTCTGAGGTTAACAAAGTTCTCAAATATTTAAATTCATTTACCTGTTTTAATATTGTTCCACTTGTCTTTATTTTGCACTGAGGTGATGTCTTTTTCTTTGTTGTTACGATTACTTCTGTCTTTTTGCTGTTAAGGCTGAGTCCTAAACCACCGTCGTAACTTCTTTGTACAATCATGAATCGCCACAACAATATAAATCACGACAACGACAAGGGGGATTCCAATGGAAAACCCTCGTTCAGTAGGGGACATCATGTGCTACAGGTGATACCTGATTGTCATCAAGCTACTGTAAGCAAAATAAAGATAAAACAAACTCTAAAGATAGGAACATATGCTACATGAAAGAAAATCTGAAAAACATCACGAGATGATGCAATGAAATATCATGTCTAGAACAGAATAATAATAGGAAACTGTTCACGCAGAGCTTTGCAGCAGGAGGCAATCTGTTCATCATCATAAGACCGCATTGAGCAAGTGTTTTAGCCCTTCAGCTTCTTGACAGTCTAGAGGAGGTGAACCAGCCTTGGTTATGACCCCTGTGTAGGCTTCCTGCTGCAGAGAAAAATATAAACTCAAACAAATATTTGTGATCCTTCCAGCACTGCTGACATTATATAGGGCTCATAGTGTTTTTTGCCATCCATCTCTATTCTAGGCAAGATGTTTGATCTTATGAAATGAGTCAATGCCTGCCAACTTTGCTTCTCTTATAAGTGTTCTTTTTAGTGTCTCTTTAGGTTTTCCTCATATTTTGTATCCTGATGTTTCCCATAGAAGAGCCTGTTTTGAAATTATTTGAAAATAAACATAAAATAATATGGAACAGCTAAGCTAATAGAGAGACAAAATAAACTACTTCTGACAAAAGTCTTCATCAGGTATAACAAACTGTTTAAATTAAACACATAAATCCAAGCCAGAAAATGCAACACAGCTCTAAAAATGGTGGAAAGAAAGGCAAAAAATCTGTTTATGTTCTCTACAGGTATACTTGCTGCCCCGTATAGTATTTAATACTTTATATATTTGATATTTCTGCTTATCTCCATTGAAATTCTTTTGTTGTCTCATCTTACACACATATCTGACATATGTCCAACTTCTCTTCCTAATTGTAGATGTGATCATTGTTTGCATGGCCATTTCTCTTATCTCTATATAAGTCTTGGATTCATAATATAAGAATATTTAAATACTAGTAAAGTAAAGGTAAAGTACGAGACTTGAATCGGCATCCTAGCGCACAAGTTTTCACCTATATGTGCTTGGCTGCCTATCCAGAAGTGTTCGGAGACTTCTGGATAGTGTTGCTTCAAGCATTGAAGCTGACGATGCGTGGTGGCATTCCTCACATTCCCAGAGTAATACTCTGGTACCAATTTCTGCCAGCAGCTGGGTTGACTGCAGGGGGTATTGTTTTTCTAACCATGAGTACAATTCACACTGCTTTCAGCGGGAATCGAATACGGGTTGTCCGAACATCGGTAGTCCAGTCAGTTGGTTTTCCCAACTAGGCTACCGAGGTCCCCTCAAATATTAGTGTTACATTCCACATGGTAAACAATTGTGACCAAAATACTAGAAAATTACCTGTAACATTTAACAACAGATATAAAATCTTTGATCTGCTGCTCAATTAAATTCTTGTTAATTTTTCTGAATGTCTGTTGAAATACAGGTATACTCAATGGATTGTTTGCCACGGGGTTGCTGTTTAATTATCAACAATGATGAGTTTGTCAATTTTAAACCTAGGAACGGGAGTCAAAAAGACTTTGAAAACTTAAAAAGGATGTTTGACCTCTTGGGTTTTGATGTTGTTCCACACAAAAATAAAAAAGCAGAGGTAAGAGAAGGGAACATTTGTTATAATTTTATTATTAGTTTTGGATTTTTCTTTCACTAGATGACTTATCAAACACTTTGTTTCAACCAAAAATTAGACATGGGTAATAAAGTAGTAGTATCCTTGTCTGAGGTGTTTTCACCTTGTTGTAACTGAGGAACTTACTTGTCCTCAAACGTGAGTGATATATCACTGATTACTTGTCCTCAACTGTGAGTGATATATCACTGATAGCAATCTTACTATTTGGTAATCTTAATCTGTACAAGTTCATATGTTTGGACTTAACAAAATGAGACACAATCTAAGCCACTAGATGACAATCCTGATAGAAGAGGAGAGACTGACTTGTGTCTGAACATTGTAAAAGAAAATTAATTTCACTCATTATGTGCTTGTTTGTTTGCATTCACCCGATGACTAAACGAGTATAACCCATCATCATCCATCTTTAAAAGGAAAATAAATTATGTTACAAGTAGACATGTTATCATTTGTGTTGTGGCTTGCAGTAAAACTGATATTTGTGCCTTTTGGCAACAACACATTCGACTCCTACACAGCATTTTTGAGTATCAGGTTGCCTTTCCTCTTGATCCCTACTCACTTGGTAAGACTAGACTGATTAGTCTGTTACTAGAGGCACTGTGAAAAGGTGCAGTAAGATCTGGATGGTTCTGATTCACCAATTCTGGCACAAGTCATCAGCTATAATTTGTTGGCAACTTCCACTCTGGTGCTGTCAGGTGCTTTGGCCTCCTAACTCATTATATGAAGTTTACATATTGGAGGGAAATTGGCTGTAATTCTGAAATGATTGGGACACAACATTATGGCTAATGTATTTTTCGACCTTAAACTGTGACTGACCTAGCAAGCTGGCATTGAATAACATATTGCTCAAAGAAATAACAAAAGAGATAATTGTCACAATAGAAATGAGATACCTGAGAGGAATCCTGAATGTGATAAGAATAGAACCAGAAATGAAAATGTAAGGAAATAGATGTGGGTGGCGTGAGGATGAGGGAGGGGGGGGGGTGTGTGTGTGTGTGTGCTACGCCAGTACTGGTTAAAATTAAGAAACCACAGATCAAATGGTTTTGACATGTAGCACAATCCCCACCAAACAGTATTCCCGAGAGAGTATTAACATTCAGATGCAATGGGTGAGGGTAGACCTAGAAGCAGATGGATTAATGAAAGAACAAACATCACAATTAATGCCATGCCTGTGGCACCACAAAGCAGTGATCTCAACGCTTCATTTTTTTCCTGGACACTTAAAGGCATCATAAGTGAAAGAAGGTAAAAAACTAAGACTTGATGGAGCAAAACAATAATGCATAAACACTTATAGACCACTAGATGACAATTTGTCCAAAGAACAACTGGCACAGAATGCAGGATCATTAAACAATCAGGCAGCTATTAAAAAATTCAGCTGGCAGAGATAGAATTAGAAATTATGACGCACATTGCACTGACATCAAAAACTTTCAACAAACACGTGGAGATCCAATGCAATCAGTAAAAGAACAAAACTTGATTGTTCAACTTCTGTGTCATACGAGTGCTGACATATGGATGTGACAGTTGGAAATTCCACCCATATTTTAGATAAGAAATTAAATCCTTTTGAAAATAAATGTCTCAGAAGAATCTCAAACATAAGTTGGAGAGAATACATTTCAAATGAACCGATAATAAATGCTTGCTTGCTTGCATCCGCCCAATGACTAAAGGAGTACACCACTTCGTCATCCTCCCTTGAAAGGATGTTAAGTGGGCGTGTCGGCGTTCTGTTGCTGTTTGCAGTATAACTGATATTTGTGCCTTTCTGCCCAACACATCTGACTTCAGCATGACATTTTTGAGTACTGGGTTGTCTTCCCTCTTCGATCCTTACTCGCTTGACCAGACTAGACAGGTTAGTCTGTTACTGGAGGCACCACAGAGAGGTGGAGCAGGGTCTGGATGTTTCTGGTTCACCGATCCTGGTGCAAGCCATCAGCTGTGGGTCGCTGACAACTTCAAGCTCTGCTGCTGTGAGGCACGCCTTCACCTCCACTGATAAGAGATGAAACCAAACAAGAATATACCTCAAGCTTATAAAAGAAGGCACTGGAAATATATCAGTCATGTGCTCAGAATAAATATTTCCCCATCAGGCATTCATGTGGAAACCATCAGGTAAAAGAAAACAAGGAAGACTAAGAGAATTGCTATACAGAACAATTACTAGGAAAGGGTCAACCATAGCCATCTATAGGTTTACAAAGGCCTATGGGCTGACAGGAAATTCCTGGTAAACCTCCAACTAGCATGACGTTTTCAACTTTGCAAGCAGGGGTGATTGTGGGTAGGGTAACTTCAGGGTAATAGCTCCTAAAGCTGATAACATCATGCTAGATTGAAGGGTTTTCAGGTTTTATTTTCTGCCTGAGGGCCTTTGTAAATCTATAGATGGCTATGGTTCAACCATGGCACAAAGAAATAATCAAGAATTAAACAACCAAGTACAAGAACTAGCTGCAAATTGTCAATTGTGATGAACTATGACTTCCGCTCTATGTCCCGACCTTGGCTCGAGAGGAAAATGAATGAATGAATACTACACTGCAACATAAGAAATGACTTCATTTATTAACCCTATATATAATTTAAAAAAAAGGGAGCTCCTAAGAAACATAAGAAAGAAACAATCAACATTTTTCAGGCATATCATGAGAAGAAGAAAGTTGGAACAACAACTGGCAAAATACAGGGAAAGATAGATCACAGATGACAAAGTGAAAAAATACTAGATAGCGTGGTGACATGGCATGGAAAACAGTCAACAACAGAATTGATATGATGCACGGTGGATAGAAGATTGTGGAAGGACATGATCGCTTACGCCAACTGGTATGGCACATGATGATATATAATCAAATTTGTTTTACAATCCTTCAAGTGCCATAATCTACATTTCACCTTTCAGACACACAATGGTTCTCCAATGGATACCTGGACACATAGAAATCCAAGGCAGTTAAACAACTAGCTGACCAATGACTAAAATCTGGTTTATTAGGCCCATGATTAAAAAATATTATCTAATATTTTAAACTATCATGAAATACAAAATGCATGAGAAATGGGATAACTGAGAAATGGAATTAAAAACATCTGAATTGTCTCAAAAATGATGCTAACTTTCTCGTTTTAAGTAAAGGACAAACCATGGTCCATTACCTTGGTAAATACCATAATAGAGTCAAAGACAATCCATCCACTTCAGAAAAAAAAAAAGAACATAAATGTAGTTAGCAACAAGAAAACGAGTTCTTAAATGTTATGTAGAGCCAGTCTTAACTTATGGATGTGAATCATGGATAATAGGACAAAAGACAAAAAAATCACTGGAGGTTGTAGAAATATGGTTTTACAGAAGAATGTTGAGAATACCATAGACAGCTAAGAAGAGTAATGAAAACGTTCTGAAAGAGGCCAAAGCAAAAAGAGAGATAATTTCCAAAATTAGGAAGAAACAATCATAATTTTTTGGCCATGCAATGAGAAGTTGGAATATATTGTAACAACTGGGAAAATTGAGGGACGAAGAGATAGAGGGAAGCAAAGAGAAAAGATACCAGACAGCTTAAAAGAATGGCTTGGCAGAAGGTCAACAACAGAAATGATAAATAACTGTTGAGATCAGAAGTTGTGGAAAGACATGATCATCTATGCCAGCAGGCTTTGTACTTGATAATGATATTTTTTCTTAATTACATGTATGTTATTAATGAATGCTATACAACTTTTTACAGGAAATAAAGAGTCTCCTGAACGAGTTTGCCACCTCCTCTGAACTTAGGAACATTTCAGCTCTGGCAGTAGTTATTCTATCACATGGAGGTGATAACGACTGCATATATGGTTATGATGGGGCCGTTAATGAGAATGGTCCAGTGGTTGGCACTTTTATCAAGAGAAATGACCTGCAGCAGATGTTCACTATTAGAAAATGTCCGTTAATGAAAGAAAAACCAAAACTTTTCATTCTCCAGGCTTGTAGAGGAGGTAATTAATGCCGAGAAACCTAAATATTTGCGTACACTAAACATTAAGTGTTTTTTTTCTATTAGCTTAGGAGAAAAGATTTCTTTACTCTGCATTCACTTCATGATTAATCATTTTTCTAATCTGTCCCAAAATAGTGTTAACTGGGGATAGTTTTTTTTATTCCAACTCTCTTAGTCACACAAATTAGCTTACTATGAGGCAATGGAGTAGGATCTTGGTAAATTCTGGTTCACTGATCTTGGCACTAGTAGTTAGCTTCCTGCTTTCAGTTCATGCACTGTCTTGTATCTGAGTCCTACTAGGTATGAAAAAAAACCATTATCATTATCAATCTTTTATCACTCCGTGGGTCACACTTCATTATCAACCTTTTATTGCTCTGTGGGTCACACTTCATTATCAACCTTTTATTGCTCTGTGGGTCACACTTCATTATCAATCTTTTATCGCTTTCTGGATCACACTTCATTATCAATCTTTTATTGCTCTGTGGATCACACTTCATTATCAACCTTTTATCACTTTCTGGATCACACTTCATTATCAACCTTTTATCACTCCGTAGGTTACACTTCATTATCAACCTTTTATCACTTTCTGGATCACACTTCATTATCAATCTTTTATCACTCTGTGGGTTACACTTCATTATCAACCTTTTATCACTTTCTGGATCACACTTCATTATCAATCTTTTATCACTCTGTGGGTTACACTTCATTATCAACCTTTTATCACTTTCTGGATCACACTTCATTATCAACCTTTTATCACTTTCTGGATCACACTTCATTATCAACATTTAATCACCCTGTGGGTTACACTTCATTATCAACCTTTTATCACTTTCTGGATCACACTTCATTATCAACCTTTTATCACTCTGTGGGTTACACTTCATTATCAACCTTTTATCAATCTGTGGGTCACCCTTCATTATCAACCTTTTATCACTTTCTGGATCACACTTCATTATCAACATTTAATCACTCTGTGGGTTACACTTCATTATCAACCTTTTATCACTCTGTGGGATCACACTTCTAGCAAAAGCCTATATCATAATGTATCATAATGTTTGTCTCTTAAGGTTTCATTTATCATGGATGTGATTTCTGGTCCCAATCCTCTAGTCTAGAAACAATCATCATCTTGGGCCAGTTTATGAGAGGGAAACAGCTAAAATATATTGTGACAACAGACAGTTTTGAGGACATTTTGGCTAGCTCATGTATAAACAAAGCCATTTTCACGATTCTTGATACATTTTAATTTTGTAAAATTTTATGTGTAGATTGATTTTGAAAAAAAAAAATGAAGAAAGTCACACAAATGGTCTGTTTCTCATAAAATTTGGATATACTCTCTAATTATTTATTTATTTTTAGATAATTCTGTAAAATTTATGTGGAACCATTACCTTATAGAAGTTACGCTTATGGCGATGTTATCAGCACATTACCATGCCCTTCTCCTTATTGAAAAAAAAAAAAATCTCTAGTACAAATTTTCAGCTATTGGGTGAATGCTAACAATTATTATTGGTTAGAAACAAATCTAGAGCAGAAACTGGGCACAACACCAGGTAATTAAGTTACAGTGAATATTATTATGGTTTTAAGAGATTCACATTAAATGGAACAGGTTGGCAAGTGTTTTTGAAGACCTATGTTCCACAGGGAGTTGACAGGGAAAAGAAGAATATGTTGCCATGGTCGCATAAACAGCATACAGTCAATTAGTAAAATATATTGCCATGGTCACATAAACAACATACAGCCAACATATTAATAAAATATATTGCCATGGTCACATAAACAACATACAGCCAACATACTAGAAGAATATATTGCCATGGTCACATAAACAACATACAGCCAACATATTAATAAAATATATTGCCATGGTCACATAAACAACATACAGCCAACATATTAATAAAATATATTGCCATGGTCACATAAACAACATACAGCCAACATATTAATAAAATATATTGCCATGGTCACATAAACAACATACAGCCAACATATTAATAAAATATATTGCCATGGTCACATAAACAACATACAGCCAACATATTAATAAAATATATTGCCATGGTCACATAAACAACATACAGCCAACATACTAGAAGAATATATTGCCATGGTCACATAAACAACATACAGCCAACATAGTAGAAGAATATATTGCCATGGTCACACAACAACATACAGCCAACATAGTAGAAGAATATATTGCCATGGTCACACAACAACATACAGCCAACATAGTAGAAGAATATATTGCCATGGTCACATAAACAACATACAGCCAACATAGTAGAAGAATATATTACCATGGTCACACAACAACATACAGCCAACATACAAGAAGAATATATTGCCATGGTCACATAAACAACATACAGACAACATACAAGAAGAATATATTGCCATGGTCACACAACATCATACAGACAACATACAAGAAGAATATATTGCCATGGTCACACAACAACATACAGCCAACATACAAGAAGAATATATTGCCATGGTCACACAACAACATACAGCCAACATACAAGAAGAATATATTGCCATGGTCACACAACATCATACAGACAACATACAAGAAGAATATATTGCTATGGTCACACAACATCATACAGACAACATACAAGAAGAATATATTGCTATGGTCACACAACAACATACTAGAAAACTGAACTACTTTCATATATTATCAGACTGAACTCCCAGAATAAAATGTACCAGGCACTGAAGACCTCATTAAAACAGAAATTCACAGCATCTATAAATTGCTTCAAAAGATATAGGTGATGTGCTGAACATATGACCATATCTACCATATTTTCTAAAGGCAAACCTATGCACTAGACCAAAAGGAATCTTACAAATGAGAAAATAAAAACTTACACATTCATTTCCTCTGTTTCTGTAGTGTGACTAGTTAGTCTTGGGTTTTTTTGCCTTCTTGCCGTGACATGATCCGTTCAACCTCATACTGTCTTTAAGATTATATTGGAAAATAAATACAATGATAGCTACAATAACTATATTTTTTATTTGTTATGTGTGTCCATGTAGCATGATTGGTTGACCTCACTATTTATAGTTTGTTTCAAATATAAGTTTTGAACAATTTGATTGGCTAGTAAATGTAAATAGTGCTATTTTAACAATTCTGCATAAATGTTATTTTTTGTAAAATTTTATATGTGTAGATTTATTTTAATAAGAATAAAATGCAGAAAGTCAGATAAATGATCTTGTATGACTTTTCAAGTCAATTTTTTGTTTAGAAAAACCCTTAGAAATTATGAGCAACCTTTATAATATGGAAGGTACATATGACTTGCATGCCTGATGAACATATAGTTAGACTTTAGACCAGAATGGCATTACCTCAGGCAGGACATTCTCATATCTGCTCAGCCCCTGTTGCAAGAACCAACAAACTGATCATTCATATTGTTCTAGTGAACATTTCACACTCTGAAAAGATAGTGCGCAAACCATGATGCATGCTTCCAGGTCACTTTAACAGTCATCACAGGCAGCATGACCTTCAAGCGCCCAGGCTAAATCCGTGTAGATTTTATGGCCATTGAGCGTGCCCCAAGAATTGCTGTCTCAACAAATGAAGTCAGGTCTCCACTTTGATGAAACACTCAATCCGACCGCAGTTCACCTGGTGGTGAATTTGCAGTGGAACACAGTTTACACATCCTGTCCCAGGGTAAAACCACAGCCCAGTACCATTATACTTCAATTAACAGCCAATTGACTGCAGCATGAATTTCTATGTACTGATGTCAAAACCATATTGACTTAATGGTCATGTAAATGCGACCAGACCACCACTGTCTCAGCAAATAAAAATTCAGACCAGAAAAAATTCTCTTGAAACACACACTGCATCTAAAATACCACCAGTCCCAAACTTGATTTGACTAGGCGGCCATCTTGGCCCACCACACCAACTAGAAGTCCCAAACAGCTACTGTATCCTGTATGATGAGCTAGGCAAGTGATTGTCCAGTAGCTGGAAGAAACTTTTGAAAGATTCTCTTATGGTGTCTCAAATGCTTCAAGAATGATTTCATTTCTAGGGAAATCCTTGTACAGGATCACCCATCATGTCATTGGTAATATCCTTATAGGCAAACATTGAATTGATGAGTTATGATGAAACTATGTTGTCAGAAGGGATCTTTAAAAAGTATCAATACCATATAAGTAACTCTAATCATACATGTCACATATGTGGAAGGAAACAATCTTTACCAGAATGAGCTAATGTAGTCACCTCTGTACACACACGAGAGCTGTGCCTATACAAGTCTGAAGTTGTCATCATCACTTGTGATGAGCTGCTAGCGTTGCCAAGAAGTGAAGTATAAACATCACTGTTCCAAGCTACATCATTTGGAGGTGGAACGGAGAGAGAGCAATGTTTTACTCACTGTTATTACTTTTCTCAACTCAATGAGCCAGGTACTTATTCCAGAATTAGGCTGAAACTCTTTTGTTTGCTTGTTTAACCCTAGATTACTATCTATCTATCTATTGTCCTTTCGAGCCGAAGATGGCACATAGGGCAGAACTACAATCTCAAAAACAGAAACCCCTGCGTGCCGAAGTGGCACATATTGCAGAGATCACTGCTGCTTCCATAACAATGATTTTTACAATGACAGCTTGTCAAGCCATCGATCAACCTCCTTAGTCGTCTCTTACGACATGCCTGGAAGGTCACAGTGTCACTATTCTTTACTAGATTACTACTACGTCATAAAAATGACCGCTTCAAAACACATTTTGTGTGGATTTGGACAGTTTGCCAGCATGCACATTTTTTTTTCCATCCGTTTAGTTTCCTAATTGTTCCTGCTGGCGATTCCTGATTAGCCATCATGTTCAGATTAAAAAAATTTTTTCAGACACACAGAAGTTGTGGCAAAAATCTTATTATTCTTAGTAAAAATTGATGGTAAGAGCCAAAAAAATAAATAAACCCAAACTGTTAAATTCTTGTGAGCTGTCGGCAAGACAAGCCTTTAAAGGCATGGAATAGGCAACAAATTGCTGAAAGGTACAAGTGCAGGTCCAATAATGTTACATGAAAGGATGAGGAGAATGAAAGGCCCTATGCAATCAAGGGCCCGGATAGCAGCTCTAGCACTTGTAAACGATTAAAATCACATAATGATGCACTATGAAAAATATGATTGTAGCAACATTTTTTTTCCACATTTCAAAGTTATTTCTTTTTTAGTCATAGAGTTGCACATTTTGGCAAAATAGTAATAATAAGGTGATTTAAAATCGATAGTCGTATTGAGTTATTGAGTTATTTGCGGGTCATCATCATTGCACTCCGAACATGTCCATAGGTGCTCAGATCCCCTCCTCAGCAATTCCCTCAGTGTCCAGCGACTGACGACTCCAGTTCTATGTTGGTTGATAAGTCTTCTTAGTCGTAATTAAGGGTTAATAACATTATGTTGCATTGTTGTGCGCAAATCTGTGCATCTGTCTTCAGTGTGTATTTCTTTAAGTTTTTTTCCCAAGTCTTTGACATTCTTGGACCTTCCTTCAAGGTAACAGTTGATTCAGATGAACAAGTCTTTCCTACCTGCCCTGATTTGTGTCAAGTTTTTGTTCTTTTACTGGTATGGCTTGAGACACAGACCTATATAAATGTGTTTCCTCAGTGACTCATTGAGTATACTTACAAAGATTGCAACTGCCTGGGCTCAACAGCAGTGGTTAGTGTCTCTGGGGAGGTCAAGTCAAACAAAAGTCTGCTTCATTTTCATGTTAGGGAACATAGATGTGAGATGTAATGAACATGCTAACAGACTTGCCAGTTTGGCTGATGTTGACTGCAATAGACTACGCTGATATTCTGAATGCTATCATGGACATGAGAAAACGACTCCAAAAAATGACTCTGAACAGATTGAATGAATATCATGTCAAGGCGGGAGATGCCAGATGGGAGCACTGAACAGGAATTTAAAAGACGATTGTCAACCAACACAACACCCATGTTGTCAGTCGCTACATATTAAGGGTTATACCTCAGAGGAGATCTGTGCACTTATGGACCTGTCTGATTTGCAATGAAGATGACCTGTTGACTAAACGAAGCTATGCTAAAATGATTTCTCTTAGGTGCATTAGGATTAACATACTCTTGCAGCATGGATTTTTTTTTAAACTGTGTCTTTTTCTTCAGCATTTTTCTTATCAGCTTTTCAGTACCAACAATTTAGCACATTGAAATCATATTGAATGTTGTATAGTTAAACTGGTGTAATATTTTAAAAAATCAAAACATTTGATTTTCTTATGAACTTGCTCTCTCCAGATAATGAGGACATAGAAGATAATAGCGATGACCACAGTTTGTCTGCCGATGATTTTGAGAATAAAAGTAACATTGAGTCAGTTGCCAAAGGTGAAAATCTTACAACATCAGATAGTCCAACATCAGCAAGCACTGCAAGAGCTGACACTGCAGATATGTGCTTTATTCATTCATCATCTTCAGGTTTGTAGCCTATAAAAATGGGTACTTGACGTCTTCTTTGGGGAAAGTTGGACATCTTGGTAAAAGCATAAATGTGTAGAGTAATTGAAATATGAGTAATAACATTTGTTAAAATATGAGTCATGGAAATATGAGCAATAACCCTTGCTAATGTATGAGTCATGGAAATATGAGCAATAACCCTTGCTAATGTATGAGTCATGGAAATATGAGCAATAACCCTTGCTAATGTATGAGTCATGGAAATATGAGCAATAACATTTGTTAAAATATGTCAATGAAATATAAGCAATAACCCTTGCTAATATATGAGTTATGGAAATATGAGCAATAACATTTGTTAAAATATGTAATGGAAATATGAGCAATAACCCTTACTAATGTATGAGTCATGGAAATATGAGCAATAACCTTTGCTAATAAATGAGTCATGGAAATATGAGCAATAACATTTGTTAAAATATGTCATGGAAATATGGGCAATAACCCTTGCTAATGTATGAGTCATGGAAATATGAGCAATAACCCTTGCTAATGTATGAGTCATGGAAATATGAGCAATAACCCTTGCTAATGTATGAGTCATGGAAATATGAGCAATAACCCTTGCTAATATATCTTCTTCTTCTTCTTCTATCCTTCCTCTGCTGCCGTTGGCGTCGAGGGGAGAAACAATCTGCAATTCTTTGCTCTTTTGTTGTTATTCCTCCTAGTGACTCTAGTATTCCCTTTATCCATCTCTTTCTCGGTCTTCCTCTTAATCTGGCATTTTCGTAGCATTTATTTAAGGCTCTTTGAGTCATTGTTAGTTCTTTTTGTCTTGTTATGTGGCTGAACCAATTTATCTGTTGTTTCTTTATGTATTCGATGGCTGGTTCAATTTCGAGTTTCTTCCTCAGGTCAGTGTTTCTTACTCTGTCCCTTAAGCTGTTTCCTGTCATTCTTCTGACACATTTCATTTCGGTGGTCGTTATCTTTCTTATTGTTCTAGAGTCCAGCGTCCAATTCTGGCACTGATAACTCAGAGTTGGTAGAAAAATCAATTTGTATATTGCCCTTTTTGCTTCCGTAGTTATTGCTTTGTTTTTCAATAGTGTTGATACTTGGCCTATAACTTGGCATGCTTTGTTACACCTTACATCTATCTCTGTCTCTTGGTTATTGTCTTGTGTTAACGTGCTACCCAGATATTTAAAATTGTCTACTTGCTTCAAAGTCGTATTATCTATTATGATGTTTAGTTTTTCTTTCTTTCTCGCTATTGCCATTACTTCGGTTTCGCTTATGTTGATCTTCATGTTGTATTGTTTACAAGTGTTGTTTAGCCTGTTGATATGTTTTTGTAGGTCCTCAGTTGTTTCATGTATCAGAACTTGGTCGTCTGCAAATAGTATTTCATTTATTTCTTCCTCTCTTCTGTTGTTTTCTGGTATGTATATTTCGTTCTCTTTTGTGTTATCGCTTGTTATCATCCGTGTTGGTATATTTCCTTTGATTGGGCATGCTAATTTGCATATATTGTCCATATATGTGATGAAAAGTAAAGGGGAAAGCACGCAGCCTTGTCTTACTCCGGAGTTAATGGTGAAGTGTTTAGAGTAGCCTGCTGAAGATCTTACTGTAGTGCGACTACTTTCATAGAGGCTCTTGCATATCTCTTCTAGGTGGTGACTCACTCCGTACAAGGGCAATATGGACCACAGTTGTTCCCTGTCCACCCTATCGAACGCCTTTTCTTGGTCAATAAAAGCTGTATATAGTGTTTTATTATGCACTATAGTTTTCTCCGCTAGTTGTTTTATGATAAATAGGGCATCTGTGCAACCTCTGTTCCTCCTGAAGCCCATCTGAGCATTGCTTAGTTGTGGATCTATAATTGGTCTCAATCTTTTTTTCAACTATCTTGGCATATAACTTCCCCGTATGGCTTAATAGCGATATTCCTCTATATTGGTTGCAGTCTCTTCTGCTGCCCTTCTTTTTCCATATTGGTAATATAATGGATTGTTTCCAATCGTCTAGGACTTGCTGTTGTATCCATGCAGCGTTGAATATTCTGTGTAGCTATTTACATCCTGCCTCTCCCGCTGTGGTTAGCATTTCTACAGGGATGTTATCAATTCCGGGGACTTTGTTTCTTGGTGCTAGTTGTAATGTTTGTTCTATTTCTTCAATTAGTATATTTGGTTCTTTATCGCCAACTATTAGTTGCTTTTTGTGTGTTTTTGGACTCGCTGTTTCTACATTCAAAAGCTCTTCAAAATATTCTTTCCATCTCATTAAGATTTGCACTTTGTTTGTTATTGCTTGGCCTCGTTTATCATTGATGATTTCAGTTGGGTCATAATTGTCTTTCTTTTGTCTTAGGGCTTTAATTGTTCTATAGAAATCTCTGGGTGCTGATTTGTGATTGTTACTAATCATTTCTCCAAATTTTATCAATTTTACATTGAGTTCACAAATAAATATTATCATTATGTCCACTCAAAATTTCCTGATGATCTTCTCAATAATTGTGATACTAAACTCTCTTTGTCATTCACTGTACTTTTTGCACACCAATTTTCATGGTTGTCACAAACTGCTGTACAGTGTATTTTATGCAATGTATTTTTACATCCTGAAAGAAACTATTTCTTTTTTTGTCTGAATGTGCGTAATAAATGTGTCATATTTTCATAACAGCACTTCTTAAGTTAATCCTCAAATGCAAGTTCACAACATAAAATCTTTGTCATTCACAGAGCTTTATTTGTCAATTGTTATGCAGACTGACTTGGAAATTATTCTTCTTCTTTTTCTTGCCTTCCTCGTTTGCCTTTCAGCATCAAGTGGAGATATAAATTGGCCTCTGGTGTTTCTATGTATCCTAGTGTTTCTAATATTCCATCAATCCCATCTTTTTTGTAGTTGGCCTTTGAGTCTGGTGTTATCACTGAGTTTATTAAAGGTTTGTGTTGTATTTTGGTCTTTCTGTTTTATCACACGGCCAAACCATTTTATCTGTTGTTTCTTTATGTATTCTATGGCAGGAATTATTCATAGCCTTTTTCTCAGTTCATCAATTCAGATCTGATCTCTCATGCTGTTTTCTGTCATTTGTCTTAACATATTTCATCTTGGTAGTGGTTAATTTTCTTATGTTCTTGAGAGTCCAGATCTGGCATTGGTAGCACAACGTTGGAATGAAGATTATGTTGTAGAGTGCTTGTTTTGCCTCTAGTTGCCTCCTTTTTAGACAATAGTAGTGATAGTTATTTGAAATATTCAAAATGCTATTTATTCACAACATATTAACATAGAGATGATGTATTTTCTTATTTGTCACCTGCTTCTGTTTGAGATTTCAGATATTGTTTTTGATTAAAGCAATCAAATTTGCTCTGGACTCCAAAAGGCTGAAGATTTTGTTGAGACATTTCAAGAGGCCAGACATTTTCTCCATAATAAATTGTATACTTTTCAAGATTTGATAATGTGTTCTTCATTTTCTTTAGTAGAACCACAAGGGCAAAGATCATTATCTCCAGTTGAGCTCTTTTTATGTATATATATTATATATGGCAACATTGTCTTTAATATAAAATAATCCAAGAGGGTTTCACAATTCTCCTGAAAAGTGCCCCTGATGTTGCTCTAGTCATAGTGATATTCATAATTAATTTTCAATGTATTTTTTGTTGTGTGACAGCAAAAGAGACCGTCTAAAAAGCAAGAGACTGGAAACTTTCTCACCCCTTAGTGCTGAAAACCAAATGAGGAAGAAAAGAAGATGTATTTTTTTTTCACAATAAAATTGTTTCTTAACATAATCCACACATACAACTTCAGAACATAAACATTTATTTACTTACAGGTTACAAAGCATACAGGCACCCGGATGAAGGAAGCCCATTTGTGAAGATTTTCACAGAGACAGTTATTAACTCTGCACGCACCAAGGATCTTCAGGGTATTATTATGGATGTAAGGCACATTATATCAGTATTATTTACTCAGTATATTCGGTTATATTAAAATGATCTGAGTTCACATTTTAAAAAAAAGTTGTGAAAAACTGTTTCAAAAGTTTGGGGACTGATTGTTTTTTCTGGAAACTATAAAATGAAGTGAAGTGATGTCAAGATAGTGCATGTGACAACCAGTTCATGTGACAAATATGTAGCAATGTAAATACCAAAATCGAAGGTAAATGTAGTGAAGTGACGTCAAGATAGTGCATGTGACAACCAGTTCATGTTTTTTTTTTTTTTTTTTTTTTTTTGCATTCGCCAGCTTTTTACCTCTGACGAAGTCCCTAAAGACTAGGAACTAAATTATGCATGTTAGTCCATTTACCCTGGCAGATAACTCTGTCTTCGGAGGTACTCATATTTTTTCTGTCCATGAGTAATTGATATTTCAAACCGGGCCTCGCTGCTGAGACCAGGGGTGGTTGCCGCAGACAGAAATCAAAAATAAAAATCCCAACTGGTGCAGCCAAGATTTGAACCCACAACCTGTCTGTCTCGAGGCCAGCGTTTTACCTCGAGACCAACAAGTCCTCATTCCACCATTGCATGTGACAAATATATACTAATGTACACACTAAAATGGAAACTATATGCAGTGAAGTAACATCAAGACAGTGACAACTATGTACTAACATATATATACCGAATTGGAAACTAATATCAATGCACATGCACTATGCAGAAGCCTAGAAATGCACCTGCAGTATTCACTGTATTTTTAAAAAGTACTTTAACATTTGGAGCTGCGATAGCTCAGTGGTTAGTGAACTGGACTACAAAGGACAAGAGGTCGGGTTCGATCCTGACCGACAGCTTCCGAGTTCACCCAGCCTTAAATGGGTACCAGATTTTTTCTGGGAAAGTAAAGCGGCACGGGCATAATACCAACCACATTACCTAAAAAATCATGTGGCGAAGGCCTGTAAAAATTATGGTCATTAACACCAAAAGTCCCACTGCCACTTGGCCATGACGAGGCTCTTTACCTTTTTTTTTACATTAACATTCAGCAATTTGTTCGCATTGATCTGTGCTCTTGTCTGAGAAAAATAGGTTCTTATACCCTTGAAAGGATACAACCAAATTCTGAAGAGCTCTGCCTAAATTAATCAAAGACATTTGAAAAGTACTCTAAAAAGTTAGCACCATTCCTTTGAAGATAGCTTCTATCAAGGTAGACCTATGCCAAGTTCATGTTGAATGTGTTCTTTGATATTGACAGACCGGTTTATAATGAGCAAGGCCCTGGATAACCAAATATGAATAATAAATTCTACAAAATAGCTTTACTATATCTCTGCCACACTGTGCACAAATATTGCCCTAAGATTTGGCACACTGGCTGTTGGATTCAAGATCTAGAAACTATAAAATACTTATTGTTCTAGTAAACACTGGATCTTAAAAGTACACCTTGCTAGTGCTGCAGAGTTCATGAATTATGCTGAGGTCTTTCTGTGCAGGATTCAGGCAAGAGCTTCAAGTTTAATCATTGAAGGTGGTTATCTAGGGTTCTAGGTTAAAGTGACCAGAAATGAAAAAATTAGAAATGAAATCAAAACAAGAAATGAAAGAATTGATGGTCTTTGACTACATCCAGAGATGAACAAAATGTCTTTCTTCCCCGAAGTGAATGCCTTGTGACTCCATAACATAAAAGACATATATAAAAATAGGAGAGGGATGCAGAAACTCATTGCAGACTCAGAGTAAGGTGGAGTGATAATATCAAGGAAACTCTACAGCATCATAAAATTACAATATTGGAGATTGTCAAAAGAGTGAAAGCTAGAACTTTATACCTTCCTCAACATCTAAAATGATGTAAAATAAAGTAAAGAAGGTGAGAACTAGCCGAGGATTCATCTAAACTTTTTGAGACTAATTTGGCTCTAGCAGGAGGGAAACTTCTGGCAACCCTTCACCCATCTATGAGCCGACTGATCAGCCAGTCCATCTTTAACATTCTCAGTGCCATGGAATTAACTCTAATTTCGACTTCTTATCTGTAGTAACATGGCAATTTTGATGAAAGACCATTTTGTGTCACTTCTGCTCTTTGGAATCATCATTCCATTTTGAGCAGAAAAACAACTTCCTATTGCATTAGTATTCATTAATTAAATAACTAATTCATTCATTAATTTTCCTCTTGGGCTGAATACGGCACATAGGGCGGAAGTCACAGTTCTTCATGATTGACGATTTTCTTCTAGTTCTTGGTTGTTTCTTATGTCCATGTTGAGCATTCCCTAGTAATTTTTCTGTGTAGCAATTATCTTGGTCTGCCTTGTTTTCTTTTACCAGATGGTTTCCATATGAATGCCTGACAGGGATTTCTCTTTTCATTCATTCCCAGCACATGACCGATGTATTTCCAACTCCTTTTTTCTTAGAAAGCTCAACATGTATTCTTGTTTTGATTCATCTCTTATCTGTTCATTTCAAGTGTATTCTTCCCAGCTTATGCTTGAGATCCTACAAAGTCATTTGTTTTCAAAGACATTTAATTTCCTATCTAAAGTTTTGGTGGATTTCAAACTTTCACACCCATATGTTAGCACTGGTATCACATCCATATGTTAGCACTGGTACCACACAGGAATTGAACAATCTTAGTTTTGTTTGTTTACTGAGAACTTTGGATCTTCAGATGTTCATCAGTTTGTTGAAAGCATTCGATTTCTAGTGTGATGCGTTTTCAAGATTTCTGATGTTATGTTTTATGTTTCCATCTCTGAACATTTTCCTGCCATTTGCTAGGTAAAATTTTTAACTTTTCTATAATGCCATCGTTATAACAGAGGCTGTGTTGGTAATATCCAGGACTTCCATTTTTGTCTTGTTGATCTGGAGGCCTATTGACCAGAAATATTGTTGAGTTGTTCTGTATTATTTAGAATCAGCGTGTGTAGAGCTCAAATATACCAAGTTGTTTGCAAAGTCAAGATCTTCTAGGAGTTTATTATCAATCCACTTAATGCCTAATTGTTGTCTATTGATTTTCGCACGACCCAATCAGTTGCAATTCTGAATAAAAGCGGTGACATGACACATCCTTGTTTAACACTTGTTTCTACTGGGAATCAATCAGTGTTGCCAGTTTCTGTTCTCACACAGCAAGCTGCATTAGTATCATCATCAAGTACCATGCTTGCTGGCATAGGTGATCATATCTCTCCACAACTTTTGATCTCAACAGTGATTTATCACTTCTGTTGCTGACATTCTGCCAAGCCATTCTCTTAAGCTATCTGGTATCTTTTCTTATTGCTTCTCTCTATCTATTCGTCCCTCAATTTTCCCAGTTGTCACAATATATTCCAGCAGTTCCCTTCTCATTACATAGCCAAAAAATGATGATTGTTTCTTCCTAATATTGGATAACAGTCATTATTTATATTTTTATTTACACATTAAAAGGTATATTGAGCATTGTGCAATGGTTTTAAAAAAAAAACTACCTTTATTACAGCATCTTCTCATTACTGGGGGCTTATAGGGCAAGAGAATAAAAGCTGTTTATCCATTGCAGTCGCCACGTGGTGTTTGGGTCTGAGTTTTTATTTTATCCCTGATAGAAAAAATGTTTGACCTTACCAGGATTCGAATCCATGTTCTCCTATTTTAACTATTGGTGATGTAAATTCATTTCCAACATTTCAACTTGAAATAAAAAAAAATATTTAAAAAAAAAACGAGGACTACAAATTTTCTCTGGCTTGGTACTGGCCATGTAACAATAGATTTGCCAATGGTTATCGAAAGAATGTGGACATTAACCCACATATTCACTCATACATCCATTGGCTTGGTGAGTTTCCTTTATTTATACTTTTGTTACTCACTATGGGTTGCAGTGAGTAAAATCTTACCAAGAACAAATTACGAAAATGTTTTCAATATTTTTTTGTGTATGCAGGTTCAGAAAGCCTTCAGCACAAAACAAATTGGGACCAATAAGATGACGATGCCAGAATATTCAAGTCTGCTGACAAAAAAGTGGTATCTAAACCCTCCAGAACAGTCAGGCTTATACCTGTCATCTTGTACTGTTTAACTTTAACCTGTGCATAATGTATATATATATATATTGCAATATAAACTCATTACAAGCCATCAGTACAAGAAATTTAAGGACATTTGTATGGGTAAAAACACACAAATTATAAACTTTCTGCAGTTTTGTTTCTTTTCATTTTTACATTTTGTGAAAATAATTATGAAAATGATTAAGAAATTATTTCTATTTATAAATCAGCCATACATAAATATTCAAAGTTTATTAGACCAATGTTTATTTGAACTGTCATAATCATATTTCACTATTCAACACATAGTGAAAACACTAAAGGATTTCCTAAATTCTTAATACTACTATATATTTATTATCTGTACGGCAAGAAAATTTTGAATCATTCACTGTTTTGAAATGATCAATCTGTCTTTTAACTACGCTATAATAGTTTTTAGAGGTAATAATTTATCAAATAAAAGACAATTCAGAAATTAGCAACATTGAAGTTATATGTAGTATGTCATGAATTTTAAACATTTATAGAGAATGTATGTAATATGTTTTCCTTTAACATTATTTTTTTCTTCTATTTTGTTATACATTTTCATGTACAACAAATGAACATTTTTGAAAAACTATTTTTAAAATGTTTACTGATTGAAGTGTATCTCATCATCATCAAGTGCCATCTCTGTGACGAACGTTGGCTACCATGGAGCGCCAGTTTGCTGTCTCTTGCTTTGATGGTGCAGGTTGTAAGAGGTTGATCTGTCCATCTTTTGATGTTACTCGTTCATGTTAGTCTTGATCTGCCTCTGCCTCTTTTACCTTGTATTTTTCCCTCCAAGATTACTTTTAGTAGGCTGTTGTGTCTTTTAACATGGCCCAAAAATCGCATTTGTCTTGTTTGAATTGTGTTTAGTCGCTCTCTTTTCATTTTTAGTTGTTCTAAGACTTCATCATTTGTTTTCTTTTCTTTCCATCCAATTCTACCTATTCTTCTATATATCCACATTTCAAAGGCTTCAATTCTCTGTTCTGTTTTCTTGTCTAATGTCCATGTTTCTGCACCATATAGGAATGTTGAGAAGATATAACATTTTGCTATTCTTAGTTTTAGCCCTAGTTTTATTTGTTTTGATGTTAATATATTTTTTCATGACATTAACATTACTTTTTGCCATTCCTATTTTTTTGTTTATTTCAGTTGTACATTTTCCATCACTGGTTATAGTTTGTCCCAGGTAGTTTAGTTCTAAACTGTCTCCAGGTCTATTCCTTCAATTTTGGTATCAACTTGTGGGTTTTGAGCATTTTCTTTGTTTATGATCATAGTTTTAGTCTTTTTGATATTCTTATCTAATTCAAATTTTTTCTTGTCATGTTTATTTCATTAAATAATTGTTATAGATCTTTAGGATTTTCTGCTAGTAGTACAGTATCATCAGCATATCTTAGGTTATTGATTATCTTTCCATTAATGTTTAGGCCTGGCATCTCTGTGATGTTTTTAAAGATTTGCTCAGTGTATAGATTGAACAAGCTTGGTAATAGGATGGTCTTACTCCTCTTTTTATATCAATGGGTGTAGAGTTCTATTTGTTATATTTTATTATTGTTGTTTGCTCCCAGTATAGATTACACATTAGTCGCATGTCCATGTCATCTAGATGTATCTCTTTTAAGCATTCTATAAGTTGTTTGTGGTGTATTTTAGTGTATCTTATATTTTACTCTTCCTTTACTCTTTAAATACTTACCCCAAAGAGTATATAATATATAAATACTATTTCCATATTCTACAATATTCCTTCTTTAATTTGATACATGATATGATATGATATGCTTTATTTAAAAACAATTATACAGAAGCCTTAATTTTGTAAAATTGGACAATTCACAAATCTTAAATCAGATAATTCAGTCTTAATCAGCAAAACTGTTGGGATTAAAGATTTTATGTTTTATGATCATCATCATCAGTAAACTCTGGACGAATCCATAGAGCTCAATGTGTGCTTCCTCATTTGTTATTTATTTTCACAGCTCAATGAGCCAGATATTCATTTTTATTTATTGGGCCAAATGGAGTGTTGGGCTGTGATCAAACTTGCATTCACTTTATCAAAAACCCAGTATGTTTCCACTTCACTATTGACACTATAATTTTTGTAAATAAGGATGATTTATTGGTGTATCTTTTATGAATGACATCTGAATATAATTGCACATTATGGTTATTGTTAGTCGAAGGCCCCGGTATCACTGCAAATGAATTAAAATCCATAATTGCTCAACCGCCCAAGCTAGTGGAATAATTCAAATTAAAACTCATCTCAGTGAATAATCCAAACAAAGAAAGACTTGCTGCAGTCCCCATCATACCAGCTACAGCAAACGCCAATAGACATGAGGCCAAGCATCATCAAAAGTCAACGCAGCTGAACTGTCCTTCACCATACGATATCATCATTCATCATAAGTAATCAGAATATCGAAACACGATCCGGATGAAAAACACAGCTCACAGTGTGCACAGAGCACTAAAGTCAGTAGCTCTGGCGGCAAGCCAGCATTTCACATTAATATATGACTAAATACATTATATTGTTCAACTATAATATATGTGTAACTGTTTACATTTAAAAACTAAATTGATGTGTAAAGCTTTTAAGACCTGATGTGTGGGTTTTCATTCCAAAGATTGACATGTGTACAAACATAATTATGATTATGTCTGCATGTTCCTCTGAGCAAACTTGTTTTATATACTACTTTAGCATATGCAATATATTGTATGCATAACTTACATCGCACATGTGCTGAGAATGAATGAAGAAAGACTTCCCCACCAGGTATTTATGTGGAAGCCATCTGGTAAAAGAAAACAAGGAAGACCTAGAGAATCGCTATGCAGAACAATTGCTAGGGAAGGCTCAACCATTGGTCTAAGAAACAACCAATAACTACAGGAACTAGCAGCAAATCATCACTCATGAAGAACTATGACTTCTGCTTTATGTAACGTCTTTGGCCCAATAGGAAAATAAATGAATGAATAACTTGAGTTGTGTCATAGTTTCACGTGATCTTTAGTAACACAGTTTTATATAGATTGTTTTGGCATTACATTTCATGCATAAATTGAATTGTGTCATTGTTTCACGTGATCTTTAGTAACACAGTTTTATACAGATTGTTTTGGCATTACATTTCATGCATAATTTGAATTATGTCATTGTTTCATGTGATCTTTAGTTATTAAACACCACCATAAGTCTGTTAGTTATTTTATATTAAAGGATTTATGTTGAATTGATGAAAGCCATATAATAAACCTTATGCAACTATGTTTTCTTAAAACAAAAATGAGCAAAATAAAAACTTTAGAATGGTTACACAAATTTGAAATACCAACCACTGATCTTTAAGTTAATAGTAATTGTAATAAAATTTTAATAACTGAAATAAACTTTAAGTAAGTGAAATAAACTTTCAGTAAGTAATATAAACCTTTAGTAAGTGAAATAAACTTTCAGTAAGTGAAATAAACTTTTAATAACTAGTAAACTGAAATAAACTTCTTAATGTAGAATAAATGAACTGATTCGTTTTTAATTATATTATGACTTTAATATGGGGTATGGTACCCTTCTGCCAACATTGATGAAAATTGTACGTTAATTTTATTTTCATAAGCCAAGATATTTTAATTTTATATTTACTGTTTTTAATGTTACATTTGTTGAACCGGATACAGAATCCATGTATCATAAATAAGATGTGCAGGATATCAATCTGTCATCATGCCTATCGTACTGGCTTAATGTAGATTTGCTAGCAGAAGCAGAGAAGGCGTTTCCTATGTTTTGCACTGAAATGTTAAATATCATTGTTAGTATAGTGTGGAATAGTGTGGATTGCTTACTTAATTTGTCTATATAATTTTTCTTTGTTGGTATTATAATGAGTTGCACTGCGCAATATTTGACACCATTTTGTGCAATCATCTCATCTTTGAGATGTATCAGCATTTAATTATTCTTGATCATTTTGTAGAATGACCTCTTTGCACTGAGGAGGAAAAAGAAGACGGGGGAAAAAAAGAGCAAAGGCTGCTCAATTTCATTTTACAAATGCTTGTTGTTAGTTCCAGTAGCTTGCTATTTAACTATAAATAACTATTCATCCCATGTCTACTTGAGCCAAGTTTGATTCCAAACACCTGGATTCCCTGTATTACAATTCTGTTAATCATGTCCTGCTGGCGTAGGTGATCATGTCTCTCCAAAACTTTCGATCACGACAGCTATTTATATAATAATATATATTTATATATATTTATATATATTTATATATATTTATATATAGGGTGTCTCTTTAATGACTGTGCATTTTTTGTTGTTGAAATAATTACGCACCTAAATTTTATCTATGTATGACGTAATAGTTCAAGCACCATTTACGTGTTCATTTAAACATCACTGCTACATGATAGATCTGGCTTACAATGGTGTTAACGATTGAAGAAAGAGTATTTATAGTGGAGCATGTGTTCCGTAACGGCGGCAAGTATTCGAATGGGGTTGTTGAACAATTTGTGAATAGATTTCCTGATACACCAGTGCCTCATCGAAATACTGTGAGTAATTTAATAATCAAATTTCAAAACACCGGTAGTGTACATGATGTTAGCCGTCCTGGTAGACCATCTGTTCTTGAAGTAACATCTCTCAACATCCAGGACAGCATTCTAATGAGTCCTGGCAAATCAATTAGAAAGCTAGCTCAACAAGTACACAAATCAAGCAATACTGTTCATAGAGTTCTGAAAAAAAAATTAAAGTTACATCCGTACAAATTTTCCGTCGTTCCTCAATTAAAAGAATTAGATCACCAATCCAGAATTAATTATTGTATGTGGTTTGAGAATTTTCTAGCCCAAGAAGGTGAGGAAATCCTTGATTTCACTTTCTTCACAGATGAAGCATGGTTCCATTTGTCTGGGTACGTGAATAGGCAGAATGATCGTCTTTGGAGTGATGAAAATCCACATGCATTGCACCCAGTGCCTCTCCACGATCAGAAAATAGGAGTGTGGTGTGCAATGAGTCGTCAGCAGATAATCGGCCCAATTTTCTTCTATGACACAATAAATTCAGAAAGATACAGGATTAACATACTGGAGCGATTCGTAACCCAACTTTCAGAGCCAGAAATTGAAAAAGCTTGGTTTCAACAAGATGGCGCAACTGCTCACACTGCTGTAAAATCACTGGAATTTTTATATGAAATTTTTGCTAATCGTATAATCTCTCGCGGAATTTGGCCTGCACGGTCTCCTGATCTTACTCCCATGGACTACTATCTCTGGGGTGAACTGAAAGGAAAGTGTACGAAAACAATCCCCACACACTCGATGAGCTGCAGGTTTCAATCGCCAACAACATTAATAATGTTACACAGCCCATACTGCGTAAGGTTTTTGACAATATGAAAAAACGTATCAACATTTGCCAACTAAAACGTGGTCGATATTTCGAATACCTTTTGTGAATAGTGATGTTATATGTTTAACTTTACCGAAAAAGGAACAAGCTACAGCAGTACATGATGCGTGATTTACATAAATAAATTGGAACAACTAGATTTTCAAATAATGCACAGTCATTAAAGAAACACCCACCGATCTGGAAGACCTTCAATTTCACAAGACCAAATTATGGAACTCCAAGACAGAATTACAATGAGTCCAAATGCATCTTTAAACCACTTGTCTCAACAGGTGCAAATATCTAAGAGTTCTGTTCACAAGGTTTTAAGAAGTGAACTACACTATCGTCCATACAAATTAACTGAAGTGTCTCAACTCCAAGAAAGAGATTATGGATCCCGTTTAAACTACTGCATGTGGTTTCAGAATTTTATTTATGAACATGGCGCTGCCATCCTTGACGTCACTTTTTTCACTGATGAGGCCTGGTTTCATTTATCTGGTTATGTGAACAGTCAGAACAATCAGCTGTGGAGCAGTGAAAACCCCCATGAATTTCATCAAGTGCTGCTTTACGATCAAAAAGTCGGAGTGTGGTGCGCTATAAGTCGTATGCAGATAATAGGACCTATATTTTTTAATGAAACAATAAATGCAGAACGTTACCGTACTTTAATTCTGGAACCGTTCATAGCACACCTTACAGAACGGGAAATTATGGAATCCTGGTTTCAGCAGGATGGGGCAACAGCACACACAGCCACAACAACACTCAATTATTTAGAAAGCATATTTGCAAATCGCATTATTTGTTATTATGCAATCCTGGTTTCAGCAGGATGGGGCAACAGCACACACAGCCACAACAACACTCAATTATTTAGAAAGCATATTTGCAAATCGCATTATTATGTGGAATCTGGCCTGCTCGTTCACCAGATCTAACACCCCCAGATTATTATCTGTGGGGGGCATTGAAGGGGAAAGTTTATGAAAATAATCCGCAGACAATTAATGACCTAAAGACTGAAATAGTAGACAAGATTAAACAAATATCACCAGACATTATTCTGAAGGTTTTCGCAAATATGGAAAGACGAATCACGACATGTCTTGAGGCCCCTGGTGGACATTTTCAACATATGCTTTAGGCACAACTTTATTGTGTTAATACCAACATTACCCATTATAAGCTCGCCGATAGCAGTCAAGTATATTTGAATAATACCATTTATTTTACAATTTGCGTGACGCATTAGTTAACCGCATTTCTGGTGACGTTTTTCTTCCGAGAGTAGAAATTCACTGCACTGCGACTTTAGAAACACCCTGTAGTAATCAATTATTTGAAAAAGTAAAGCACCAAGAAATAATCAACATTTTAGAAAGCATAAACGTAGACAGCAAAGATCTAAGAATAATAAAGAACATGTACTGGCAACAAACAGCGGCCATAAGAACTGGAAACCAATTGGGAATGTTTCAACAAATAAAACAGGATGTTAGACAAGGTTGTGTGCTGTCACCAGATTTATTTAATATTTATAGTGAGATTATTTTAAGATCCATAAGGGGCATGCCTAGAATAACAATTGGAGGTCATAATATAAATAATCTAAGGTATGCTGATGATACAGTTTTAATCGCTAAGAGTGAAAATGAGTTACAAGAAATGTTGGACATTATAGTGAAAGAAAGCAAAAATAAAGGACTCAGCCTTAATAGTAAAAAGACAGAAGTAATGGTAACAACAAAGAAGAAGTTTCACCTCAGTGCAGAATAAAGACAAGTGGAACAATATTAAAATTAAAATGAATTTAAATATTTGAGAACTTTGTTAACCTCAGACGGAAGATGTAGAAAAGAGGTGAGATGCAGAATGGCTCAGGTAAAAGCAGCTTTCCAGAAAATGAGGAAGATACTATGCAATCCATTTATGACAATAGAAACAAGAAAAAGAGTTCTTAAATGTTATGTAGAGCCAGTCTTAATATATGGATGTGAATCATGGACAATAGGACAACAGACAAGAAAATCACTGGAGTCTGTAGAAATGTGATTTAACAGAAGAATGTTGAGAATACCATGTACAGCTAAGAAGAGTAATGAAAATGTTCTGAAAGAGGTCAAAGCAAAAAGAGAGCTAATTTCCAATATTAGGAAGAAACAATCATCATTTTTTGGCCATGTAATGAGAAGAGAACAGCTGGAATATATTGTAACAACTGGAAAAATTGAGGGACGAAGAGATAGAGGGAAGCAAAGAGAAAATAACAGACAGCTTAAGAGAATGGCTTGGCAGAAGGTCAACAACAGAAATGATAAAGAACTGTCAAGATCAAAAGATGTGGAGAGTCATGATCACCTATGCCCATAGGCCCGGTACTTGATGATGATGATGTTTCTTAGGAGCTCCCTTTTTGTGTTAGCCTCTTTTTTGAATTTCCTTGTTGGTTCTTCTACCTGTCCATGGAACTTTCAACATTCTTCTGAGAAATTCCATCTCTGCGGCCTAAAATAGTCTTCTAATTTGTTTGTCTACTGTCCATGATTCGCTTCCATAGGTCAGAGTTGGTTCTATATAGCTTCAATGAACTCTCTTTTTCACTTCTATTGACATAGATTTGTTGCATAAGATGTTTTTCATTTTCTAAAATGCTATTTTGGCCTGAGCTAGTCTGCTTTTTATTTCTGTGGTGCATCTTCCATCTGATGTTATTATTGTGCCCAAGTATTTGAAATGTTGCACGTTTTAGATTTGTCTTGTTTATTTTTATGCTGCATGATGGTGGTGATTGTTTCTTCGATATGACTATTACTTCTGTTTTCTTACCATTTAGACTGAGACCTTTCTTGTTGCTTTCTTTACTATTTTGTCTATCATTTCTTGTAGTTCATTCTCTGTCTCTGCTATTAAGACTGTGTCATCGGCATATTGCAAATTATTTATGTTGTGACCGTTGACTTCAATTCCTTTTTTGTCTACTATTGATCTCATAATATTTTCACTGTAAAGTGAAAAGAAATCCGGCGACAGAATACAGCCTTGTCTGACTCCTTGTTTTATATTTATATATATATATATATATATATATATATCTCTGCGATCAAGACTCAATCAGAGTAGGATTCCAGACTCTCTCATGAAGTGTCTGTTTAAGCGATTTGATTGCCCCATATAGTTCCTCTTCCAGTTTTATATATTGTAATTGTCCTGTTTGGTTGCCAGTACATGTTTTTTATGATTTGCAGATCCTTGCCATCAATGTTTAATTTCTCCAGTGTATTGATTATTTCCACATGCTTTACTTTGTCAAATGCTTTTGTGTAGTCTATAAAGCACATATATAGATCTTTCTCAAAGAGCTAATGGATAGACAGATTTGCAGAAGTCTTACAGCAGAAAGGGCTAATTCATGCTTGCGTGAAACAACTTGGACAAGTTAGAAAACTGCAACCAAAATGATAATAATAAATGGTTGTTATTATTACAAATGGAAACTTCTGAAGATTTTCCCTGAAATTAGTCGTAGAAAACTGCAGCTTTCTGAAATGTTGTAAGGCATTAATGGATAGGACAAGATTTGTTGCTAAATAGCTGCCGCTAATTTTACTGCTGCTTTAACTATTTCAGATCCAGTCTGCTGAAGGTGGAATTGTGTCCATCATGGTGCAGGTTTAGGGATAAAAATCAGGGCACCTGTGAATGCTGACCATGCAACCAGTTCATCTTATTTTATGATGTTGTTCCTACCCCTCCATCATGAAACAGACATGATCAAACGACTTAAATGCTGAAGTCGTAGAACTAATTTTAGATAATACCAATGAAACAACGAAATGAAATTTATGATTATTGTATAAATATGATAAAACTATACAATGAAATGTTTTATCAAATATAAAATTAATTTTCAACATTGTAATACTTTATTATACCAGACAGCATAAAAGAATGGCTTGGCAGAAGGTCAACAGAAGAAATGATAAATAACTGTCAAGATCGAGAGTTGTAGAGAACATGATCACCTATAAAACATAGAATTAATTTTAAACATTGTAAATTCTTCTAAATGATAACATTTAATTTTAAACATTGCAAGTATTATAACACAGAGTTTATTTTTAACACTGTAATCTTTTATAAAACAAAATTAATTTTTAACACTGTAATGTAATCTTTTATAAAACATAGAATTAATTTTGAGACTACTATGTTATCTATAAAACCAAATTATTATAAAAAGTTATATGTTTAGTTCGGCATGAGCATTTTATTTTTAATTTCATGAAACTATTTCATGAAACAGAGGAAGGACTGAGCGAATGTTTCCCAATAGAAACTGGGGTTAAACAAGGATGTATTTTATCGCCCTTGTTATTTGGAATTGTTATGGACTTCATAATGAAGAAATGCTGCACTGGTAATAAAGGCATCGAATGGATACAAGGAGACCATTTGGAGGACCTCGACTTTGCTGATGACATAGTTCTCATCAGCAGTCAGATAAAAACGATGCAGGAAAACACAAATGAACTATCATCAATAGCCAGCAAAATTGGGCTTGAGGTCAATCATGAAAAGACTAAAGTCATGAAAAGTTTAATTCCAACAAGTGACAAAATATACATGGAAAACAAACCAGTAGAAGAGATCGATCACTTTATCAATCTTGGAAGTCACATTGATCGAGAAGGGGATACGAGCAAAGAAATTAGAATCAGACTGGCTAAAGCAGCAATGTCTTTCAGAAGCCTTGAAAAGTTGTGGAAATCAAAAATCATTAGCACAAACACAAAACTTAGGCTATTCAAATCAAATGTACTATCAACCCTTACGTATGCGTGTGAAAGCTGGAAAACAACAAGAGATATAGAAACAAAGTTGAACGCATTCGAAAATAAATGTCTAAGGAAAATACTTGGTATAGAATGGAACGAATTCAAAACAAACGAGGAAATTAGAGAAATCGCCAATCAACCACTAATATCTTCAGTAATAAAGAAAAGACGATGGTCATACGTTGGACATGTGATGAGAAGAGATAATAATCGAATAGCAAAGCAAGCCCTCATATGGGAAACAACAGGTAAAAGAAAAAGAGGAAGACCCAGGGAGACACTGAGAAGAACATTGATGAGAGAGGCAAGAGCAGCAGGAATCGGCTCCCTCAATGAGATAGAACTGCTTGCACAGAACAGAGACAGATGGCGAGATTTGATAAAATATCTTTAAAAGAAAACTGCTAGAACAAAAATTCATATAGGAGAAGGTGTATCTTGGTCTACGCCCTATGGGCCGGTTACGGCTCGAAAGGTCAATAGATAGATAGATAGATAGATAGATAGAAACTATTTCATATGGAAATGTAATGAAACCTGGTAAACTGCTTCAGCAAATGTTATGAAACTTGGTAAACAGTTGTAGGAAATATTATGAAACTTGGTAAATAGTTTTAGGAAATGTTATAAAACTTGGTAAACAGTTTTAGGAAATGTTATGAAACTTGGTAAACAATTTTAAGAAATGTTATAACATTTGATAAAAAGTTTGAGTAAACAAATAATTTAAAAATCACAATAATTTGTAATTTTTAGAAACAATTACCAATTATACACAGCAGGTGACAAAGATTATGTTCAAGAATGTGGAATATATGTGGTAATTATAGTGAATTAATTGTTTTGTTTGAAATAAACAACTGATAGTTCTGTGTGTGAAATAAAAAAACATGAAATTATGAAAATTGAATTGAGTCATGAATATGATTGAAGCCAAAATTATTATAACCCTTTGATTTTGTCAATAGGAAGGGCAGTTTTAAATTGTATTCACACAGTCAAAAGTAAAGTAAAGAGCCCCATCACGCCAAGTGGCATATAGGGAATATGGTGATAGTGAGCATCATTTTTACAGACCATCTGCACATGATTTTTGGGGTAATGTGGTCAATATTAAGTTCGTAACGCTTACTTTTCCAGAAAAAATCCGGTACCCATATAAGACTGGGTGAACTCGAAAGCCATCAATTAGGATTGACCCTGACTTCTTGTCCTTTGTAGTCCAGTTCACTAACCACTGAGCTCTCACGACTATCGTTTTCACACAGTACATAAAAAAAAAATTGGGCTATATACTTTAGTTCTGTTTGTCAGGCCTTGAAATTCTCTTCTAATGCTGTTCTGCCTGTTAGGCCTTGGGCTTTCTCTTCTAATGCTGTTCTGCCTGTTAGGCCTTGAGCTTTCACTTCTAATGCTGTTCTGCCTGTTAGGCCTTGGGCTTTCTCTTCTAATGCTGTTCTGCCTGTTAGGCCTTGGGCTTTCTCTTCTAATGCTGTTCTGCCTGTTAGACCTTGAGCTTTCACTTCTAATGCTGTTCTGCCTGTTAGGCCTTGGGCTTTCTCTTCTAATGCTGTTCTGCCTGTTAGGCCTTGAGCTTTCACTTCTAATGCTGTTCTGCCTGTTAGGCCTTAGGTTTTCTCTTCTAATGCTGTTCTGCCTGTTAGGCTTTCTCTTCTAATGCTGTTCTGCCTGTTAGGCCTTAGGCTTTCTCTTCTAATGCTGTTCTGCCTGTTAGGCCTTGGGCTTTCACTTCTAATGCTGTTCTGCCTGTTAGGCCTTGAGCTTTCACTTCTAATGCTGTTCTGCCTTTTAGGCCTTGGGCTTTCTCTTCTAATGCTGTTCTGCCTGTTAGGACTTGAGCTTTCTCTTCTAATGCTGTTCTGCCTGTTAGGCCTTAGGCTTTCTCTTCTAATTTATAATGCTGTTTTGTTGAATTCTTGTGAAGATGGTGATCCCAGCTAACTTTAATGAGGTCAGTTATTTCCGATCCTGTCTACTTAAACAAAAATGTGGTGAAAAGAAGCAGTCAGAGGACCATAAAGCAAATACTGAAATGGGAAACTAAAGCAAAAAAAACTGAGGTTGATCCTGATAGACACTAAGAAGAATACTGATAAGAGAGGCAAGGGCAGTATGCATTTACTCCCTTACTGAGATTGAGAAGCCTGTCCAGAACAGGGAATTATTGCGAGGTACACAGTGATGTCTGACAACACTGGAAGAATAATAATGATGGTTCATGTCATCTGTTGCCTGACAACACTAGAATGACAGTGATGGTTCATGTCATCTGTTGTCTGACAACATTAGGACAGTGATGGTTCATGTCATCTGTTGTATGACAACACTAGAATTATAGTGATGGTTCATGTCATCTGTTGTCTGACAACACTAGAATGACAGTGATGGTTCATGTCATCTGTTGTCTGACAACACTAGAATGATAGTGATGGTTCATGTCATGTGTTGCCTGACAACACTAGAATGACAGTGATGGTTATGTCATCTGTTGTCTGACAACACTAGAATAATAGTGATGGTTCATGTCATCTGTTGCCTGACAACACTAGAATGATAATGATGGTTTATGTCGTATGTTATGTTTCTGATATTGTTTCTATCTACTGATGAAGACCTTATAACTTGAAATGTTTGTTATATTTATATTCATAAAGCTGTGACATACAATAAATATGTAATTGCTTTTTCCCTTAGTAAATGTTTAATTTAGCTTATCGTCTTCTCGTAAGGTAATATTGGAAGGGAAAATACAAGGCAAAAGAGACAGACCAAGACTAATATGGACGAGCAACATCAAAAGATGGACAAGTCAACCTATGACAATCTGCACCATCAAAGCAAGAGACAGAGTGGAATGGCGCTCCATGGTAGCAAACCTTCGATGCAGAGACGGCATTCAATGATGATGATAATGATCGCTTTCTCTGTAATTTTTATTTTCCTAATCTCCAAATCTAGAAACCATTTACTCATTTGGTATGACCTCATTTTCATTGACTTGTTCAACTACTATTTCATTGCACTATACATCAAGCTACTTTATCAGTGCCCAAAGGGTTCCATTTTCTGTTGTTATTAAGTTATTTTTATAATCCAATCTATGACTAACAGAAACAGAAATGGAGATAGAAGGTATCATGAATGATTCTGCTTAGTACTTTTCCTGGTACTGATAGCAACATAAATTCCCCTATAATTTGTGCACTCCTGTAAACTTCACAATTACGCAAACAACTTCTCTTGATGATGAAATAAACAGTCAAATTGGTAAGGCAGCTACGACTTTTGGCAAACTCACAGAAAGGGCCTGAAACAACATGAAACTAACAATAAAGACCAAACTCTTAATATATCAAACTTGTGTGCTTAGCACACTATTATATGGATCTGAAACCTGGACAACATACTCAAATCATGAAAAAAAGACTAAATGTTTTCCACATGTGATGTCTCCGCAGAATAATGCACTTCAAATGGCAGGACAAAATAACCAACTTAACTGTTCCTGCAACGTGCTAAGACCTCAACAATCATGTCGATGCTCAGATGTCGAAGACTAGACTACGATGGCTTGGACATGTCCAGTGAATGGAAGAAAAGTGCATCCTCCAAGCAAATACTATATGGTGAACTAATACATGGAAAAAGACAAATCGGCAGACCTAACTACAATATTGAGATATCTGTAAATCATCTCTGAATGATTTCTCCATCTGTGAAAATGACGGGAACATCTGGCAAGTGATCTCACATCATGGAGAGCATGTATAAGGAATGGTATAACATCATTTGAGACTGTACTAAGGCAAAACTTAGAAGAGAAAAGACTCATGAAAAAGGATGTAAAACCCTGTGGATCAGTGGACCTGACTTGTTCATTCTGTGGCAGTGTGTATTTGTCAAACATTGGTAGAATTAGCCACGAGAGAAGCTGTTTGACAAAAAGAAAACCTAAAAAAAATACACAACAGCCTCCACTAGACGGTCTGACAAGACGAAAAGGGCCATATACTGTAAACTTCCTTTCTTTGATAATTTGATCATATAACCTTCTTTCCAGTCTTTAGGTATTTCTTCCCGCTCCCATATTTTAACTAGTAAATTATGTAACATCTTGGTAGAGGTGTTAACATCTGCTTTAATGGCTTCTGAAGGAATTTAATAGGGTCCTGTGGCTTTACCTTTTTTTATTAGCTTGATAGCCATCATTATTTCTTCCTTGCTTGACTTTCCATAGTTAACGTGTAAAGTGAGGGTTAATTGAGCCTGGTCAGTTCAAGAGTTCTTCAAAGTGCTCTTTCCATCTCTTCATTTGTTCCCTTATATTACTAGGCAGATTTCTTTCCTTATCTTCAATAAAGGCATTGATCTATTTGTATGTTCCACTTAATTTCTTTGTGCTGTTGTACAGTTCTTTCATATTTCCTTTATTTGCTGCTTCCTCTGCCTCTTTAGCTAGTTCATCTATATATTTCCTTGTATCCCTTTTAATGCATCTTCTCACTTCTTTGTTCACCTCTATGTGAGTTTCTAGTGCCTTGGCTTTAATAATTCTCGTTTTGCTTTTATTTATGTCTGCTTTCTTATTCTTTAATTTTCTCCAGAGTCTCTATTGTCATCCATGCCTTATTCTGGCAATCTCTTTTCCACAGGGTTTTGTCACATGTCTCCATCCGTACATTTTTTACCAGCTTCAATGATCACATATATTTTATGTATTTTCTAGTTATTGGAGGACTTGGTATTTATTTGATACTATGGCTGCAAATTTATCTTTAATTCCTCGGTCTTTAAGAAACCCTATCCAAGAGGCCTACACAAAAAGGGAGCATCAGAAAGAAACATCAGAGAGAAACTATCAACATTTTTCAAGCATATCATGAGAAGAGAAAGGTTGGAATACTTGGTTACAACTGGCAGAATAGAGGGAAAGAAAGATCATGAACAACAAAGAGAAAGGATACTGGATAGCTTGGTGTCATGGCATGAAAAACAGTCTACAGCAGAATTTATATGATGCACTATGGATAGAGAATTGTGGAAGGACACGATCGCCTATGCCAACTAGTATGGTACATGATGATGATACCTAAAGCCCACTCTCAATAATCATCTGATGCATTTTATTACATTATTGTATCTGAATATTCACTGATAATTTTACCAACAAATGTTAAATAATTAAACTTTTACTTATATTTTATAATTTAATCACTGTACATTTTACTGAAAGATATAACTGAACCAACAAATCACAAAAATTTGACAAGTAACCAAGTCAAGCTGCAAAGCTGAAACAATCCCGTACCCACAGTAAACATTATATCACTTTGTATGAAATTAATACTATGTTCAGTAAAGAAACATAAATCTTAAAATAAAAATAAAATGTAACAGAAACTGTCGTTAAAAGTGACAAGTATGTTATTGTGGAAAATTACTAGGGATTTCTGAAGTTCTTTCCAGCAAATTTGGCAGTTTTTCCCAACTCTTGTTCAATCCTCAACAACTGGTTATATTTGGCCAGTCGTTCTGAGCGGCATGGAGCACCAGTCTTGATCTGGATATGAGAGAATTGTTATTTCATTTTCACAGGTTTCATTCTAAATCTTTAACAGAGAGTAAACAACAAATTGTACAAAATAAACATAAACTATTAATATAAAAAAATTACCAAAAGAGATGGGTTTCAATATTCTTCTTCTTCTATCTAACAAACAATGCACTTGAATTGTATAAAGCTGGTGTATGAAAACACACAAACCATGCACTTGAACTGAACAAAGCTGGGCATTTCTCTGCACTATATTGCTGGTTTAGGTACTTTTATTTTGCTTTTAAGAGGATAATGTACATTAGTAAAACAGTCCACATGAGAATGCTACCAGCATTGAGTCAAGGGTGTATTACATTTTAACTTCTGATATGAAAAATCATACCTGTCCAGTTGCCAGCCCCACAACTAAGTCAGCAATAAAAGTGTCTTCAGTCTCACCACTTCTGTGGGACACCATCACACCCCAACCTGCTGTCTGTGCCAACTTGCAGCTATAATTTAAAAAAAGAAAAATTATAAAATGTTGTACTTGATAACAAGTAACAGTAAAAGACATTGACAGTAAAGATAAACATGGAATTGCAATTGACAATTATAAAGAACAATGATAAGAATCTTTATTCTCTTATTCATTGTCTTCACCTTTTTCTATTCCTCTATTTTCTTATTGCTATGATTTGTTGTGAAATTCTCTCTATTTTCTTCTTAAATTATTTGTTACGAAGCTCTCTATTCCTCAAATTAAATGTCATCATATTTCAATGTCAATTATTTTGGGATACAAGATACAGAAAATGAACTGACAGCAGCCATAGAAAAGGCAAAAACATATGTTTTATGTTTTTTTTTTTTTAAATGAAGTCAGATATAGCAGAATGTAGATAGCAGAGCAGCAAATGTCCGTTATAGGGAGAACATAAACATATCCACGTCGGTATTACCCTGTGCCGCTTTACTTTCCCAGAAAAAATCCTGTACCCATTTAAGGCTGGGTGAATCCGGAAGCCATCAGTCAGAATCGAATCCACTTTTCTTCAAAATAACTTAATTTTCTTGCTGTTATTTCACTTTTTCAAAATTCTGAAACACGGTGTGTCCACAGAGTGTTAAACCCCTTAGTAGGGAATGTATTTAAAAAAGAGTTGATCAAGATCCTGGTGCTCCACAAGACTTTACGAATTCAAGAAATGGAGGTCGCTAATAAATTATTTTGCTGGTTGAAAGAAAAACATGTTGTTTCAGAAGTAGTATTTATTACCAGTCTCAATGAAAATGTCACAATTATAATTGATAACATAAGAGTTCCCTTCATGCCTTATGCTGCATGGGAAATATGGCGAGTCCATATTTTCAAGGATCAAAGAACATTTGTGGCTGATGCTGTCAGTATTACATGAGGTCCTTACCTAAGTGGCAGTACACAAATACCCTGAAAACTTGAGATGAATGATTTAAGATCAGAACACTTCTGCATTGTCGGAAAAACAAAAAAACTATGAAAAACTTGTACTTAGTCTATGATATTTCACATATTACTTACGCATCAATAGCTTCAGTGACAGTTCCAATCTGGTTGACTTTCAACAGGAGTGCATTACATCCTTTGCAATTAATCCCTTTCTGCACTCTCTTTGGATTTGTTACTAGCAAGTCATCCCTTAAAAAAAATGTTAATGGACCAATTATATTACAATCCTCAAAATCTTTATTAACTTCTCTGATCACAAAGAGTTCTTAAATGCTATTTAGAGCCAGTCTTAACATATGAATGTGAATCATGGACAATAGGACAACAGACAGGAAAATCACATACCCAACAATCTGGATCTTTGTGGAAGCTGTGAGTTTACTGTATGCTGCCCAATCATCTTGGTCAAATGGGTCTTCAATGCTGACCACGGGATACTTCTTTATGAAGCCTTTGTACATATCAGACAACTGATTTGATGTCACCTGAACAAAAGATATAAACCAAAACACACTAAACAGTACTGGACTAAAAGCTAAGAATGAAAAGAACACTCAATTAAAATAAACTACTATTTGCACAGAAAATCTAGCAACATGAACATAAAACACAATAAACTGTTAAAAGTAACCAAAGTTAACAAGTTAAGAACAAGTAAATACATATACAACAATCCACTCAGCTTAAAATCAAAACAATAAACTAGTAGCAAATACAGAACATTACAAAATGGGGAATACAAATTAATTAAAAGACTAACAAATAACTGATACATTTATGTATCCTATAAAATTATCATATCTCTAAGTAAATTGTTACACTTCAGTGTATTCAATCCCAGTATTTTTTAAGTGGGAGAAGGGGAAGGTATATACTCTTCCTTGTCATTAGTATCTTCACTAGCTCCTTAACCAGTTGGGTTGATTTGAGAGTGTCGAACTTGGACTAAATCCATGTTCATTTATTCAAACAACCGGTACAAGCCCTCATGTGGGAAACAACAGGTAAGAGGAAAAGAGGAAGACCTAGAGAGACACTGAGAAGAACAATGATGAGAGAGGCAAGAGCAGCAGGAATCGGCTCCCTCAATGAGATAGAGCTGCTTGCACAGAACAGAGACAAATGGCGAGATTTGATAAAATATCTTTAAAAGAATTGAAAACTGCTAGAACAAAAAATTCAGATGAGATGGGGAGTATCTTTGTCTACGCCCTATGGGCCGGCTATGGTTTGAAAGGTCAATAGATAGATAGAAATATATTATGGCATTAAAATGTTTTAATTCAGTTCTAACAAGAGATGAAAGCAAATAATCCCTCTGAAAATCAACAATGCCATAAATGCTGAGAGATCTTAAGGACACCTCCTACAGAATCACCATCATCATCATCGAGTACCATCTCCGCCATGAAGGTTGGTTACCATGGATCGCCATTCCACTCTGTTTCTTGCTTTGATGGTGCAGTTTATCATAGATTGACTTGTCCATCTTTTGATGTTACTCGTCCATGTTAGTCTTGGTCTGCCTTTTATTTTTAGTTGTTTTAAAACTTCATCGTTTGTTTTTTTTTTTCTTTCCATCCAATTCTACCTATTCTCCTGTAAATCCACATTTCAAAGGCTTCCATTTTTACAGAAAAAAATGCTGAAAGAACATTTGGCAAGAAAGAGAAACTGATGTAGCAAAATAAGTTACACATATGCATAAATAAAGCATCAATAAATGAATATGTAATAAGAAAAAAAAAATACTCTCTGCTAATATCTATACCCATTTATTTGGATCTGAATCCTTGTTTTTGAAGTCTAGATCATATTTGCCATCCTTGTAGAACTCAGACGCTGCCACATCCATTCCAATCTGTACTTTTCCAGTGTAGCCAGACTTTGCAATGGCTTCCTTTAGCAATTCAAGACCTAATAGACAAATATTTGACAATACCAGTATGAGCATTTTTAACAGTCTTACTTTAGAGGTGTACACAATTACACTCTTCCTTTTTGTTTGTTCAGAGAAAGTATTAACGCTGAAGTGTGTTTAAACTTATGTCTAGGTTGCAGTACTTTATGTCTTTGGCCTGGTAAATCTGAATTTATCTGTCTAGTTTATTACTTATGATGATAGTGATGTAAAGTGTATCTAGTTTATTACTTATGATGATAGTGATGTAAAGTGTGTCTAGTTTATTACTTATGATGATAGTGATGTAAAGTGTGTCTAGTTTATTACTTATGATGATAGTGATGTAAAGTGTGTCTAGCATATTACTTATGATAATGGTGATGTAAAGTGTGTCTAGTTTATTACTCATTATGATAGTGATGTAAAGTGTGTCTAGTTTATTACTTATGATAATAGTGATGTAAAGTGTGTCTAGTTTATTACTTATGATGATAGTGATGTAAAGTGTGTCTAGTTTATTACTCATTATGATAGTGATGTAAAGTGTGTCTAGTTTATTACTTATGATAATAGTGATGTAAAGTGTGTCTAGTTTATTACTTATGATAATAGTGATGTAAAGTGTGTCTAGTTTATTACTTATGATGATAGTGATGTAAAGTGTGTCTAGTTTATTACTTATGATGATAGTGATGTAAAGTGTGTCTAGTTTATTACTCATTATGATAGTGATGTAAAGTGTGTCTAGTTTATTACTCATGATGATGGTGATGTAAAGTGTGTCTAATTTATTATTCATGATGATAGTGATGTAAAGTGTGTCTAGTTTACTACTCATGATGATGGTGATGTAAAGTGTGTCTAGTTTATTACTCATGACGATAGTGATGTAAAGTGTGTCTAGTTTATTACTCATGATGATGGTGATGTAAAGTGTGTCTAATTTATTACTCATGATGATAGTGATGTAAAGTGTGTCTAGTTTATTACTCATGATGATGTAAAGTGTGTCTAATATATTACTCATGATGATGTAAAGTGTGTCTAATTTATTACTCATGATGATGGTCATGTACAGTGCTTTGTGTAGACACCACATCATGCAAAAATGTGTCAACAGTTAAGAAAAGTATGGAGACATTAGCATAATATCCCATATAAATTAAAGAGCTCTTTCTTTTTTACCTCTTTCTCTCCCAGAATCATCAATATGCGTATCTTATCATCATCATGTGCCATACAGGTTGGCGTAGGCGATCATGTCCTTCCACAATCTTCTATCCACTGTGCATCGTATCAGTTCTGTTGTTGACTGTTTTCCATGCCATGACACCAAGCTATCCAGTATTTTCTCTCTTTGTCATCCACGATCTCTCTTTCCCTCTATTTTGCCAGTTGTAACCAAGTCTTCCAACTTTCCTCTTCTCATGATGTGCCCAAAAAATGTTGATTGTTTCTTTCTGATGTTTTTTAAGAGTTCCCTTTTTGTGTTGGCCTCTTTGAAAATTTCCTCATTGGTCAGAAATCCCATCTCTGTGGCCTCTAATCATCTTTTCATTTGTTTGTCTACTGTCCATGATTCACTTCAATAGGTCAGAATTTGTTCTATATAGCACCGAAGAACTCTCTTTCTCACTTCTATTGACATAAATTTGTTGCATAAGATATTTTTCATTTTCAGAAATGCTATTTTGGCCTGAGCTATTCTGCTCTTTATTTCTGTGGTGCATCTTCCATCTGATGTTATTATTGTGCCAAAGTATTTAACCGTTGTACTTGTTTCAGATTTGTCCTATTTATTTTTATGCTGCATGATGGTGATGATAGTTTCTTCGATATGACCATTACTTCTGTTTTCTCACTATTCAGACTGAGACCCTTTTTGTTGCTTTCTTTTACTATTATGTCTATCATTTACTGTAGTTCATTCTCTGTCTCTGCTATTAAGACTGTGTCATCCGCATATTGCAAATTATTTATGTTGTGACCGTTGACTTCAATTTCTTTTCAATCTACTATTGATCTCATAATATATTCGCTGTAAAGTGAAAATAAATCCGGCGGCAGAACACAGCCTTGTCTGACTCCTTGTTTTATATATTGGAATTGTCCAATATGAATATGACGTAATGGGACGCACCAAGATGGAAGCTGTTCACGTTCGTGCCATTGTGTAAACAATGTTTTCTTTGAACATCATGCTATCTGTTATCACAGCGAGTTTGCAGATTTTTAGAAATGTAACCACTGGTTTGATAATAAATGTTTGTACATAGTTCGTTAACCACCGCTGTAGATCAAACCTTTATTCTGCTGGCTTCATACGCGACCTTGGAAGCTAATGACCTAACTTGTGCAGACGGTTGGTTTGGGACAAATTGTACATTACAATGTCACTGCTATAATAACGCAGTTTGTAACAAAATTACAGGGACATGCCCAAACAATGACAGTTGTCAGCATGAATATTTCGGACCCCAGTGTCAGTACTTGGATCTCGTTTACAAATACGCCCAAAAATCTGAACCTACTTTCCTGTTTGATAACGACACCACATGTAATCCGGACACAGATTCTACATCAGTTGAGGCAACTCTCAATCAATCTTTGCTGTTCTCCTGGTTTAGGATTTATCTGAATGACTTAACAGATCCGGACAGTTTCACTGTAAAACTAAATAGTTCTGCCTCATGTAGCAATGATTCAAGGTTTGTAGTTAGTCAGCACAAGATTGATGTCTTTTGCTCTGGGGATGGGCTGATCACCAAGTTACGGATTGAAGGGGCGATAATTGCAAATATCTGCTTCATCTACATTGGCGGGGGTCGGAAGGTGGCTCTCAAACAGAACACAAACCACACCGACACATTTAGTGCTTGTTATACAGGAGACGGATGTGGACCAGAGGCCGCAGTTAATGGCAAAACAAAGACCAATCTCTATGACAATGACTGCACACACACACAATTGAGAAGTGGAACCAATTCTGTTTACTGGCATCTGAAATTTGCCACGCACCAGAAGACTCACACCATTCGAATCTATCATCGAGCTAGCACTATGATTCGGGTAAAGAATGCCACTCTAAAGGCTTTCTCTGACAGTGGCGGCGTATTGTTCCAGTATAATGATATATCATACCCAAATATTTTTGTGAATTGTAGTCACCACACAAGCGACAATGGCACACATTAATATTGAGTTCTCATCGACCATTTCGCAGGCCGACAGTGCACTGACGGTGTGTGAGGTGCAAACATTCTATCTATCTATCTATTGACCTTTCGAGCCGTAACCGGCCCATAGGGCGTAGACCAAGATACACCTTCTCCTATATGAATTTTTTTTTTTGTTCTAGCAGTTTTCTTTCAAAGAAATTTTATCAAATCTCGCCATCTGTCTCTGTTCTGTGCAAGCAGTTCTATCTCATTGAGGGAGCCGATTCCTGCTGCTCTTGCCTCTCTTATCAATGTTCTTCTCAGTGTCTCCCTGGGTCTTCCTCTTTTTCTTTTACCTGTTGTTTCCTATATGAGGGCTTGCTTTGCCATTCGATTATTATCTTTTCTCATCACATGTCCGACGTATAACCATCGTCTTTTCTTTATTACTGAAGATATTAGTGGTTGATTGGCGATTTCTCTAATTTCCTCGTTTGTTTTGAATTCGTTCCATTCTATACCAAGTATTTTCCTTAGACATTTATTTTCGAATGCGTTCAACTTTGTTTCTATATCTCTTGTTGTTTTCCAGCTTTCACACGCATACGTAAGGGTTGATAGTACATTTGATTTGAATAGCCTAAGTTTTGTGTTTGTGCTGATGAGTTTTGATTTCCACAACTTTTCAAGGCTTCTGAAAGACATTGCTGCTTTAGCCATTCTGATTCTAATTTCTTTGCTCGTATTCCCTTCTCGATCAATGTGACTTCCAAGGTAGAATAAGTGATCGATCTCTTCTACTGGTTTGTTTTCCATGTATATTTTGTCACTTGTTGGAATTAAACTTTTCATGACTTTAGTCTTTTCATGATTGACCTCAAGCCCAATTTTGCTGGCTATTAATGATAGTTCATTTGTGTTTTCCTGCATCGTTTTTATCTGACTGCTGATGAGAACTATGTCATCAGCAAAATCGAGGTCCTCCAAATGGTCTCCTTGTATCCATTCGATGCCTTTATTACCAGTGCAGCATTTCTTCATTATGAAGTCCATAACAATTCCAAATAACAAGGGCGATAAAATACATCCTTGTTTAACCCCAGTTTAACAACATTAACAGACACCTATTTTCTGCACGGGCATTCTTGGTCGTTTTGTGCAGTGTGTAATGAGTGTTGCAAACGCTGCAACGTCATAATCGGTACGTGTCATGGCATCTGTTCACATGGGATCTATGGACATGACTGCACTGGGTCTTGTCTCAGTGTCTGTCCTTTTTGTGAGGAAAAATCCGGAAAATGCCTACAATGTAAACATCCTGGCTACACCTGTAATGACACTTGTCCCGATGGTAATTTTTGGCTACAGTGCAAACAGACGTGTTCTGATGGCTGTGACATCATATGTGACCCAGAAAGTGCAGACTGTACGTGCAAGGAAACGTACTTCAGGTCAGACTGCACTCTCAGATGTCCGGACAACTGTTTCAACGACATCTGTGTACTGTCAACCGGGAACTGTACATGCAATGAAACGTTCTACGAGTCAGACTGCACTCTCAAATCTCCGGACAACTGTTTCAATGAAACCTGTGAACAGTTAATTGGGGCCTGCGTCTCGTATGTCGATGATTCCCACGTTAAGAAGAGTCTGCCGACTACAACACACCCAAGCATATGGATACCTTAATGTGTTTCTGTGCTAGACATGGTTCATTTCTTGGTGTTTTTCCGTGAAGCCATGGCTCATATCTTGATGTGTTTCTGTGCTAGCCATGGCTCATATCTTAGCTTGTTGTGTGTGTGCTGGACATGGCTCATATCTTGGTGTGTGTCATGTTAGTCATATTTCATATCTTGGTGTGTCCGTGTTAATCATGTCTCATATATTTATGTGTGTCTGTGTTTAGTCATATCTCATATCTTAGTGTGCATCTGTGTTAGTCACGTGTCATATCTTTGTGTGTGCATGTCTGGGTTAGTGATATCTCATATCTTTATGTGCATGTTTATGTTAGTCATATCTCATATCTTTGTGTGTGCATGTCTGTGTATGTCACATCTCATATCCTTGTGTGTGCATGGCTATGTTAGTCACATCTCATATCTTTATGCGCATGTTTATGTTAGGCATGTATCATATATCTTGGTGTGTGTCAGTGTTAGTCGTGCCTCGTATCGCTGTGTGCATGTCTGTTTTAGTCACATCTCATATCTTTGTGTGTGCATGTCTGTGTTAGTCACCTCTAGTGACTCGGGCAGATGGTGTTCGTAAACCTGGGAGGGCCGACCATCTAAGGGCTGAATCCCCCTACAGAAAAGATCATCTGTTGCCTTGCAGGAAGATTGGGGACAATCAAAGGCTAAGGAAAGCAAACCTGAATAAAATGCTGGCTGAAATCGGATGCACTGGGCCACTGGCGCAGAACACAGTGCAACGTTTTAACGGGTGTTCAATCGGAGTGGATTTGGCAGACTCAAATTGTGATGTTCTGTCTGTGGGGGCGATCAACATACTTAACCTGACAGCTGACTTCATGTGAGAGTCTGGAATCCTACTCTGATTGAGCCCTGATCGCAGACAGAGAGAGAGAGAAAATTGTCCTATTTGGTTGCTAATTCGTATAGCTGCTGTTTGTTGCCAGTACATGTTTTTTAATATTCGCAGATCCTTGCCATCAATGTTTAATTTCTCCAGCATATTTATTATTTCCACATACTTCATTTTGTCAAATGCTTTTGTGTAGTCTATAAAGCACATATATAGATCTTTCTTTACCTCTATTGATCTTTCTATCAATGTTCTTAAGATGTATATTGCATTATTGGTGCCCTTTCCTTCCACAAATCCACATTGTTCCTCGCTTATTTCTGGTTTTATTTTGTTCCTTACACGTCTCATGATGATTCTTAGTAATATTTTCGTCACATGGCTCATGAGACTAATAGTGTGATAGTCCTCACAATCAGTGGCGCCTGACTTCTTTGGTATGGCTACAAAGATAGATTTTAGTAAATCTTCCGGTATGTGTCCAGTGTTATATATGTCATTGAGTAGTTTTGTTATGACTTGTACTCCCAGCTCTCCTAATGCATTTATCTCATTCGATTGTTATATTGTCAGGACCTGGAGCGTTGCCTCTTTTCATATGTTGAATTGCGTCCTCCACTTCACTCTGCATTATTGGTGGTCCTGTGTCTTTGTTGGAATTGTTTAGCTCTGGTCTTTCATCAACATAGAGTTGACTGATATATTCTGTCCATCTTTCCATTGTCTTCTCCAGTCCCATTATTATATTGCCTTCCTTTGATTTCACACAGCCTGAAACTTTGACTTCTTTACTTCCTATTTATTAATTTAATTGATTATGCATAAATTTTGAGTCTTTCTTTTGTTGTTTTTCCATTTCTTCACATTTCTGCTTTAACCATCGTTCCTTTACTTTTCTGCATTTGTTTTGGATTTCTTTGTGCAATATTTTGTATGTCCGTTCTTTATTATAGCATCTTATCAGCAAATTAAAAAGAAATGCACTTCTTCTTTAGGTTTACTCCTTGCACTATGAGGTTGCAGAGAGAAGTATGTGTAGCATTGTGAACATCACTAGTTATGTTGTAGACTGAGCGGTTATCTTGAATATATTTAGTGACTCTATTTCCAGGGATAAAAGCCTCAAGCTGCATAGAGATGCAAAGCTACTCTAAAGCTGATGATAATAATGACAATTTAAAAAAAAATTGTTAAAATGGTATGGTAACAGCTTTATGTAGGTGAGAAACAAAAGTCGAACAACATTTCGGCCAAATTGGCCTTCAGCTGGAACAATAAAGTGACTTTTTTTTCCTTTCTTGAAAATCTGGCATATTATTGCCCTGCAGTTAGATTTCTGTGTTATATCCTTATATATATATATTTATTATATATATTTAGCTAATTTCCAATTTTAGGAAGAAACAATCATCATTTTTTGGCCATGTAATGAGAAGAGAACAACTGGAATATATTGTAGCAATTGGGAAAATTGAGGGACGAAGAGATAGAGGGAAGCAAAGAGAAAAGATACCAGACAGCTTAGGAGAATGGCTTGGCAGAAGGTCAACAACAGAAATTATAACTGTCAAAATCAAAAGTTGTGGAGAGACATGATCACCGACGCCAGCAGGTCCGGTACTTGATGATGATGATATATTATTTATGTTGTTGTTTATTGTTTCAGCTGAGGGCCTACTTGGTCAAAATGTCATTTGACTTTTATTTTGTTTCTCACCTACGTAACAATATTACCATACCACTTTTTAATTAAAAAAAAAACTTGTCACTTTATTTCCATCAGCCCACCTTCTTATGGGTTGTCCTTCTGCCTGATAGCTTCCTACACTCATATTGTAGATTTGATGAGCTTCATTCTGGTCAGATGTCAAACCCATTTCATTCTTTATGTTCAATGTAATCATTTACAGGAATTGTTCCTACAATTTTTTTGAGTTTCTTCTGGGAGAACCCTCATCGGTCAAAGCCATTTCTCACTGGTATTTTAGTTTGAATACTCATTTGCTTATTTTATAAATTTAATCTGTGAATGATTCTTCTATGGTATATTCTAGTTAATTAAAACAGTTAATTAATATTTGTGATTTAAAATTGAGTTTTCCTCTTCAATAGAAAGTACTACATTCATCAAAATTTGAAATAGTTATTCTCAATGACATCATTCTACGAAAATACCATTAGCACCCAAATATAGCCAGAATGTTTCCACTTGTGTGTGATTTCACAAAATGAAACATTTTCATAAGGCTTTAAATATAGCAGACATGGAGCATCTTTAATTAGAAATACTGTAACATTTCTAGGGAGAGTATTAAGATGCCACAATGGCAATAAAACAAGCAACTGTGTGGTAATACAGAATTGTCTCACTGATCTGTGTTATCAGAAAAGATATCAGAATGTTAATAGACATTGCTTGAGTATAGTCATGATGGAGCTAAGACAAAGACAAAATAAACTAATCAGTCTGCCAAAACTAACTAGTTGGCCAGAGCAGCTTCACACATATTTAACAATTACCCAATGGAGACCTAATGGTAGACAACAACAAGAAATTTGGAGAAGGTGGCATATATGTAGAAATGTCAATTATTTTGTAATTGTCCTTTTTTGTAAATATGTCACCATACTTTGTAGGAGTGTATGTTATACCCCACCACTTGCTCCCTATCATTACCTTCCTGGTTGTCTTGGATATTTGGTGCAAAGCCACCCTCATCACCAACATTGCATGCTGCAAGAATGAATAAAGTAATAAATTCTCAATGTTAAAAGAAATAATTGAACAATACTAACTGAAACACACACACACGCACGCACGCACGCACGCACGCACGCACGCACGCACGCACGCACGCACACACACACACACACACACACACACACACACACACAATGTACACACTCTGTATCTCTCAATGTTTGCAAACATAACTTTAGTTTGAATGTTTTAACTCTTTCCGTACAGAAGCTTTTTATCGATGCAATGGAAGAGATTTCAGAGAAAAAAAATTGTTCATGGTTTTAAGAATCAATCTACATATTGATATTTATCTAACATATAACATATTATATATGAATATTTAGATAATTGAACAAGCTATAAGATTTCACCAATATCAAGATGATACAAGACATGTAAAAAGAATATGGTTTTGATGGCGTTCACACTAATAAAATTGAGCGTGGCGCACTATGCAGCAAAATGTGTGCTGCCAAAATTGGAATGGTGCACAGTGCGACGAAATGTATGGAATGAGTTAAGAGGTTTCAAGAGTTTTGTGAAGCAGATTATTTATTGTAGTTGTTTTCAAATAAGAGTTGCTGAGCTTGCTTGACTCCAGCCACAAGTACAAAGATTAGGAATTTACAGATACTTTCATAACAGTTGAGTGGAACACTGCTTGAAACTGTGGGGCTGTGTGGCAACTACTTATCTTATTCAACAATTAAAGTTACTACTATAAGGTACATGTAAGTTGCATATTTTTTATACATTTCACACCTTATGAAGGGAAGAATTAAAAAAAACAGGCTTACTGCACATACAGAAAAAATGGGAATGAATAAAGAATGCATTCAAGAAATAATGACAATAAAACCATAATATGTTGGACAAGTCTTGGTCTGGACTGGAATCACAGCAGTTGGGGTATTCTGATATCGATGCTTCCACCCGTTCCAATAACCATCAGAGTGTTCGTCTACTGATTATTCCTGTCCTGCATTGATTTAGCATGTTGGGTTCTTTTCAACATGCTTTTCTTGCATCTGCCCTTTGTGGCGTTGTGTTCCACCCTTCCTGTTACATGTGGATTGTCCTCAGCTTTGTTGTCGCCTTCCTTTGAGAAGTATTCTTTTAAATCCCTCGCAATGTCATACATGTCCATATTTAGGGTCTTGAGCTATGGCTGACCACGCCAATCTGTCAGCTATCTTGCTATTATGAAACTCCTGCGTGCCCAGGGCAATATATTCTAAGACAAGCAAAGTAACATTAAGGAATATGGAAATTACAACAAATAAAAATGACAAAGATCAAGAAAATGGACCAACAAAAAAATTAGAATAAAAAAAAAATTAAACAAGCATTGAAAGCTTGTTTAACATTTGAAGTAACTGAGATTAATTACCATCTTGGCCATATTTATTTTTAATGACAGATTTCAAGTTATGGTACACTTCTGTACCAATTTTCATGGCATCAGCAAAAGATTGAGCACCTGTGATGTAAAAACAAAACCACAGCATGAAAGAGTATGACAAACAATAAAACAAAGTCAAAGTAATTTAAAAAAAATAAGGATAGATGTGACAGATGCAAGGAAAAAACTGTTGTAACAAAATAGTCATTCTGAGGAATAAGGTATAGCATTAAAGAATACATTCAAAGACTGATACATTTTAAAATATAATTTAAGCCACAGTGAGGTTATCTTAGTGAAGTCAAAATATTTATGAACACTTTTTTACCTCTTTATTTTTAAAAAAAGTTCTGTTAGTTCAGTCAGTTATTATCATTTGAATGGACATAGATTTATCATGAAAAAGTTAAAACTTGAGTAATTAAAAATTATTAGAAAATACAACAAATTCAATATTGATGATTGTATATAATATGAAAGAATAATGTTAGGAAGGGACATAAAACATAATAAACATGTCAATAAAATTACAATCCATAGAGATAATTTAATAATTGACAACAGCAGCATTTCCTCAGATAACAGGTCAAGCTGCAAACATTATAACAAAAATAGAGATAACCCGTCCTCTTTTCCTCGGCAATGTACTGATGAAGCAATCAGTGACCTTCACACTTGGTGGTGTCTTGTAAGTAACAACAAAAGTTTCCCAGTTTGCATGGTTGTGGTCATCCATTGCAGGATAACTCATAAATTTGGTTCACATTATTCTCTCATCTTCTACTTGTCTCGGCCAAGTTGTCCTTGGTGTGACAAATGTTGTGCATGCTATGTCATAATGATGGATGGTCATATGCTCCTAACCTCTCACACAAAAATAAGGGCAAGATAAAGAATTTGATGTTATTTGTGAATTTGTAGCCCTAGTGTGACTCCTGGATCTTCATGATAGTTAAGAGGGATGCTGCTTAAATTCTGGAGAGCTACAACGAGAATGGGTTAGGATTTGTGAACCAGTTTATTATTTCACACTGCTGGGAAGATCATCTTGGCACTTATGGACAATTGTTTGATGTGCAATGAAGATAGTCTGACAACTAACGTCCTTGATGTACCTTACTTTTGTCTTCCCTCCATATCCACATATGGCAGTTCCTGTGATTGAGTATGGGTCCCTTCCAAGAACACAGCCTATTCAGCTCTCACATCTGCCTATAATCACCATGTACATTTTTTTTTGACTACATATATGAGCAGTTCTTGTTTGCTTATTTTGTTTGGCCATTCAAATTGAATCAAAATGTTAAAATAGCTAATCTATCTATTGGCCTTTTGAGCCGTAGCCGGCCCATAGGGCGTAGACCAAGATACTCCTTCATCTGAATTTTTGTTCTAGCAGTTTTCTTTTAAAGATATTTTATCAAATCTCGCCATTTGTCTCTGTTCTGTACAAGCAGCTCTATCTCAATGAGGGAGCCGATTCCTGCTGCTCTTGCCTCTCTCATCAAAGTTCTTTTCTGTGTCTCTCTGGGTCTTCCTCTTTTTCTCTTACCTGTTGTTTCCCACATGAAGGCTTGCTTTGCTATTCGGTTATTATCTCTTCTCATCACATGTCCAACGTATGACCATCATCTTTTCTTTATTACTGAAGATATTAGCGGTTGATTGGCGATTTCTCTAATTTCCTCGTTTGTTTTGAATTCGTTCCATTCTATACCAAGTATTTTCCTTAGACATTTATTTTCGAATGCGTTCAACTTTGTTTCTATATCTCTTGTTGTTTTCCAGCTTTCACACGCATACGTAAGGGTTGATAGTACATTTGATTTGAATAGTCTAAGTTTTGTGTTTGTGCTGATGAGTTTTGATTTCCACAACTTTTCAAGGCTTCTGAAAGACATTGCTGCTTTAGCTATTCTGATTCTAATTTCTTTGCTTGTATCCCCTTCTCGATCAATGTGACTTCCAATATAGATAAAGTGATCGATCTCTTCCACTGGTTTGTTTTTCATGTATATTTTGTCATCTGTTGGAATTAGGCTTTTCATGACTTTAGTCTTTTCATGATTGATCTCAAGCCCAATTTTGCTGGCTATTGATGATAGTTCATTTGTGTTTTCCTCATTCGTTTTTTATCTGATTGCTGATGAGAACTATGTCATCAGGAAAGTCGAGGTCCTCCAAATGGTCTCCTTGTATCCATTCGATGCCTTTATTACCAGTGCAGCATTTCTTCATTATGAAGTCCATAACAACTCCATATAACATGGGTGATATATACATCCTTGTTTAACTCGAGTTTCTATTGGGAAACATTCGCTCAGTCCTTCCTCTGTTCGAACTGCACATGTGTAACCATCATACATGTCTTTAATAATATTTATGATTTTTTTATGGTAAGCCATATTGCTTAAGAATTTTCCACAAAGAATCTCGATGAATACTGTCAAATGTTTTTTTTAAGTCGATGAAGTTAAGCACAAAAGGTTTTTGCTTTTCAATGTGTTCCTCCAATATAAGTCGTAGAGTAAAAATGTGGTCAAGGCAACTTCTCCCTTTTCTAAATCCAGCCTGTTCTTCACGCATTACTGTATCTATTGAATCCTTTATTCTATTTAGGATGATTTTGCAGAATAACTTTGAGGCAACTGACAAAAGTGTCACGCCTCTCCAGTTGTTACAATCTCTAAGATTGCCCTTTTTTGAATCTTAACAATGATTCCCTTTTTTCATTTATGAGGCATCTTCTCTGCTTTCCAAATGATGTTAAACATTTTCTTGAGATGTATTAAATTATGGCTATCAATTGCCTTGAGTATCTCAGATGTTCCAATTTATCCTCTCCAGCAGCCTTGTTATTGGTCATACGCTTTAAGGTGAAGTCATCTAAATTTACATCTAATTCTGCTGCTGGTGTTTCAGCTTCAAAATCTATTAAACTGTGGGATAGTGGACGGTTAAGAATTTCTTTAAAGTGTTCCGCCCAACGGGCTTTTATGTCTGCGCTTGTTGTGAGCATTAATCCAGATTTGTCTAGAAGTGGTGTTCCACTGAATGTATAGGTGTTTGTCAGCATCTTTTGTACTGTATAGAGAGTTCTGCTGTCTCCTGTAATTGGAGCTGTCTCCGCCAAATTGTCTATATAAGCTCTTATATCTCTTCTTGCTGAACTTTTCACTTTGTTGTCTAATTCTTTGTATGTTGCTTTTGCAACAAACAAGGACCTTTCCAAGATCTGTCTTTACATTCGTCATGGCTCTCTTCGCTTCTTTTCTTTCTTTGATGTATTTCCATGTGGTGTCTGAAATCCAAGCTCGTTTTTCCATTTTCTTCAGTCCAGCACTTGCTTCTGCTGCTGTCATTAGTATTTTGCTCTGTGAGTCCCACATTTCATTGATATCTATGTCTATTTCACCGAGTGCTGTATAACAATTACTTAGCTCTATGTTAAACTTTTTCCTTATAGCTTCATCTTTCAGTTTATGACTATCAATTTTATGTGTAGTTGATCTCTTCCGTTGGCTTTTAAATTTTAATCTTATTTTCCCAATGCAAAATAGCTAATGTGCAATAGAAATCCATTACAAAAATAAGAAAAGACAATCCTGTCCCATTAAAACAGTCTGTATAAGTGGGAGGGTTGCAATGTAAGTTATAAATGTTTTTAAAAATTTATGGATAAAAAGACAACAAAAAGATGATACTAGATAAAGGATGTTGTTGTTGTTGTTGCGTTCGCCAGCTTTGAACTCTGACGAAGTTCCTAGACTAGGAACTGAATTTTGCATGTTAATCCATTTTTCCCTGGCAACCGTGTGCACAGGGGTCCCTCGCCGCACAGGCAGATAACTCCGACTTTGGAGGTACTCATGTTTTTTCCGTCGATGAGTAACTGACGTTTCAAGCCGGGCCTTGCTGCTGAGACCAGGGGTGGTTGTCGCAGAAAGAAATCATAAATAAAAATCCCAACCGGTGTAGTCGAGATTTGAACCCACAACCTCTGTGTCCCGAGGCTGGTGTCTTGCCTCGAGACCAACCAGTCCCCCATGGACTTGGAATATGAGGAAACTGCAACAAGGAACACTTTTCATGCATAGTCTGCAATGGTTCCTGCCGCCTATCCACCATATACCAGAAGTTCACGTCCTCCCGAAAGTGATGATCGTCATATTTCTTTAAAAATGTATAGCGCTTGATGATGTTAGGCCATCATTGTTGACTCCAATTTCGAACATATAAACACACAGTTAGTCGTCAGATTATGCCCGTCGCACATCAAACAACAGACCATAAGATTAGCGTACAGCCGGTCTAGGGGTTTACGATGAGCCATTACGATGACGTAGCACACATAATAATGTCAGACGCACTGCAATGACGCGCCCTCTAGAATCCTGATTACTCTAGTGAATGTAGCCCACGACGAACAGAACACGGTGCAAATTCCCCAAAGAGATAAAACTGCACCTGACGAAGCATTTCACATTAATGAGTAACATGGAAATAACTCGCATCAAGCAAATCCAACAAAGGTCATTAACAGCACCAATGTGACGTAAAGCGCAGAACAAGCCTAGACGGTGGAAGGTTGCATTCACAACACTTGATTTGTCAAAAATAGTATATTGCCAGCGTACGATATTGTTTTATCAGCGCAGATGTAATAAGTAGATCATCATCCTGACTTTAACGCATAGGAGTGCAATGGAGAACCTAAATTAATCAGACATCCAATGCACTTTCTGCAGCGATCGAGAGAACATGGACTAGATCCGCCATCTTAGAAACGGAAGTTGATAAAGGATGTGAAACTGTATGTTTGAATATAAATATATATATATATATATATATATATATATATATATATATATATACACGCACATACATTTGTAAACGCGATTATTGCTTCTTCTCTAGCAATCACTACTCTGGACATTTACAGCAGCAGCTGGGGCATGGTACACTCAGGATCAGGCTTCACGCCTTCTCGTGGACTGACTTCGCGTTGTGTTTCTGTACTTGACAACTCCAGACTCGTTCATCGCAGGATCAGTCACCCTTCCAACACAGCAAGTAACAACACCAGGAATAATAAACAACAGTTTAATACATTAACAGCTTGCACATACTGCCATGGCGTCCACCACTAAGTCATGTATGATAACCAATTGTAAACAAGAACTTCTCTGGACAGACATACTAGTGCATCAATAAATGCTTCACAATGATATGATTCACACCCCATGTTCACACCTCACAGCTAACTGCTGTTGACGATTTCTACAAGGGCACCTGGCACACAGCCCACAGTGCATATGAACACTTTACTCCTACTGAAAGATTCGAATCGATAATCACGGCACACAGCCGATAGTTCATCTTGAAACCTTAACACTGATTAAGGCCTCTAGTTATTTGATGACGGCACTCAGCCGACAGTCACATTGAACTCTTGCTAATAATGAAGAGTCCTATATTGATAATCGGGTGTCCGGTTAGCGCAATCGATAGGCGGTTGGCTTACCACGGCAACAGCCGGGGTTCGTACCCTGGCGAGGACACCTGGGTTTTACTAATTCCCTAAAAATTAGTAGGAGCCGCGATAGCTCAGTGGTTAGTGAACTGGACTACTACGGACAAGGGGTAGGGTTCGATCCCAACCGACGGCTCCGGGTTCACCCAGCCTTAAAAATGGGTACCGGATTTTTTCTGGGAAAGTAAAAGCAGCACGGGAGTAATACCGACCACATTACCCCAAAAATCATGTGCTGAAGGTCTGTAAAATATAGGGTCACTAACACCATATTTCCCTATACGCCACTCGGCGTGACGGGGGGTACTTTACTTACTTTACTATATTGATAATCACGGCACACAGCCGATAGTTCATCTTGAAACCTTAATACTGATGAAGGCCTCTATTTGATAACGGCACTCAGCCGCCAGTCACATTGAACTCTTGCTAATAATGAAGAGTCCTATATTGATAATCACGGCACACAGCCGATAGTTCATCTTGAAACCTTAATACTGATGAAGGCCTCTATTTGATAACGGCACTCAGCCGCCAGTCACATTGAACTCTTGCTAATAATGAAGAGTCCTATATTGATAATCACGGCACACAGCCGATAGTTCATCTTGAAACCTTAATACTGATGAAGGCCTCTAGTTATTTGATAACGGCACTCAGCCGCCAGTCACATTGAACTCTTGCTAATAATGAAGAGTCCTATATTGATAATCACGGCACACAGCCGATAGTTCATCTTGAAACCTTAATACTGATGAAGGCCTCTAGTTTCTGTCCTAATGGCACACAGCCGACAGTTCAACTTGATATGCATTGTCTACTGATGAAGAATTCTAAATTCTGTCCTAATGGCACACAGCCGACAGTTCAACTTGATATGCATTGTCTACTGATGCAGATTTCTAAATTCTGTCCTAATGGCACACAGCCGACAGTTCAACTTGATATGCATTGTCTACTGATGCAGATTTCTAAATTCTGTCCTAATGGCACACAGCCGACAGTTCAACTTGATATGCATTGTCTACTTTAGACCTAGTTGCAGTTAACTAACTTAGCTATCTCTCACTTGATGACTAGCCTGTTACTATGATCATCAGATCACTAGTTGTTGTAATCTATCTCTACCGTAACTTAGTGACTCAACTATCTAGTTCGACTACTGGCCACACACTAACCTGTAACCCAGAATCTGTTTCATACTGTTCCTTGCCCACAGTCTCGTTGTGTCCTGTCGGACACCACGTCTGCATCTGCCTCGACTCCAGCTCGAATGAATTATATTCTCCCTAGTTCTTTCTCTTCAATTTCGTTCACTCATGTACCTCGCCTTGCACGCTTTCCTACTAAATCTCCTGCGCCCCCCTTACCTGTCTCCCCTTGCCTGATGTCCCCGTGGTCTGTCGCTTCTAATTACATCTAATGTTCCCATTATCTCCCCTCTCAACATCTTAATTTTCATCATTACGTCCCCTTGACCACATCTCCCACCTATCACTCTTCTTCACCACCTTCCTACCCCTTTTTAGTTATTTATCCATCATAATAACTAATGTGTCCTATCATCTTCTTAATTTTCACTCTAACTTCTAGTCGGAGCCGCCTTCACAATTTCCGTCAGGACCTCTATCTCTATTACTCCCCTTTTTAACATTTTGTCTCCATTTGTCTGTATTTTCTTCTAGTTCACAGACCTCATATATGGGCCCTATGAAATCTGTAGACTAGGTATCTGTCTCTTGTCTATCTCTCTTCGTCACCCTTTCTAATCTCTCACTATTCCTCTTCCTACATTGCTCATTGCAATATTCTCTTGTTGTTTACACAATATTTCTTTTGTGTAGCCTAATTTCCACCGGAATACACTGCCGGGACTACACCTCTCTACTTTCCTCGTTCTCATAGGCTCCTACTTGTTGCCTACTTACTCTATGTAGCCCAATTCTTCCGATTGGTACTTCGCTACATCTCCTTTTTCTTTCTCTTTGTAGCCTAATCACTCTCAGACTAGTACTCCGCTACCACTTCAACTGTTTCTACTCTTCCGTCGTCGTCTCCAGTCTCTCTCACCTAATATACTCTACCTCCATCTCCTCCTATTTTGTACTCTTAACTATTATATCTGTGTTCTATAATTCACTATTATCCTATTCTTATTCAACCAGTCCCTACCTAGCAACCTCATTCTATTCATTTTCCTTATTATTACAAACTTTTGTTGCAGCCGCCTCCACAATTTCTGACAGGGTCCACCTCCTGTTCTAATTTCTCCATTCATCCTTCCACCTATAATTATCATATCTTCGATAACCTTTCCTCTCTCTATATCCATAATCATAAATTCGACTCTTTTTCCGGTAACCTTTCCTATCCTCTCTATATCCGTAATCATAAGTTTGACTCTCTTGTATCTCGTCTAGCTCCTTATATAATTTTTCCTCTTGCTCTCTTGTTAATCTTTCTATGTCTGCTGCTGTTAATTTCCACAGACCCTCCTTTGTTTCTCTATTTCCTGTGTCTTCTATTTTCTGTGCTTTCTCTGCCTTATTCATTTCTATTGATTCTATTCTATGGGTTTTCTCTATTGTATGTATGGGACTTGGCAACATCCTTTCTACGTTGGCCGTGAATTTCTCAATCATCTTTAATAATTCACTTCCACTATCTTGCTCCTGGATTTCTTTGTCTCCTTTCTTTTCCCCTACTAATAAAATTCCGTTATTATCTACCTGTGTTCCCCTATCCTCTGTGTTTATTTGTTTATCCATCATTGTCCCCCTATTCTTCGTTTCCTTCTCTATCATCTGTGTTGCACTATCTGTGCATTCCATCTCAGTTTGTGTACACTTTTGTTCCTTTTTATTCTGTCTATGTCATTGTCTGTACCAACCCCTACATCAATATATTTTCTCATGTCCCTATCTGCTAACCTTGTCTGTGTTTCCCTTGTCTCATGTGTCTTCCTTACTTTCCTACTCTTGTTTGATTTCTTAGAACCTAACTTTTCTACTTTACTCATGTCATCTTCATCTGCCGTCAAAAATTCTTCATTGTCTACTGTATCTGCTCTTGTGTCTGTTGTCCTAATAAATGTATTATGTTCCCTAATTCTCTTGTTTATACTGATACTATATAACCTATCTTCTATTTTATTATTTAGTCCCTCTCTTCTTACTCCAATACTATTTACATATAATGGTTTTATCTTTTGGCTGTCTTCCTGCCTCACTTGTATGGGTGTAAAAATATCTACCTTTATTCTATCATTAGCTATATTATGTTCCTGTCTTATAATATTATTCACTATCTCACTATTTCTATATAATATTATCGCTTTATTTCTCTTGCTTACATTTACTATGAATTTACAATACATGATTTGACCAAATTTACCAAAATATTCTCTAATCTGTCCTTCTGTTATGTCCTTCCTCACTCCTGTAACTATTATCTTACAACTATTCGTTCTGTTTTTCCCTAACTGACACTGTCTGACTAGGTGTCCTATTTCCTTACACCTATTACATCTACTCTCCTGTATTCTATCTAGTCTTGTGTGGTCACCTCCTAACTCATCTGTTTTCCACCTGGCTTGCCACCTGTAACTTCCTTGATTAATTCCCACCATTTCCTATGTCAATCTGTAAGCTAAAATGGATTCAATACATCAGCCCCAAAAATGAGTTCAATATTCTAACACTTTTTCTTTTCACTTCAATATCACCAAAAATTTTCAATCAATAATTTCTCTTTCCAATACACAATCAACAATTTTACAATTCAGTATCTCAAAAATGTTTCATCAACAGACCAATATTTCGTATAGTCAATTCAATCATCAAAAAATTTACAATTCAGTAGCTCAAAAAATGTTTCATCAACAGACCAATATTTTGTATAGTCAATCCACCATCAACAATTTTACAATTCAGTGGCTCCAAAAAAATTTTGCCAATCAATGATTTTTCTGCTCACTACAAAAACAACCAATTTCACAATTTGGTATAACCACTTTCCAATTAATTAACCTGTAATAAATTTTTTTTCAGTACAAACTCAACAGATTTACAATTCCATAAAAATTCCAATCACTGGACCAGCAATAATTGTTCTAATTAATACAAAAGTCACAACTTCTACATTTCAATATAACCAACCAAACAAAATTCAATCAATCACTCGCAATAATTTTCTATTCCCTATAGAATTTACTATTTTACAATTCAATATAAAAAAAAAAACATTCTCAATTAATTGATCTACAAAAAAAATTTTTTTTTTTTTTTTCTATTCCACTATCTCCGGTCTGTTTGTCCTTTGTGTTGTGCCCTATTTTTTTTTTCACCCTATTATTATACTTGATATCCCATCAGCTTTATCATTTACTTCAATACTCCTCAGCACCAACAGGATAACTTTGTTCTATTTTTCTAGCGACATCTGCTGTTTTAACTTACCTTTGTATAAAATGTTCCCCTACAAAAATGTTCAACTAATTAGTACACTTTATATTATATCCTTATTGATTTACCCTCTTATTTATATTGAGGTGATCGAACAAAAATGCACCCGTACATATAACAATTTCGAATTTAATAGCAAGACAAATTCAGTTCACTACACCAGAACTTTTCCAAGTTTAATACCTGCACACAAAAATTTGTTAATTCAATACTCAGGAACTTCCCAATACATTACACCAAGGAGAATGTCAATTTAATACATAAGAAACCAATTTTCAATTCCATATACCAAAAAAAATTTTCCCATTCAATACATCAGGGAAACAATTTCCCAATTCACTACACAAGGGAACCTAATTTTCCAATTCAATATAGAAGGGCACAAAATTTTCCAATTCAATGCACAAGGGAACAAAATTTTCCAATTCCCTATCCAGGGAAAACAAAATTTTCAAATCCAATAGCTCAGGAGAAGAATTCCAATTCATTATCCAAGAAAAAAAATTCACTTCAATACAGAAGCCCCAAAATTCCACTTCAATATACCAGAAAAAATATATTCAATTCATTACAGCAGCAATTTTCCAATTCAATATAAAATATTCAATTCACTACACAAGCAATTTTCAATTCCATACACCAATAGGTTTCATAAGAGAATTTTTCTATTTAATCCACACACTTTTCCCTTTGTTAATACACACTGAACAGTCCAGAACAAAAAAAATTTGTCTTTTTATTAATTATGTACTTAATTAATTCTTACTACTCCTGTGTTGATGTTGGCCGCTTCTGTTGTGGACGTTAGTGACTGTTCTGCGCAGGTCACAGGTCCAATTATGTAAACGCGATTATTGCTTCTTCTCTAGCAATCACTACTCTGGACATTTACAGCAGCAGCTGGGGCATGGTACACTCAGGATCAGGCTTCACGCCTTCTCGTGGACTGACTTCGCGTTGTGTTTCTGTACTTGACAACTCCAGACTCGTTCATCGCAGGATCAGTCACCCTTCCAACACAGCAAGTAACAACACCAGGAATAATAAACAACAGTTTAATACATTAACAGCTTGCACATACTGCCATGGCGTCCGCCACTAAGTCATGTATGATAACCAATTGTAAACAAGAACTTCTCTGGACAGACATACTGGTGCATCAATAAATGCTTCACAATGATATGATTCACACCCCATGTTCACACCTCACAGCTAACTGCTGTTGACGATTTCTACAAGGGCACCTGGCACACAGCCCACAGTGCATATGAACACTTTACTCCTACTGAAAGATTCAAATCGATAATCACGGCACACAGCCGATAGTTCATCTTGAAACCTTAACACTGATTAAGGCCTCTAGTTATTTGATGACGGCACTCAGCCGACAGTCACATTGAACTCTTGCTAATAATGAAGAGTCCTATATTGATAATCACGGCACACAGCCGATAGTTCATCTTGAAACCTTAATACTGATGAAGGCCTCTATTTGATAACGGCACTCAGCCGCCAGTCACATTGAACTCTTGCTAATAATGAAGAGTCCTATATTGATAATCATGGCACACAGCCGATAGTTCATCTTGAAACCTTAATACTGATGAAGGCCTCTAGTTATTTGATAACGGCACTCAGCCGACAGTCACATTGAACTCTTGCTAATAATGAAGAGTCCTATATTGATAGTCACGGCACACAGCCGATAGTTCATCTTGAAACCTTAACACTGATGAAGGCCTCTAGTTATTTGATAACGGCACTCAGCCGACAGTCACATTGAACTCTTGCTAATAATGAAGAGTCCTATATTGATAATCACGGCACACAGCCGATAGTTCATCTTGAAACCTTAATACTGATGAAGGCCTCTAGTTATTTGATAACGGCACTCAGCCGACAGTCACATTGAACTCTTGCTAATAATGAAGAGTCCTACATTGATAATCACGGCACACAGCCGATAGTTCATCTTGAAACCTTAACACTGATGAAGGCCTCTAGTTATTTGATAACGGCACTCAGCCGACAGTCACGTTGAACTCTTGCTAATAATGAAGAGTCCTATATTGATAATCACGGCACACAGCCGATAGTTCATCTTGAAACCTTAATACTGATGAAGGCCTCTAGTTTCTGTCCTAATGGCACACAGCCGACAGTTCAACTTGATATGCATTGTCTACTGATGAAGAATTCTAAATTCTGTCCTAATGGCACACAGCCGACAGTTCAACTTGATATGCATTGTCTACTGATGCAGATTTCTAAATTCTGTCCTAATGGCACACAGCCGACAGTTCAACTTGATATGCATTGTCTACTTTAGACCTAGTTGCAGTTAACTAACTTAGCTATCTCTCACTTGATGACTAGCCTGTTACTACGATCATCAGATCACTAGTTGTTGTAATCTATCTCTACCGTAACTTAGTGACTCAACTATCTAGTTCGACTACTGGCCACACACTAACCTGTAACCCAGAATCTGTTTCATACTGTTCCTTGCCCACAGTCTCGTTGTGTCCTGTCGGACACCACGTCTGCATCTGCCTCGACTCCAGCTCGAATGAATTATATTCTCCCTAGTTCTTTCTCTTCAATTTCGTTCACTCATGTACCTCGCCTTGCACGCTTTCCTACTAAATCTCCTGCGCCCCCCTTACCTGTCTCCCCTTGCCTGATGTCCCGTGGTCTGTCGCTTCTAATTACATCTAATGTTCCCATTATCTCCCCTCTCAACATCTTAATTTTCATCATTACGTCCCCTTGACCACATCTCCCACCTATCACTCTTCTTCACATTTTTCCTTTTACATTTATTTTTTGTATACAGAAAAATATGTGACACATCGATAATTTAAATAAAAAACTTGGCCAACCTGTTGGGAGAAGCATGAATTCCTGCATGGCGAGTTTATTCCCAGCATGGCTTCCACCATTGATAACATTAAAGGCTGGCAAGGAAGAAATAGCTGCTTTGTGCCAGAAATGTCAGCTATGTAGCGATACAGTGGAACTCCCTGATTTGATTGGAAAAACATAAATAAAATGAATATAGCAAATCTTTATGTGAACTTTTGTTGTTAAACAAATTAAATTTTATTAGATTAAATTGAAGGATATTGTAGGCATATTGTTAGACAGGGGAAGGTCGTATTCACAAAACTTTTGACTTGACAATGAAGAGCAATGAGGTGAGTACAACCTGTTATCATCGGCGAACTTTGCTAACTGGATCAGTTGATTAGCTCAGACGCAGAAAATTACACCATAGAGCCGAAGCTAATCAAGTTAACATATTTTTTTTTCTTAAAATAAAGGGCCTACAATATATGCGAATTACATCAACACATCGTGTGATGTTCCAAAACCATCGATGTAATTGTATGACGCCAAGTTCTTGCATTGTACAACTCCTTGCTAAGCTCTGCTCAGTCTAGTCAGTAGCAGTTTTCACTTTGGAAATTGTGCATCAGCTTTTCGTGTGCTGTTGGCTGCTTTTACTATAGTAACTGGGATATTGTGAGTGCAGCCATTGTTGTGTGAGCTACGTCATCAAGTTAGTTGCATAGCCCTAGGACGGTCGTACTTTAATCAATGAAAGACAGAGTGGGGTTTCATACATGACTTGTCAGCATCGGTGAGACTCCTGGAAGTTCATGATAGTTTGGAGGGTCTTATAGTCTGTTGTTTGATGTGTGATGGTGATGGTCTAATCACCAACTAATTACTACATCAAGCTTGGGCAGATGGTGCTCGTAAACCTGGGAGGACCGACCATCTAAGGGCAGAATCCCCCTACAGAAAAGACAATCTGCTGCCTTGCAGGAAGATTGGGGACAATCAAAGGCTAAGGAAAGCAAACCTGAATAAAATGCTGGCTGAAATCGGATGCACTGAGCCACTGGCGCAGAACACTAAACACTGGTGCAACGTTTTAACAAGTAATCAATCAGACAGGATCTAACAGACTCTAATTATGATAGAAACTACAGCTGACCGGAAAAGCTTAAAGAAACAGCTGAATATAATACACTGGAATGTGGAGGGCATATACCACAAAAAACAAGCTCTAACAATCAGACTCGCAGAGGAGGAGATAGAAGTTGCCTGCATCCAGGAAACTCATCTTAATCCTCAGCACAGATTTATGATTAGGGGCTACCAAACATTTAGACAGAACAGGGAAGGTCAAAAGGGTGGAATTCTTATACTTATTAAAAATTCCATCCCAGCAAAACTGATAGATGTAGTCACAAACGGAGAGGCAGATCATTGGTACAGACCTATACATTAACTCCGCTAGTATAAGAATATTTAATATATACTGTCCAAATGACAAATTACTGAAGCTGGAGTCAATGGAAATAACACCATCAAAGTGTCTGGTAGTAGGAGACTTTAACAGCCACTCTGAAAGATGGGGATATAAGGAGTCCAATGTTCGAGGCGAAGAAGTGGAAGAATGGGAAATAGACCACAACCTATTCCTCATAAACTCTAGGGAGGACCCTCCAACCTTCTACTCAAGAAGATGGAAAACAACTTCCACTCCCGACCTAGCATTTGCAACTGGAGACATATCTATCAAAATAACCAGAAAAGTGCTGAACCAACTTGAAGATAGTGACCATAGACCAGTCAAACTTTCAGTGGCTCTTGCTCACAAACAGGAGTTGCAAATACCTCTTCCCCGCTGGAACTATAAGAGAGCAGATTGGACAAAGTTTGCCAGGCTCACTGATGCCTATACTGCGCCTATCAACACCCATGAAAAGAAGGTCAATAATATGATAGAGCGGTTAACAAATGGAATCCTGAGAGCTGCTAAAGAATCCATTCCTAGAGGAGCAAGAAAAAACTACAAGTCATACTGGAGCAGGGAAATACAAAGACTAGAAAAGGAACTGGACTCTGCCAGAGAACTAGCTGAAATATCACACAGCACAGAGAGCAACATTGCCTACAAAGCAGCCTCGGCCAAATACAGACGTGAGGTCATGATATCAGCAAGACAGAGCTGGATAGACAAAACAGAGAGCCTTAATCTAGACAAAAATGGTCATAAACTATGGAAACTTGCTAAAGCTCTGAGCGATGAAAACAACTGCCGACCTCCAATATCATTAGCACACAATCAGAACATCCTCACAGGCAAAAGGGCAGCAAATCTACTGATAGAGACTTACAAAAACATTAGTAGAATAAACATTCCAATAGACAAACAGAAACCTACAAGATGGGAAAACCAAGATGCAAAACACATGCCTTTAGCACCAGAAGAGCATCAGACGACCATCTTTACCCCAACTGAATTAGATGTTGCCCTCAAAGGATTGAAGCTCAAAAGTTCCCCTGGTAAAGATGTAATCTCCAACGAAATGCTTCTAAATCTGGGACAGAAAGCCAAGAGCCAGCTTCTAAGGATAATAAATGCTAGCTGGAAGAGAGGTCATGTGCCGGTAAACTGGAAAGAAGCTATTATGGTGTCCATCCTCAAGCGTGGAAAAGACCCACTAAACCCAAGTAGCTATAGACCAATTAGCTTACTGAGCTGCCTGAATAAACTCATGGAAAGGCTGGTTAACAGAAGACTTATGTGGTATTTGGAGACAAAACAACAAATTGTACAACAAAGTGGCTTCCGTCAGCACAGATCAACTGAAGACCTGGTCACCTACATTGCACAGGAAATAGAGGATGCTCTACAAGAAAAGAAACACACACTGGCAGTGTGGGTCGACATGGAGAAGGCTTTTGATAGGGTATGGCGAGAGGGTTTAATTAAAGAACAAGCTTTTTAGACTTGGCATCCAGGGTCTTTTATTCTATTGGGTCTCTCAATACCTTCAGGACAGAACAGCCAGAGTACAAGTTCAAGGTCAACTAAGTAAGAAGGTCTCTATCGAACAAGGTGTCCCACAAGGCGGAGTCTTGTCCCCAACACTCTTTTTAATTTTCATAAATGACATCGTAATGGACATTCCACCCAGAATACACTCAGCAATATACGCAGATGATCTGGCGTTATGGGCTCATGAGGAAAGTATGTCGGTGGCTGGACCCAGGATGCAAGATGCCCTAGGTGAACTTGAAAAATGGACAAACACCTGGTTCTTATCAATCAACGAAAAAAAAAACTACATATACAATTTTCAGCCTATCAAGAAACACACTCTCTGTAAACTTGAAGATAAAAGACCATACATTCCCTATTGACCAAAACCCAACATATCTTGGTGTCACCACGAATCACAGAATGACTTGGAAAAATCAGATAGATAGAGCAAGGAAAAAAGCCAGAAAACGAACTAATATTATGAAGAAATTGGCAGGAACAGGCTGGGGAGCAGACAGCAATATTTTGAAAAGACTATACGTAGGAAGAGTCAGACCAGTTCTAGAGTATGGTGTCACAGCCTGGGCTATGGCTTCCAAATCACACCTTAGCAAAATTAACAGAGCACAGAACCAAGCTACCCGTATCATCTCTGGTGCTATGAAATCTACACCTATCAAGACTCTAGAAACAGTAACAGGTTTACAACCCTTAGATCACAGACGGGTCACTAAAGTATTGCAACAAGCGGAGAAATATAGAAGGCTCCTTAGCCACCCCAAGCACCAAAGAATAACTGGTTCCGGAATTGTACGACTAAAGAAGAGCAACTTCGCTGCAATTGCCAATGAACTAACTACTGGAGACCCAGTACTTTCTCATACAATATCGAAACCCTTGGGCCCATCTGATATGTCTCCTTATGGAAAACATAAAATACCAGAACTTAAGGAAAATATAACAGGAATCATGAAAAAAGGCACCCAATCAGACACAGAAAGAAAACACGTAGCAGAAAAACACATACATGATACCTACCACAGGACTCTTGGTCCCACATATACACAGATGGCTCTGCTACAAATACCACCAGAAATAGAGGGGGAGGTGTGTTCTTGACGCTGAATAATCAGGACAAGATCACCAAGTCAATAGCTACTGGAATATTCTCAAACAACTTTAAAGCAGAAACTGAGGCCATCAGAGATGCTGCAATACTGGCTACTCAACACAAAAATAACATGCACAATAAATTGGTGATTCTGACTGATGCACTGTCAGTACTATCAGCTCTAAAAAGCCCCAAGAACAATGAACTAGATGACTTGAGAACAACCCTGGACCAACTATGCAATAACTTTCAGAGAGTAATCATTCAGTGGATACCATCACACTGTAATATACACGGGAACGAATGCGCAGACAAATTAGCTAAAGAGGGAGGGAGATAACAACAAGAGAACCATCCGCTCAGTTATGATGAAGCCAAATCCATCCTCAAAGGTCAGTCCCATGAAAAATGGAAATGAGAACACCCAAAGCATAACGAGAGTGACAGATACCACCAACTATCAAGGAGGGATTAAGTCATCATACTTCGCCTACGCACTGGCCACAATAGAATGAGAAATCACATGTTCACCAAATTCAAAATAGGTACAACCAGCCTATGCCACTGTACACAGGACAATATGACTACAAAACATGTTCTACAGGATTGCCCCAGTACACAGTCTTGAGAAGAGCAATGTGGTCCACACCCACCTCCCTGGAAGAGAAACTATATGGGGCAATCGAATCACTTAAACAGACAGCTAACTTCATGAGAGAGTCTGGAATCCTACTCTGATTGAGTCTTGATCGCAGAGAGAGAGAGAGAGAGATATAAAGAGAAAGGGTGGTAATAGTAACAAATAAATTAATTGATAATAGTAATAGATAAATAAATTAGTAATAATAACAACATATAAATTGAAAGATAATTGTATCAGATGAAGTAAGTGATAATAACAACAGTTAAATTAACTGATAATAGTAACAGATAAGTTAATTGACAATAAAATAAATCAATTGATAATGGTAAGAGATAAATTAATTGATAATCTATCTATCTATCTATTGACCTTTTGAGCCATAGCCGGCCCATAGAGCGTAGACCAAGATACTCCATCTCTTATCTGAATTTTTGTTCTAGCAGTCTACTATTGATAATAGTAACAGTTAAATTAATTGATAATTAGAACAAAATCAATTGGTAATGGTAAGAGATAAATTAATTGATTATCTATCTATCTATTGACCTTTTGAGCCATAGCCGGCCCATAGGGCGTAGACCAAGATACTCCCTCTCTTATCTGAATTTTTGTTCTAGCAGTCTACTATTGATAATAGTAACAGTTAAATTAATTGATAATTAGAACAAAATCAATTGGTAATGGTAAGAGATAAATTAATTTAAAATAATAACAGTTAAATTATTTGCTAATAATAACAAATAAATCAACTAATAATAACAGACAAATTAATTGATAATAAAAACAAATAAATGATTATCTTAACAGATATACTAATTGATAATAGTAACAGATAAATCAACTAATAATAGTAATAATAATAAAAACTTATAAATTAATTAATAATAACAACACATAAATTAAATGATTATGTTTACAGATAAATTAATTTTCAAAAGTAACAGATACATTAATTAGTATGTAGAATGGACAAAAAAATGCTATAGAGCAGCTAGACTAATAATGAGAGAAAACAAACTATAACTTTCAAGCAAAAACCTTCATCAGGTACAAAGACAACACAAGAATAATCTGAAGCAACAAATATAAACACAAAAGTCAAACGCTGACAAAATTAATTAATAATAACAACAGATAATTAAATGATAATAGTACATATGAATATCCCTATTGAGTCAAGTTGGTAAAATGTTTGCTAAAATATTAGAGAGGAGAGTAAGATACATAATAGAACCTCAATTAAGTAATAATCAATTCGGATTCAGAAAAGGCAAAAGCTGTACTGATGCTATATTTACATTGAGACAACTATGTGAAAAAACAATAGAATATGACAGAAACCTAAATATAGTGTTTATAGATCAGGAAAAAGCGTTTGATCGTGTGGACAGGAACAAACTTTGGCAAACTTTAGAAACATACGGGGTAGCAGGACAATTACTAGAAAATATAATAGCACTATATAAAAACAGTCAAAGTGCCGTCAGAACATCGGAAGGTCTGTCAGAATGGTTTCAGGTTACAACAGGAGTAAGACAAGGATGTGTCCTCTCACCACTCCTCTTCATCATATATATGGACAAAATAAATCAGGAAACAACCAACAACAAGGACAAATCAAATAATAACATAGAGGTAGAAAACTCCAACATCAATGAGCTACTCTTCGCAGATGACCAATGCCTAATATACGAGGATGAAAACCTGCTACAACAGCATTTAACATCTCTAGATAAAAGCTGCACAAACTACAGTATGAAAATTAACACAGCAAAAACAGAGGCTATAAGAATAAGCAAATTAAGACACCCATTAAACATCAAGATCAAAGACAAAGATATAAAACAAGTAGAGGAATTCAAGTATTTAGGCACAATATTCACAGAAGATGGAAAATTAGACAGAGAAATTGACATGAGAATACAAAAAGCAAATGCTGTCACATACCAGCTTTCACCATTGTTAAGACATCCAAACATTTCTATGCCAGCTAAACAACAAATGATAAATAGCATCTTCATACCAACTTTGTGCTATGAAAGTCAAACATGGACCCTTTCTAAATCACATTTAAGAAAGATCAATACATGTGAGATGCGATGCTTGAGAAAAGTAACAAACAACACAAGAAGAGATAGAATACCAAATGAAACCATAAGAAAAATGGTAGGAACAAAACCCTGCCAAGAATATATAGAACAACAACAACTTAAATGGTTTGGCCACCTGGTCAGAATGAATCCTCACCAATCACCATCAAGGGCGTTCTTCTCGAGAATGCATGGGAAAAGACCAAGAGGAAGACCCAGAAGAAGATGGATAGATGCAGTGACAGAGACATGTAACAACAAAGGAAAATCACTAATTCAGACAATTCGAGCAGCACAAGAACGACAAATGATATAAACCACGACACCTTTTAGGTATCAGTGAAAGAGAAAAGAAGAAGAAGAAGAAGAATAGTACATATATATAAGTAAAGTGTCCCATCACGCCACGTCGTGTATAGGGAATATGGTGTTAGTGACCATAATTTTTACAGACCTTCGGCATATGGTTTTTCAGGTAATGTGGTTGGTATTACGCCTATGCCGCTTTACTTTCCCAGAAAAAATCCAGTACCCATTTAAGGCTGGGTGAACATGAAAGTCTTCGATCAGGATTGAACCCGACCTCTTGTCCTTTGTAGTCCAGTTCACTAACCACTGAGCTATCGCAGCTCAACATATACATACATTAATAATGATAGCTGATAAATTAAATGATAATGGTAACATAAATTAATTGATAATAGTGAGAGATAAATTAATTGATAATAGTGAGAGATAAATTAATTGATAATAGTGAGAGATAAATTAATTGATAATAGTGAGAGATAAATTAATTAATAATAGCAAGAGATAAATTAATTGATAATAGTAACAGATAAATTAATTGATAATAGTAACAGATAAATTAATTAATAATAGTGAGAGATAAATTAATTGATAATAGTAACAGATACATTAATTGATAATAGTAACAGATAAATTAATTGATAATAGTAACAGATAAATTAATTAATAATAGCAAGAGATAAATTAATTGATAATAGTAACAGATAAATTAATTAATAATAGTAACAGATAAATTAATTGATAATAGCAAGAGATTAATTAATAATAGCAAGAGATAAATTAATTGATAATAGTGAGAGATAAATTAATTGATAATAGTAACAGATAAATTAATTGATAATAGTAACAGATAAATTAATTGATAATAGTAACAGATAAATTAATTGATAATAGTAACATATTATAGCTGAATATCACAATCAATATATCTGGCAACAGATTTTATCCAGAACATGGTCAAAGAGGAGGACCAAAATATTCTTGGAGAAGACAGATGGAAGCAGAGATGATGATGATGGGGAAGTGGGGATGACATGGAATGAACTTAAAAGAATGGCAAGAAATAGAATGTCTTGGTAAGTGTTGGTTGAAGACTTATGCTCCACAGGGAGCTGAAAGGTAGAAGAGAGATGGTCAAAGCCAGAGAAAGAGAAGCAGATAAAAGAAATGAAGAAAAACATGAAAGAACAGTCAGGCCTTGACATCATAACCGCACCTTGTCAAAGTAAAGGATGGAAGTGGTAGCCAACATGATCACTGACCCAACAACTCAGAAGATCAAAAGACTGGCAAAGCAAGGTTAATATGATAAATTCTGAGGTTATAAGAAGCAAAGATAGAGATTAGGGAAAAAGAAAATGAAGAAATGCCGCACCTTTTCAGCAGCACCTGCCCTACAAGCTGCCATGGAGACTCCTAGAATAGCATTAGCTCCAAGTCTGCCTGAAAATCACAAAATTAAGTCAGTTTATATTAATTTATATAACTCTAAATATCTTCTTCTTTTTCTTCTACCTTTCAGCTCCCTGTGGAGCATATGACTTCAAAAACACTTTCCAAGCTGTTTTGTTTCTTGCCATTCTTTTAAGTTCAATCCATGTCTTTCCCATCATCTTCATCTCTGCTTCCATCTGTCTTCTCCAAGAATATTTTGGTCTTCCTCTTTGTCTTTTTCCTTGGGGATTCCAGAAAAGGACAGGTTGTGTAATACTCTCTAACTCTAAATATATCTGTTATATATATATATATATATATATATATATATATATATATATATATATATATATATATATATATACACACACAATTTATAATCTATTTCATAATTTAATATTTTACAGCCAATCACAAAAATGAAAAGTGTAAAATCAGATTGGGGAGACAGCAAAGAAATCAACATAAGGATAAATAAAGCCAGGATAGCTTTTACTAACATAACAATGTGTGGAAATGCCTGAATTACAACTCAAAACCAAAAGATACTTATGAGCTAACATAGAGCGAGAAATGTTAGTCGCTGGACACTGTGGGACATGCAGTGAAAGGGGATCTGAGCACATATGGACATGTTCGAAGCACAGTTATGATAACCCACAAATAATTCAATAACAAAAAATGAGGGTAGATGAGAGCTTACAATTAGTACTTCTATATAGACTGAAGGAGAAAAGTGAAAAGGAGCCATCAAAACTGTCATAATTTCTTGCAACCTATTAAATAAAATCAGCAACCAAGAACAGTTGAAATGGTGCAACCAAGAAGAGTAAACAGAATCAATGAAGCTGGACCGGTCTTGTGATCAGAGGAGGTCCAGAAACAATCTCAAGAACTGTCAGGCAGTGAACTCTGGAGAGAAAACAAAAGAACAGCCTGGCAGAAGACAGAAGAAACAGATTCTGGGCTAGACATAGTGCACCCAGTGAATGATAGACTTGGACTGCATGAAGCGAAGGAACTTTGTTGTTACTCTAAGGTCACAAAGAATAATCAATCACAAACAATATCTACTGATGTCAATGAAGTATTCCTTGCCAAAATGAGGTTAAATTATCACCAGGTGCTATACTGTTTGACATAGAAGATTATGTGCTTCCACAATTCTCTGTCCACCATGTACTGTATCAATTCTGTTGTTGACTATTTACCATGCCATGACACTGAGCTGTCTAGTATCTTCTTACTTTCTTGTCCAAATCTGACCTCTCTTTTCCTGTATTTTGCTGGTTATAACCAAGTAATCCAACCTCCCTCTTCTCATGATGTGTCAGAAAAATACTGATTATTTCTTACTGATATTTTTTTGGAGCTCCTTTTTTGTGTTGGCCTCTTTTAGAATTTCCTTGTTGGTCTTTTTAGCTGTCCAGGGAACTCTCAACATTCTTCTGAGAAATCCCATCTCTGTGGCCACTAATCGTCTTTTCATTTGTTTGTTTACGGTCCATGATTCGCTTCCATAGGTCAGAACTGGCTCTATATAGCACTGATGAATTCTCTTTCTCACTTCTATTGACATAGATTTGTTGCATAAGATGCTTTTCATTTTCTGAAATGCTATTTTGGCCTGAGTATTCTGCTTTTTATTTCTGTGGTGCATCTTCCATCTGATGTTATTATTGTGCCCAGGTATTTTAAGTATTGCACTTGTTTCAGATTTGTCCTGTTTATTTTTATGCTGCATGATGGTGATGATTGTTTCTTCGATATGACCATTACTTCTGTTTTCTTACTGCACCTTTCTTGTTGCTTTTTATCACTATTATATCTATCATTTCTTATAGTTCATTCTACATCTCTGCTATTAAGACTGCGTCATTTGCATATTGCAAATTGTTTATGCAGTAACAGTTGACTTTATTCCTTTTTTGTCTACTATTGATCTCATATTTTTGCTGTAAAATTAGAACAAATCCAGCAACAGAACACAACCTTGTCTGACTCATTTTATATACTGGAACTGTCCTGTTTGGTTGCCACTTCTTATAGCTGCTGTTTATTACCAATACATCTTTTTTAATGATTCTCAGGTCTTTGTCATCAGTGTTTACTTTCTCCAGCTTATTGATTATTCTCACAGGCTTACTTTGTCATGTCAATGGTTTTCACAAAGTCTATGAAGCACATATACAGAGCTTTCTATTCACTTGTTATCTTTATAACACTTTCTATCAGTGTTCTCAGGATGTATATATTAAAGTATAGATAATAAAAAAACACCATAAACTTAAATATTTATATGAAAACATGGCACACAGTCATATCAGATGGCTGGTTTCTAACTTTTGTTCACATGAAGCATTGTCTATATCTGAAATATCATTTGTATAAATTTTAATTTTTTGTTGTTGGAGGGTTGGTTTAAAACCAATGACAGAAAAATTGTATAGCGGACAGACATTTGAAAGAGTGGCTTCTAGTTATAATCTAAACAACAAAAAAAGACTACATAATTATTAGAGTGAATATTTTGTGTAATAGTGGACCACAGTAGCTATTGAATACTGAAACGCACCTTTATTTTCTGTACCATCTAAATCAATCATAATTTTGTCCACAGCCCGCTGATCTGTCAGTTTTGGTTGCTGAAAGGAAGATAATTAGCAAACAGATAAAATAGTGCAAATAGTAAGATAATTAGCAAACAGATAAAATAGTGCAAATAGTAAGATAATTAGCAAACAGATAAAATAGTGCAATTAGTAAGATAATTAGCAAACAGATAAAATAGTGCAAATAGTAAGATAATTAGCAAACAGATAAAATAGTGCAAATAGTAAGATAATTAGCAAACAGATAAAATAGGGCAAATAGTAAGATAATTAGCAAACAGATAAAATAGTGCAAATAGTAAGATAATTAGCAAACAGATAAAATAGTGCAAATAGTAAGATAATTAACAAACAGATAAAATAGTGCAAATAGTAAGATAATTAGCAAATAGATAAAATAGTGCAAATAGTAAGATAAATAGCAAACAGATGAAATAGTGCAAATAGTAAGATAATTAGCAAACAGATAAAATAGTGCAAATAGTAAGATAATTAGCAAACAGATAAAATAGTGCAAATAGTAAGATAATTAGCAAATAGATAAAATAGTGCAAATAGTAAGATAATTAGCAAACAGATAAAATAGTGCAAATAGTAAGATAATTCTATCTATCTATCTATTGACCTTTCGAGCCGTAACCGGCCCATAGGGCGTAGACCAAGATACACCTTCTCCTATATGGATTTTTTGTTCTAGCAGTTTTCTTTTAAAGATATTTTATCAAATCTCGCCATCTGTCTCTGTTCTGTGCAAGCAGTTCTATCTCATTGAGGGAGCCGACTCCTGCTGCTCTTGCCTCTCTCATCAATGTTCTTCTCAGTGTCTCCCTGGGTCTTCCTCTTTTTCTTTTACCTGTTGTTTCCCATATGAGGGCTTGCTTTGCTATTCGGTTATTATCTCTTCTCATCACATGTCCAACGTATGACCATCGTCTTTTCTTTATTACTGAAGATATTAGTGGTTGATTGGCGATTTCTCTAATTTCCTCATTTGTTTTGAATTCGTTCCATGCTATACCAAGTATTTTCCTTAGACATTTATTTTCGAATGCGTTCAACTTTGTTTCTATATCTCTTGTTGTTTTCCAGCTTTCACACGCATACGTAAGGGTTGATAGTACATTTGATTTGAATAGCCTAAGTTTTGTGTTTGTGCTGATAAGTTTTGATTTCCACAACTTTTCAAGGCTTCTGAAAGACATTGCTGCTTTAGCTATTCTGATTTTAATTTCTTTGCTCGTATCCCCTTCTCGATCAATGTGACTTCCAAGATAGATAAAGTGATCGATCTCTTCAACTGGTTTGTTTTCCATGTATATTTTGTCACCTGTTGGAATTAAACTAGTCATGACTTTAGTCTTTTCATGATTGATCTCAAGCCCAATTTTGCTGGCTATTGATGATAGTTCATTTGTGTTTTCCTGCATCGTTTTTATCTGACTGCTGATGAGAACTATGTCATCAGCAAAGTCGAGGTCTTCCAAATGGTCTCCTTGTATCCATTCGATGCCTTTATTACCAGTGCAGCATTTCTTCATTATGAAGTCCATAACAATTCCAAATAACAAGGGCGATAAAATACATCCTTGTTTAACCCCAGTTTCTATTGGGAAACATTCGCTCAGTCCTTCCTCTGTTCGAACTGCACATATGTAACCATCATACATGTCTTTGATAATATTTATGATTTTTGATGGTAAACCATATTGCTTCAGAATTTTCCACAAAGAATCTCTATGAATACTATCAAATGCTTTTTTGAAGTCGATGAAGTTAAGTACAAACGGTTTTTGCTTTTCAATGTGTTCCTCCAATATAAGTCGTAGAGTGAAAATGTGGTCAATACAGCTTCTCCCTTTTCTAAACCCAGCCTGTTCTTCACGCATTACTGTATCTATTGAATCCTGTATTCTATTTAGGATGATTTTGCAGAATAACTTTGAGGCAACTGACAAAAGTGTCACGCCTCTCCAGTTGTTACAATCTCTAAGATTGCCCTTTTTTGGGATCTTAACAATGATTCCTTTTTTCCATTTATGAGGCGTCTTCTCTGTTTTCCAAATGATGTTGAACATTTTTTGGAGATGTATTAGATTATGGCTATCAATTGCCTTGAGGATCTCAGCTGTTAACTTATCCTCTCCAGCAGCCTTGTTATTGGTCATAAGCTTTAAGGTGGTTTCTATTTCACTCAAGGTGAAGTCATCTAAATTTACATTTAATTCTGCTGCTGGTGTTTCAGTTTCAAAATCTATTAAACTGTGGGGTAGTGGACGGTTAAGAATTTCTTTGAAGTGTTCCGCCCAACGGGCTTTTATGTCTGCGCTTGTTGTTAGCATTGATCCAGATTTGTCTAGAATAATTAGCAAACAGATAAAATAGTGCAAATAGTAAGATAATTAGCAAACAGATAAAATAGTGCAAATAGTAAGATAATTAGCAAACAGATAAAATAGGGCAAATAGTAAGATAATTAGCAAACAGATAAAATAGTGCAAATAGTAAGATAATTAGCAAACAGATAAAATAGTGCAAATAGTAAGATAATTAACAAACAGATAAAATAGTGCAAATAGTAAGATAATTAGCAAATAGATAAAATAGTGCAAATAGTAAGATAAATAGCAAACAGATAAAATAGTGCAAATAGTAAGATAATTAGCAAACAGATAAAATAGTGCAAATATTAAGATAATTAGCAAATAGATAAAATAGTGAAAATAGTAAGATAATTAGCAAACAGATAAAATAGTGCAAATAGTAAGATAATTAGCAAACAGATAAAATAGTGCAAATAGTAAGATAATTAGCAAACAGATAAAATAGTGCAAATATTAAGATAATTAGCAAACAAATTAGCAAACAGATAAAATAGTGCAAATATTAAGATAATTAACAAACAGATAAAATAGTGCAAATATTAAGATAATTATCAAACAGATAAAATAGTGCAAATATTAAGATAATTATATTTTCTTTCAAAGGAAAGCCTTGAATCAATTCTGAATCACATATACAACAAACAAAATGGTTTGCTTGTCTGGACAGAACACCAAGAGTTTCTATACCATAAAAAACATAAATTAAAAGAGGTGATGGAACAAGAGACTGGTAGACCTAGTGTAAGATGGACTGTTAACATCCGAGAAACACTCCAGCAACATCAATTGACAATGAAAGAGGCTGTCAGAATAGAAAGAACTAGAACTTTGTATCTCACTCAATGCCCAAAGTGATATAAGATGAAGTAAAGAGAAAGAGACAAAGAGAGACAGACAGAGAGAGAGAGAGACAGACAGAGAGAGAGAGAGAGAGAAAGAGAGAGAGAGAAGAAAGCCTTGTGATTTGAAGTAGCCACAAGAACTTTCATTAAGTAGATTCTGGAAGAAAGGGCAGGTAAAAAAGAGGTAGTCAAGAAAAAACTGACAGAGTGCAATAGGAGCAGAGATAAACAGTGTGGGCCAGAAATGAGGCACTGTTATAAGTATGGCACTAAATTAAATCATCTTGTTGTTGTACAAGATGTTACTTGGTCATTAACCAATTTGTTAATTTCTGGCTAAGGAAATGGGGAACAAAAAACTTTGAGCGAACTTTCCTTATGGCATGGAACAGGTTCCTTGTAAATTTTCTGTTATGTTCTATGAAAATATGTACATGCCATATAACCAAATTTTCTGGAATGTTCTAAGAAAAATATACATGTCATATAACCAAATATTAAGGGAAACAAACCATTTGACTGCAGCAGAAATAGACTCAAGATGCAACAAAGCTTGTCAAACCATTGGACAGCTATCACCACTATTGTCCAACAAGGAAATAACTCTAGAGGCAAAACGGGCACTTTACAACGCAAGCATCATCCCAAACCCAATGTTGTGCTACTAATGCCAGTCCTGGACCCTAGATGCATGAATATGAAAAAAAAACCACAACCGAGATGAAATGTCAATGTCTTAGATGAATGACATGAAACAGAGCTAAGGTCAGAAATGAAGATCTGAGAAAAAAGCTAAGAATAACCGCTGCCATAGAATATATTAAAAACTCAGATAAAACGGTTTGGCCACATGACAAGGCAGAAAGATCAAAACACAACACAATGAGCCTTCAGTAAACGTTGCAAGAGCACCAGCCCCAAGGGCTGACCAAGAAATAGATGGACTGATGGAATATTGGAAACACTAGAAAACATAACGGCAGTTGAGGCGAAAAGAAGAGCAAAAGAAAGCAAATTATATCTCCCCTCAATACTGAAATGCAAATGAGGAAGGAGAAGAGTTTTCTAGTTACTCTAATAGGCCTAAGGGCATACCAGGGCTTTCTTGAGTGAATTCTCTATCAATGAAAGAAAGTGGGAAAGGTAGGGGGTGTGGATCTGTCTGCAGATCATAGCATAGAGAACAAAAGTAAAAAAAAGGGCACAGCAACATTCAAGACAGCATTGATATCAAATTCAGAAGACAAATGGCCTCAGGAGAAAGGAGATGAGGCCATCCCCCAAGCACATCTTGTTCATTCTTCAGTTGAATCTGTCTATCAAATATTGGCAGATTGAGTGAGCCATGAGAGAAGCTGTCCAGCAAAACAGAATCAACCATATGATATAATATTTTACTAAACTACTGATTTATCATGATTGCTTGCTAATAATTGTCTTGTCAAGACACCAAAAGCCATATACTCTAAAAATAAAAAAAAAGAATGGATTTTAAAAATTCAGTATCCCTTTAAACATAACTGTGCTGAATTTGAGAGAGATTCTCTGATTATGGGGTATCCAAATAAACACAAACAGTTTAAGAGACTATCTTTGCTTACGGAAACATGGCTTGCACAAAGATTGCAGGCAAACTACTTGCTTCTGTCAATAGCTCTGCTTTTTTCAATATTTAATAGTTAATTTATGTGAATATTGTTTTAAAAATGAATTTTGAATCTAGCATTAATTTAAACATAACATAAGTGTGAAATTTGAAATAAATCTGATCGCATGAATCCAATCAGAATTTCCCAGAAACTATAATTTATTAATATTTTTGCTATAAATTTATTTTAAAATATTGACATGTATATTTATTTTCCATTTGTACGCCCTTCTTTCATTTTTTGTGTGTGTGCACCGGTCCACCTCTTAAAAAATATGGAAGGGTGATTTGGGAGGTAAGGAACAAGCACAGAAAATATAATCTGTGATAATTACATAAGTGGAAATTTAAACCTTGAAATATTCATGACTATTGAGCAACAATGATGAGAATGTGTGGTATAGATGAGGTTACTTACAGCCATGATCAAAGCGGCTGCTATTTCAGTGTTCACATGATTAACTGCCTTCATTACACCTGCAAGTTAAAGTGTAAAACAAAATCATGTGTCCATGTGGCTACCAGGTCCTGGCCATGATGAGTGGAGAAAATGTAAAGGTAAAGTACAAGCTTCAGCTTAAGAGAATGGCTTGGCAGAAGGTCAACAATAGAAATGATAAATAACCGTCAAGATCGAAAGTTGTGGAGAGTCATGATCACCAATGCCAGCAGGCCTGGTACTTGATGATGATGATGAAAGTACAAGACTTGATTCGGTGTCTTAGCATGCGAGTTTTCACCAATATGTGCTCTGACACCTATCTAGAAGTGTTCAGAGCCTAGTGCATAGTGTCGTTTGAAACATCGAAACTCACGATGCAAGGTGGCATTCCTCACCTTCCAACAGTAGTACTATCCTGGTACCCCATTTCTGCCAGTGGCTGGGTCGACTGCGGAGGTGTTTTATTTTTCCAACCACGAATACAATTTACACTGCTTCCAGGGGGAATCGAACATGGGTTGTCTGAATGTCGGTAGCCCTGTTGAGTGGTTTTCCCAACTAGGCTACCGAGGCCCCCAAGGGGGGAGAAAAGAATGGAGGCACTGTCACTAGCATGTTGTAAGAGAAAACTAAGGAATTATTTAGTTATTTGTGGGTCATCATTATTGCACTCTGAACATGTCCATAGATGTTAAGGATCCCTCCTTTCCACAGCATGTCCTGCAGTGTCCAGCTACTGATGACTCCAGCTACTGATGACTCCAGCTCCATGTTGGTTGATGAATCCTTTTATGTGCCCACTAGCCTCTTATTTCTTGAGATTGGTGAAAAAGTCTTCACTGGTACAAAGAGCTTATGCATCTGAGCTGAAGTCATCTTAGGTGCATTTGCTAATATGTGGTGGGTGAACTCTCTACTGGGGAACATGCTGTCAAGGGGATCTAAGCACTATGGTTTTGTTCGTCGTGCAATGTGAACTGACGACTAAACTAAACTGAACTAAATATAACTAAAATACAATAACTAACCTAACATTTAAATTAAAAAAAAAAAACTGAACTTTTATTTATTTATTTATTTAAAAAAAAAAAAAAAAAAAAAAAAAAAAAAAAAAAAAAAAGAAATCGGCAACCAAAATGAAAATTGTTTATACTCCTTCAAATATTGATGTTTTCAGATCTGTCTGTTATGTCATAGCTTGATTGGGGGTCAAAAAAGAGCAACTCATCTCCTCCAAATCTCTGCCTTTCAATGTTTTCTATGATTTGGCAAAGTCAAGATCTATTCAAGAGGAACAAACACATAAATCTGTATGTTACAGCTCAATGATGAGTCCTCACCATCTCTCGTATCGAGACTCTCACCCCCATGCTCTTCCTAGAATCGTTCTTGCTCTCAACCACAACCCATACAATTTTACCATGTTTAGCATTCTTAAAAGCTAATTATTAATCCTTCATGCAGTTCCTAATACTTACTTTCTTTTCTCAGATACTCTTTTTGCACCGTATATCCAAGTGGACAAATCTGTTGAACAATATCCTCAGCTCGAGCAATCCATGATTTTCCTCTTTTGATCTTGCTCCCCTTTCTACTACCAATAACCTCATTGTGTAGTGGATGTTGTACATCAACATTGACTCAGATAGGCACATGCTCAGAATATAATTATTCTGTTAGTGATGGTGGGAAAATCCAGGAGATACTGCATTGTCCTGCATGGTGCTACTTTCTTGTATCCAAGTATGATGCTCTTGGCCTTATTTTGTATTTGTTCCAGTCTATCAATCTGTGTGTGGCTGAGAATTAGAATTGCTAGTGCTCAATCATTAACTAAAATCACCAGTCCTTGGTATATGAGAACAAGAAGATTCTGTTCACAGTCAGTTGCTGCCATTACCCTCTTTGCTGAGAGGTCCTTCCTATGTGCTCTGGGTGAAACCAAGACTTGTATTCCCAGGTACCTCAATGTGTGGGTCCTCACAACAACCTCTGAACCCAGGCTCACTATCGGTGTTGGTGTGTTGACGGTTGTTTAGGCAGAACTAAGCTACAGCCGCCTGAGGTGAACCTGTGGTTAGTGAACTGGACAACTAAGGACAAGAGGTCAGATTCAATCCTGATTGACAGCTTCCAGATTAACCTATTCATGAATGGGTATTGAATTTTTCTGGTAAAGAGGTAAAAGGTGGCATGGATGTAAAGCTAACAACATTACCCCAAAAATAATGAGCCGAAGGTCTATAAAACATATAGGCACTAACACAATGTGGTGTGGTGGTACTCTTTCTTAAACCCACATGTGACAGGTATGACTTTTAATCCATTCAGAACATCATTCTTAGAACACAGACTGATTTAGGCACTTGTCAAAAATATAGACTTTCAGTAGCTTTATGCAGATCTACTCATGTGGCACAAACTACTCTGGCCTGTTCATCAACTGTTACATGGTTTCCATGAATACTTCATGCATTCTATCTCTGCCCAGTTTTCAGCTAATTTGGTGATGCCTTGGTATATTTTACAAGCAGATAATAGATTAGTATGCAATCAGTGAGAAAATAATTTACCAACTAAATGTGGCATTTTTTTTCATTGACACATTAATGTGTGATATGGTCAGCACTACCTCAGTACATTATATTTTCCAATATAAAAGCCTTTGTTTCTCATTTTCAGATAAAAATAATCACATACAGATTGTATGCTGCAGCTTTATGGAAACAACATGCGTTTCGACTCATATAGTCTTCATCTGTAAATAGGGAACAAGACAAGAAATTATTGTTCTATCTTATTTTTTCTGTAAAACTCAACATACAATTTATATGTTATTATTTTTTGCTTATTTCATACCAACTTTACTGAACCTTGCATAATTATATGTTTATATGTAACTTCATGCTTATTCACATTTTCAGAGTCTGGGTGAAATACCCTTTAAATATGGCACATTATCTTTGATACTGAAAACATGCAAATACCCTTTGAATATTGGACATTATCATTGATATTAAAAACAAGTAAATACCCTTTGAATATTGAAATTATCATTGATATTAAAAACATGCTAATACCCTTTGAATATAGGAATTATCACTGATATTAAAAACATGCAGATACCATTTGAATATGGTACACTGTAACTGGTAATTAGAACATAAATACCTTTCCCCATGTACATTTTTCCTTCATCTCTAAGTTCTACAGCTTCATAAATACCAGTGGATGCTCCGCTTGGGACTGCAGCACGGAACAAACCTGAATATAACCAGACAAGATTATGAATTTGACAGTCTTACCAGTTATATTTTAGGTGGTATATTTCTGCTTAAATGTCTCCTAATTTTTTTTTGCCTTTGCCAGCTTTCACTTCTGGCAAAATCCCTGAGACTAGGAACTGAATTTTGCATGTTAATCCATTTTTCCATTGCCGCCATGTGCACAGGGGTCCCGCGCCATACAGGCATATAACTCCATCTTCAGAGGTATTTATTTTTTTTTCAATTGATGAGTAACTGACATTTCAAGCTAGGCCTCACTGGTCAGGTATCACTGCTGAGACCAGGGGTGGTAGCTGAAGAGAGAAATCACAAATAAAACTGGTGCAGCTGGGATTTGAACACATATTCTCTCTGTCTCAAGACTAGCGTCTTGCTTCAAGACCAACCAGTCCCCCTTCCTAATAAATAGAAAATAACAAACAATCAGAACAAGGTAGTAGAAGAAATTAGTCACCAGATACATTTTACAAGAAGTAGCAAAATTATGAACAAAAGTGGGAGCTAGAGACAGACACAGAGTAAAATGGAGGGAGAGTAATGAAAGAACTTTGTTACAGAAACCAATGAAAATAATTATAGTTGCCAGGGGATTATGGACTATCTATCTATCTATCTATTGTCCTTTTGAGCCGAAGACGGCACATAGGGCAGAACCACAATCTCAAAAACAGAAACCTTGCGTGCCAAAATGGCACATATTGCAGAGATCACTGCTTCTAAAATCTATGGTTCTGTTTCCATAACAATATTTTTTACAATGACCGCTTGTCAAGCCATCGATCAACCTCCTTAGTCGCCTCTTACGACATGCTTGGAAGGACACAGTGTCACTATTCTTTACTCATAATGAGGCTCCGGTAACACACAGGAACATTATGGACTAGAACTTGTTATCTTTCTTGATACCTGAGGGATGGATATAAGAGGTAGTGAAGCAGACAAGGACAAATATAAATTGTCAAAAAATCAAATTATTTGGCTTTTTATGTTTTCTTTGATGTTATGGAAGCAAATTAATGTTGATCTTTGGTAGAAAGCATTAAAAAATCTTTTGTTGAGAAGCTTCTGTGATTTCTGACTCTGCTAATATTGAAATGACAGGTCAATCAGTGGAATGAATAAGCCATATTTATATTGTGAGGTCTCACCTTTTTTCTGTAGCATCTTTTTGTCTATAACTTTGACTTTCAATTTTGAATGTCATTAAGTTACTTCTTATATTTGCTTTCCTTTTTATAGATCTTCTGTCTGATTATTCCAGCCCTTGTAACTAATGGAAAATTAATACAACACGCAGTGCCATACAGACATCTTTTTAAATTAATTTTTGTCTGCCCTCTGCCCAAAGAATGCTTTTCTTCAACAAGCTCTTCATACACAGTTTCTTTGTGGGATGGAGTGGTGTTGGCAATTTCTCTAAAATGTCTGATTATTTCAGCTCTTTTAACTAATGGAGAATTCATTTGAGGGTGCTACGCAGACAACTTTTAAAATTAATTTTTTTACTACCCATAGAATGCCTCTCTTCAACAAGCTCCTCATACAAAGTTTCTTTGTGGGATGGAGCGGTTGTTTTCCTCTCAAATGTCACATCACCTTACTCTTTCTCTCCTAAATGTTGCCACAGAGGATGGAATCCTAAATTCTGCAGGACATCTGAGTCAGTTACTTTGTCCTACTATTTTTAATAATTCAATATTTTCCAAAGGCCGTTGAAAAGCTGCCGTTGGCATCGAAGGAAGGATAGAAGAAGAAGAAGAAGACCACTGCATTTTACAAAAACTCTCTGATTGTTCTAATCTTCAACTTCTTTTGCAACAGTAATCATTTAATTATACCAGGATGCTGGATCCTTTGATAATGCTTCATCTCTGTGTAAATCAGCAACATAGTTTTTGTTTGAAGATGAACACTGTGGGCCACATACTTCTCTTCACGTCAGCATTCTAGAGACAGTTTTGCAGGACATATTTTGTTAGGCCAAACTGTGAACTGGACATGCTAATTTAGCTTTCTTATTGAGTCATTATTATTATTCTGACAGGCTTGTGTACTGACTGTATGTGTAGCTTGTCCATGAAGAGCTCCAATTTTTTTTTCAGAGTTAAGAGAAGGGCTTAACATTCTCTTTATTTACATCTTTACAATCTGATTCTGTGTGGTTATCTTCTTTATTTCCAGTCTTTTATGAAATATTCAGTTTTGGATTTTTTTTTTTTTTACTTTTGCTCACAACATGAGCCTCTTATTGGTTTTACATATATTTTTGTTTGTGAAAATGGCTTTCTCTGTGTTCAAATTACAATAAGAGAGACTAACAAAGATCTTATATTTAATTCTGTTTCTATATTTTTAAATCCTAGATGAAATCTTTTCCAGCATATTCAAATAGCTAAAGCCAATAATATTTTGTAATATATTATTCTAGCAATAGCAACACAAAAATGAAATGTCACGAAGAACATGTGACAATTAGACAATAAAATTAAAATTACAGAGGGTATGTTTCTTCCTGATAGCAACATATGGTTGTGAATTATAATCTTGCAAACAGCGAGGATGAAAATTGATTCATCCAAAACAAAATGCTTCACAAAAATCCTTAAGATACCTTGAATACTGAAAAAGAGCAATAAAGGCATATTCAACGACTTAAACATTAAAAAGAACTGGCTTATAAACACCTTTATACAGAGGAAATTAAAATACTATGGCCATATGTAAAGACACTGCAGGTTGAAAAAAAACAATAATGGAAGGCATGGTTCTTGTCAACGCTTCAGGGAAAGAAGGTGGTTTCAAGACATCAGGGAGACTTTGAACATGAAAACAGAAGAAGTGGGAGATCTGGCTGCAGTGAATGCAACATTCTTCAAAGGACACGTGACCTGATAATGATGAAGAATATATAGTTATATAAAGTATATACAATTGTAATAATAATAAAAAAGATGACATTGAGTCAATTAATAAATAGTTTCATTTATAACCTTTGTCAGTTTTCAAATCAACTTCAACAGTAGGGTTGCCACGACTGTCAAAGATCTGACGAGCATGAATTGATAGAATGGGCATGACTGCAGATGTGGTTATAAATCTAAAAGAAGACCTGCAAGAAGAAATACAAATGTAAATCATTATATCAAGCCCTATGACTGATGATCGTTCTTCATTCTTTAGCCACAAACTAAAAAGGCAGTGAGTGCTGGTAGGTCTTGTTATGTCTTGTAGGGCATCAACAAAGTTCTCCTCCATATGTGGTCCATGGCCATTCTTCACAAGGTGCCCCACATTTGGCAAACACTATACATCTTTGAGTAATTTATGAGTTTAGTACTCCATTTTTGTTTGAAGTAATGTCCTTTTGCACTTTATTATGTCATTATTTAATCTGTCATTAAAATACCCCTGGGTATCTTACCCAGGGTACCTTCTCATTACATGGCCAAAAAATGATGATTGTTTCTTCCTAATATTGGAAATTAGCTCTCTTTTTGCTTTTACCTCTCTCAGAACATCTCATTACTCTTCTTAGCTGCCAATGGTACTCTCAATATTCTTCTGTAAAACCACATTTCTACAGACTCCAGTGATTTTCTTGTCTGTTGTCCTATTGTCCATGATTCGCATCCATCTTTACTTTGTCAAATGCCTTGGTGTAATCTATGAAACATAGGTATAGATCTGTTTTCACCTCTATGGTTCTTTCTACTAAGATCTTATGATATAAATGGCATTGCTTGTTCCTTTACCCCCAACAAAACCACACTGTTCATCGCTAATTTCTGGACTGATTTTGTTTCGCACTCTTCGCATGACGATTCTTAGTAATATCTTAGTCTTATGACTCTTAAGGCTTATTGTGCGATGATCATCGCATTCAATCGCACCAGATTTCTTTGGTAGGGCTATGAATATTGATTTGAGCATGTCGTCTGGTATATATCCGCTGTTGTAGAGACCATTCAATATTTTTGTTATTATTACTATCCAAAATCACCCATGGCTTCAATCTCTTCTTTAGTTATATTATCTGGTCCAGGAGCTTTGCCTGCTTTCATGATATTGCGTAAGGCATCTTCCACTTCTTCTCTGAGCATTTCTGGTCCTTCTCCATTATCCTTAATATGTACTTCCGTTCTTTCATCATTATAAAGATCTTTAATATATATTCTGTCCATCGTTCCCTTATGTTTTCTTGATCAATCAACAGTTCTCCTGAATTAATAATAATAATATTATTATTATTATATTAAATAGTGACAGTTCTATATATTATAATTATAATTATTATTATAATATTATTTGTATTTGCAGTGCGCACAACGGACACGAAATAATATCTATTTAGTTCTGCAGTTTAACGATATATAACCTTGTCGCCTTTAATAAAATATTATGCATGTTACTAGTATCTTATGTTAACTTACAAAATAAATGCAGAAAGTAGAAGCCGGAGCAAAGACGAAGTATCTCAGCAGCTACCTTCTGGTCCGGCGACAAGCAGACGTGACCTTACAAACGTGTCCTTAACCTTTAACCTATGAGGGGAAAGAAATAAAAAACAAGACAATGAGTACTCTTTTGTGGTCAGAAATCAGATATCATCTGATTAGTTGAGAACCAAAGATGGTTCAAAATTGGACATTAATACTAAAACAGCACAAACAACTGTATTAACAAACAGTCATGTAATTCAAACATGTACGCTCCATTGTAACTGACAAAGGTTCATGCCTAGAAGTGTTATCTGAATACGCAACGGCAGCACAGAGAATTATCATCATCATCATCATCATCATCATCATCATCAAGTGCCTTCTCCGCAACGAAGGTTGGCTACCATGGAACGCCATTCTGCTCTGTATCTTGCTTTGATGGTGCAGGTTGTCATAGGCTGATTTGTCCATCTTTTGATGTTACTCGTCCATGTTAGTCTTGGTTTGCCTCTGCCTCTTTTACCTTGTATTTTCCCCTCCAGGATTACTTTTAGTAGGCTGTGTCTTTTAACATGGCCCAAAAATCGCATTTGTCTTGTTTGAATTGTGCTTGGTAGTTCTCTTTTCAATTTTAGTTGTTTTAAGACTTCATCGTTTGTTTTCTTTTCCTTCCATCCAATTCTACCTATTCTTCTATATATCCACATTTCAAAGGCTTCAATTCTCTAATCTGTTTTCTTGTCTAATGTCCATGTTTCTGCACCATATAGGAATATTGAGAAGATGTAACATTTTGCTATTCTTAGTTTTAGCCCTGGTGTTATTTGTTTTGATGTTAGTATATTCTTCGTGACATTAAAATTACTTTTTGCCATTCTATATATTCTTTTGTTTATTTCAGTTGTCCATTTTGCATCACTGGTTATAGTATGTCCAAGGTAGTTGTAGTTCTGAACTGTCTCCGGGTTTATTCCTTCTATTTTGATATCCACTTGTAGGTTATGAGTATCTTCTTTGTTTATGATCATAGTTTTAGTCTTTTCGATATTCATATCTAGTCCATGTTTTTTGCTTGTCATGTTTATTTCATTAAGTAATTGTTGTAGATCTTTAGGATTTTCTGTTAGCAGTACAGTATCGTTACAGAGCAGCACAGAGAATACTAACCAATATATGAAAAACCAAAAGCATCTCCATAAGAGCAAGGATCATATTATTACTAACTGTAGTGGCATCTATAATTCTATAAACCCGGAAAATATGGATACTCACCGTTGAATTTCAAAAAGGAAACAGGCTCTGAAAAGTGTACAGAGAGACCTCTTGCATATCGTATAGAGATTATACCACCAATGAGACAGGGGGCAACAAAAACCAACGATCTGCAAGATCAATTGATGAAGACTTGAATCCCCCATCAAGACCAGCTCCTTGTCTAGGGGATGGGGTTTAACAGTCACCAAGGACTGAAAGCCTGGCTAGGCCTCCCTACACCCGAGCAAGACCACAGTCTACTCTAGCAAGTATAAGTGCTGAAGACTGAGTTAATCAGCCAAAAGGAGCACCAAAGCAATCAGGATGCCTCGCACTCATGACAATGGGAAATGTGTCTATTACTGCGAATCGATATGGCACTCGCCCTGTGATGGACACTCAGGCAGGTGCGGTGTCGGTCCCTCAGCCTCGAAAGGGTCCAACCTCTATTACTGGATGTCCTTCTCAGTCGCCTCGTGGAGTCACGGACGAGAGAATAGAGCTACTGGCCACTCAAAACTAATACCGATTAAAATAATGAACTGGAATGCTGAAGGCATCAACAGCGAAAGAGATAGGTATAGTAAGACAATACATTTGGAAATATACACGAAGAGCAAGTAAGCGTATGCTGTTTGCATGAAACCCTCTAAACACAGACTAATTGAATATTATGGGATACCAGTGTTGCCGATCTGATAAAAAAGGCATAAAAAAATGGTGGAATATTGACACTTGTAAACAACATCAATGCATGTCAGCTTGAAGTGTATATGGATGGGGCTGAATATCAGATACTACACCTCAGGACAAAAAAATACAGACTTTCATTTACTCAACCACTAATGTCCGAGCGACCACCCACTGACACTAGACACAATTTCATTAAAACAAAGAATGATTATATGAGGAGACTTTAACAGCCATTCACAGAGCTGGAGCTATGAACACATGGACAAGAGAGGTGAAGAACTTAAAAAATGGCAGGACGACAATGGAATTGGCCCATTGATATAACACTACAGACATAACTATATGGACCACTGCAATAATTACAAAAAAACATTAACAATTATATAGGAAACGACATTGCAGATATAGACAATACTTCAGGTGAACGAAAGATAGATAGAAGACTTGCTCTCAACAGTAAAATAATGAAATTTAAAATAGTTTGGGTACATTACAAGGTCAATAGACCTTTCTAAGACCATTCAACAAAACAATATCGGCAAAAGAAAACAAGGAAACGGTGGAGTTAACAACATCAAAGAATGCAAAAGAAGAATCTACGTCATATCTCAGAATCATCATCATCATCATCAGGTCGCATGTCCATTGCAGAGCGATGCATTCACCACAGACCGTCTGAAGGAATTTCTATCTTTGGCCAGATCTCCCATTTCTTCTTGTGTCATGTTCAAGGCCCCATTGATAACCTTTAAACCACCTTGGTCTTGGTCTGCCCTTTAGGTGTCGCCCAGGAATCATATCTCAGAAAGCAGCTCTTATTCGTGAAGAATGAAAGGGAATTGTCAAGTCTGGTTATGTTATGGTTATTCAAAGGCCCGATGCATGGCAGATAGAAGATTGTGGAAGGACATGATCGTCTACGTCATCCGATATGGCACATGATGATGATGATGATGGTGATAATGATGATGATGATGATGATGACGATGATGATGATGAAGTCGGATCCGAGGTGGTGAAGAGGGACAGAAGATTATACACAACTTTATCTATGATATGTGGGCCTCGGTAGCCTAGTTGGGAAAACCACCCGACTGGACTACCGACGTTCGGACAACCCGTATTCGATTCCCGCTGGGAGCAGTGTGAGTTGTACTCGTGGTTGGAAAAAAAAATACCTCCACGGTCGACCCAGCCGTTGGCAGAAATGGGTACCAGAGTATTACCCTGGGAAGGTGAGGAATGTCGCCTCGCATCTGAGTTTCGCTGCTTGAGGCGACACTATACATAAAATCTCCGAACATTTCTGGATACGCGGCCGAGCACATATGGGTGTGAACTCGCGTGCTAAGGCGCCGGTTCAAGTCTCGTACTTTACCTTACCTTTATCTATGATATAAAATAAAGTGGGCAGTTCCTGTGTCGTGAGAAGGGTGAAACATTATCAGCGAAATGTTATTTAAATTTTATCATCCTCATGAATAACATCATTACCATCTTCACCGCCATTGTTTTCTTCATGACCATCTTTTCTTCATGGAAGAACCGTTGATTGTGATGTAACTCGACCTGTCGTCGATTTCTCAACAAACCTGTTCACTAACCACCGCTCTACCCTGGTTCTATCTTGTCTTCACCTACGTCTTTTCTTCCTCTTGTTGTTGGTGTTCTTTTCTTCCTCTTTTTCTTCCTTTTCTTCTTTTACTTCCCCTTCTTCCTCTTCAGTGTTTCAGTCTCCTATACTCAGCATATCACACAGAGAGATAAGCCACATTTATGATTGTAATAGTTAACAGGAGGTGATATAAAACCCACTAGTTTGTTTAAAAATGCTCTGTCTTTAGGCCAGATATAAGTTATTAGATACTTGTACGTATATATATATATATCATGCCTGGAATAACAATTGGAGGTCATAATATAAATAATCTAAGGTATGCTGATGATACAGTCTTAATCGCTAAGAGTGAAAATGAGTTACAAGAAATGTTGGACATTATAGTGAAAGAAAGCAAAAATAAAGGACTCAGCCTTAATAGCAAAAAGACAGAGGTAATGGTAACAACAAAGAAAAATACATCACCTCAGTGCAAAATAAAGACAAGTAGAACAATATTAAAACAGGTAAATGAATTTAAATATTTGGGAACACTGTTAACCTCAGACGGGAGATGTACAAAAGAGGTGAGATGCTGAATGGCTCAGGCAAAAGCAGCTTTCCAAAAAATGAGGAAGATGCTATGCAATCCATTTTTGACCATAGAAACAAGAAAAAGAGTTCTTAAATGTTATGTAGAGCCAGTCTTAACATATGGATGTGAATCATGGACAATAGGACAACAGACAAGAAAATCTGCGAATCAAGGACAATAGGACAAAAGACAAGAAAATCACTGGAGTCTGTAGAAATGTGGTTTTACAGAAGAATATTGAGAATACCATGGACAGCTAAGAAGAGTAATGAAAACGTTCTGAGAGAGGTCAAAACAAAAAGAGAGCTAATTTCCAATATTAGGAAGAAACAATCATCATTTTTTGGCCATGTAATGAGAAGAGAACAACTGGAATATATTGTAACAACTGGAAAAATTGAGGCACAAAGATATAGAGGGAGGCAAAGAGAAAAAATAACAGACAGCTTAAGAGAATGGCTTGGCAGAAGGTCAACAACAGAAATGATAAATAACTATCGAGATTGAAAGTTGTGAAGAGACATGATCACCAATGCCAGCAGGCCTGGTACTTGATGATGATGATATATATATATATATATGACCCTTTTCGTCTTGTCAGACCGTCTAGTGGAGGCTAGGTTTTAGGTTTTGTTTTTGTCGAACAGCTTTTCTCGTGGCTAATTCTACCAATGTTTGACAAACAGACGCGGTCACATAATGAATAAGTCAGGCTCGCTGGTCCACAGGGTTTTCCATCCTTTTTCATGAGTCAGAAGACTTGCCTTAGCACAGTCTTAAATAATGTTATATCGTTCCTTATACATGCGCTTCATAATGTGCTATCACTTGCCAGATGTTTCCAGTCATATCCACATATGGAGAAGTCATTCAGAGATGAAAAAGCAAATGCTGTCACATACCAGCTTTCACCATTGTTAAGACATCCAAACATTTCTATGCCAGCTAAACAACAAATGATAAATAGCATCTTCATACCAACTTTGGGCTATGAAAGTCAAACATGGACCCTTTCTAAATCCCATTTAAGAAAGATCAATACATGTGAGATGCGATGCTTGAGAAAAGTAACAAACAACACAAGAAGAGATAGAATACCAAATGAAACCATAAGAAAAATGGTAGGAACAAAACCCTGCCAAGAATATATAGAACAACAACTTAAATGGTTCGGCCACCTGGTCAGAATGAATCCTCACCAATCACCATCAAGGGCGTTCTTCTCGAGAATGCATGGAAAAGACCAAGAGGAAGACCCAGAAGAAGATGGATAGATGCAGTGACAGTGTCATGTAACAACAAAGGAAAATCACAAATTCAGACAGTTCGAGCAGCACAAGAACGACAAATGATATAAACCACGACACCTTTTAGGTATCAGTGAAAGAGAAAAGAAGAAGATGGATAGATGCAGTGACAGTGTCATGTAACAACAAAGGAAAATCACTAATTCAGACAGTTCGAGCAGCTCAAGAACGACAAATGATATAAACCACGACACCTTTTAGGTATCAGTGAAAGAGAAAAGAAGAAGATGGATAGATGCAGAGACAGTGTCATGTAACAACAAAGGAAAATCGCAAATTCAGACAATTCGAGCAGCACAAGAACGACAAATGATATAAACCACGACACCTTTTAGGTATCAATGAAAGAGAAAAGAAGAAGAAAGAAGATTCAGAGATGAGCTACAGATATCTCTATATCGTAGCTTAGGTGTGCCGATCTGTCTTTTTCCGTGTGTTAGTTCACGATTTGCCTTTCGATGTGATTTTCTTCCATTCGCTTGACTTGCCCCAGCCATCTTAGTCTTCATCTGGGCATCGGCATGATTGTTGGGGTCTTAGCACGTTGCAGGAACAGTTAAGTTTATTATTTTATCCTGCCATTTGATGTGCATTATTCTGCGGAAATATTGCATGTGGAAAACATTTAGTCTTTTTCCCTGGTTTGAGTCCAGGTTTCAGATCCATATAATAGTGTGTTAAGCACACAAGTTTGATATATTAAGAGTTTGGTCTTCAGTGTTAGTTTCGTGTTGTTCCAGGCCCTTTCTGTGAGTTTGCCGAAAGTCGTAGCTGCCTTACCAATTCGGCTGTTTATTTCATCATCAAGAGAAGTGGTTTGCATAATTGTAGATCCAAGATATTTCACATAATTTCTGAACTGATTCTAGTGGACAATCTTTTAGAGTAATTAATAGAGGTTTGATGTCGCCTTGACTTAGTATTACTGTTTTCTGAACACTATAGCTTGTTTCAAAACTCGTGCCCAACTTTTAAAATCGATAGCTTTTTAACCGCTTGTTGTAAGTTGTTCAAAATTTGCATGTAAAGTTATAATGATTAGAACCCAACGGAATTAATTTCATTAAAAAAAAAACATTTGGTTATTATTGTTGCTTATTTGATTTAGATAAATTTATAACGACCCATTTATGTAGTCAAAACTTAATGTTTACAGTATTTTAAGTTTAAAATAGCAAGTAAAAATCCATACACGGTAAAATTGACGTGTTTGCACGCTTTCACCGTGGTTTTTTGACACAATTAGACACTTGTAAAAAACACGAGAAATTGTGTGTTCCATTTCCGTTCATTCAGAGGTGGAGACGTGGAACGATAACATTTATCATGAGTCTTAAAATGAAATTCTGCAGTTTACAAAACATCGCAATAAAAATGTATGACTATTTTTGCAAAGAGGCTAAACGAGGAAGATTATTTCATTCTTTAGAAAACCCTGAGAATAGGACAAGACACATTTTGGATTTATCTAAACGGTCATTTAATCGCTGGATTCACGCACGTGACCGTCAATGTTCAAAATATACAAAATCACAAGGAAGAGCAAAAATGTTGGATAATTTCGACAGTGAACTTATTAGAAGTGAAATTTGCAAAATGTTGGGTATGAATGAAACTGTTACAATAAGAAAATTAAAAGTATCGCTGAAAAAGAACAACAGTATTGAAATATCAAAGTCTACATTATGGAGGAATGTGAGAGCTACAGTCTTTACATTCAGAAAGTATTCCAATGGACGAAACATCATCTGTGAGAAGTCACAAATAGTAGTCATGAGAAGCAAGTACTTACGTGAAGTAAAAGAGGTGCGCAAGCAAGGTTATGATATTGTGTACTTGGATGAAACATGGATCAATGCTCACCACACTAACCAAAGGGAATGGCAGTCATCAGATGGAAAGATTAAGAGATTAATACCTAGCAGCAAAGGACAGCGCATGATAATTGCTCATGCAGGTAGTCGACAACATGGACTAATACAGAATGCAGAGCTCATTTTTCTTTCAAAATCCATAGACAATCGGGATTATCACTCTGAGATGAATGGTCACATATTTAGACATTGGATTGAAAATTCTGTTCTCCCATCACTAGAACGACCATCTTGCCTAATAATGGACAATGCAGCGTACCACAACATTGTTGCACTTGAAGATAAAGTCCCGACGTCATCCAGTACAAAAGATGCTATTAAGATATGGCTCACAAAGGAGCACATACAATTTAATAACATGTACTTAAAACCTGAATTACTATCTCTAGTAAAGCAAAAACAAAGGACAAAGATTTTTCAAATAGATAAGATTATCCAAGAGCACGGTCATATAAGTTTGAGGCTGCCACCTTACCATGCTCATTTAAATCCAATAGAACTAATCTGGGCAAAATTAAAAGGACAAGTGGCAGATGAAAATACATTCAAAATATGCGATGTAAAGACTCTTGCTAATCTCGCTTTATTAAATATAGACAAAGATTATTGGGCTGAATGTGAAGACCACGTCTTAAAACAGGAAGAGGAATATTGGAAAAATGATGGTTTGTGGAATGTTCAACCCCAAACAGTTATTAATCTTTTAGACTCGTCTGATTCAGAATGAAAGTATATAGCCCCCACAATGTTGGCCCCTATATTACCTTAAATTAGTTCAACAAACGGTCCTTTTCAGGACCACACAACTATGAAAATTGGACATACAGGTATACCTTGATATTATCGTTCGTCCTCGAACTGAGAAGACAATAATTCTCCTGGTATTTCCCCATTACGGCCACGCCTTTACCTAGTGAAAATTAATCATAGACCAGCAACTACGGTAATTTCTATTATTTAGGGGTTCACAATTTACAATTTTGACAAACATCAAAGAAATTCGCCGCTTTAAGAAAACTGCAGCTGCAAGATATTTGTTAAATATACATTTAAAGGGTCTTTTGCATTCTAATAACATTTGGAAAATTTCAACAGTTTTTAACAAACGGTTACTGAACAATAGCGTTTTGAAGTTGGGCAAGTGATTTGAAACGAGCTATAGGACTGCATCGTCAGCAAATAAAAGTTCTTTAAGTAGGGCAACATTTTTTTTTTTTTTTTTGCTCTTAGTCGTGCTAAGTCGAACAGTTAGCCATCTGATCTAGTGCGAATGTAAATATCTCCTGAGCTGTTTTCGAGGCGTAATTTAGGAGGGCAACAACAAATATACCGAAAAGGGTGGGGGCGAGCACACATCCCTGTATCACTCCGTTGTTGACTTTGAAATTCTCTGGTGAACTCCCATCAAAGTAGATTTTACCATTCATGTCTTCATGGAAGGACATGATCAGCCTAAGTAATTTAGGAGGGCAGCCTATGCTTTCTAACACCCTGTAGAACCCATCTCTGTTTACTGAGTCGAAGGCTTTTGTGAGATGCACAAAGGCAATATAGAGCGGCATATTTTGTTCTCGGCATTTTTCTTGTAATTGACTAAGTGTGAAAGTCATGTCTATGGTTGGTCTCCCGGCTCTGAAGCCGCATTGAGACTCGGGAAGAATACGTTCTGCAAGTCTATACAGGCGTTTTTGTATTACTTTTGCAAAAGGCTATATATATATATATATATATATATATATATATATATATATATATATATATATTTTAACTAAATGAAACAATTCTGAAACAAATGCACATATTCAAACACTTGAGATCAATAATAACATCAGATGGCATATGCTCTGCAGAAATTAGAAACAGAATAGGACAAGCAAAGACAAAATTCAATCGAATTTTAAGATACCCTATGTAACAAATCATTGTAAATTAATTATAGAAAACGTGTCCTAAAGTGCAACATCAAACCTGCATTATTATAGGGAAGTGAGTCATGAACGATAAGTAAAATAAAACAAAGAACATTAGATGCAGCTGAGATGTGGTTTATCAGAAGAATGCTTCAAATTCCATGGATAGCAACAATTACTAATGAAGAATGTTTTAAAAAAGCTGGAGAAACCAGAGATATCATCAAAATCATTAAGAAGAAATAATATACATTTATTCGGCAGGTCGTGTGAAAAGAAGGCACTGAGAATACTATAACGACCAGCAGAATGAATGGAAAGAAGAGCAGAGGAAAACCAAGAGAAAAAATATTGAAAAGCTTATCCAAATGGCATATTAAGAGATCACACAAATTATGACAAGCAGGAAGAACCGAAACATGTGGAGAGAGATAATCACCTTTCGCCAACAAAACTTGACACCTGATGATGATGATATTATTTTGATTTGTGTTTTTAGTTTGTTCACTGTGATATCCTGCGCTGAAATTGTTCTTTTTGAGTCCCGACTTTTGCTGTTCTCTCAGCCACTATACTTCCGGCTACGCCAAAATAGGCAGGGACCAATTTTAGTGCTGCTTTTTTTTTGGTGGTATCATCATCATCAAGTACCGGGCCTGCTGGCGTAGGTGATCATGTCTCTCCACAACTTTCAATCTCGACAGTTATTTATCATTTCTGTTGTTGACCTTATGCCAAGCCATTCTCTCAAGCTGTCTGGTATTTTTTCTCTTTGCTTCCCTCTATCTCTTCGTCCCTCAATTTTTCAAGTTGTTCTCTTCTCATTACATGGCCAAAAAATGGTGATTGGTTCTTCCTAATATTGGAATTTAGCTCTCTTTTTGCTTTTACCTCTTTCAGAACATTTTCATTACTCTTCTTAGCTGTCCATGGTACTCTCAACATTCTTCTGTAAAACCACATTTCTACAGACTCCAGTGATTTTCTTGTCTGTTGTCCTATTGTCCATGTTTAATATCCATATGTTAAGACTGACTTTACATAAGATTTAAGAACTCTTTATCTTGTTTCTATTGTCAAAAATGGATTGCATATTATCTTCCTCATTTTTTGGAAAGCTGCTTTTGCCTGAGCCATTCTGCATCTCACCTCTTTTGTACATCTTCCGTCTGAGGCTAACAAAGTTCCCAAATATTTAAATTCATTTGCCTGTTTCAATATTGTTTCACCTGTCTTTATTTTGCACTGAGGTGATGTCTTTTTCTTTGTTGTTACCATTACTTTTGTCTTTTTGCTATTAAGGCTGAGTCCTTTATTTTTGCTTTCTTTTACTATAATGTCTAACATTTCTTGTAACTCATTTTCACTCTTATCGATTAAGACTGTATCAGACACAGAAACTAACGCGTAGCTGAAAAACACATATACGATACCTACCCACAGGACTCTTGGTCCCACATATACACAGATGGCTCTGCTACAAATGCCACCAGAAATGGAGGGATTGGTGTGTTCTTGACGCTGAATAACCAGGACGAGATTACCAAGTCAATAGCTACTGGTAAGTTCTCAAACAACTTTAAAGCAGAAACTGAGGCCCTCAGAGATGCTGCAACACTGGCTACGTAACACAAAAATAACATGCACAATAAATTGGTGATTCTGACTGATGCACTGTCAGTACTATCAGCTCTAAAAAGCCCCAAGAACAATGAACTAGATGACTTGAGAACAACCCTGGACCCCAACTATGCAATAACTTCCAGAGAGTAGTCATTCAGTGGATACCATCACACTGTAATATACACGGGAACGAACGCGCAGACAAATTAGCTAAAGAGGGAGGGAAATTACCACAAGAGAACCATCCGCTCAGTTATGATCAAGCCAAATCCATCCTCAAGGGTCAGTTCCATGAAAAATGGAAACGAGAACACCTAAAGCATAACGAGAGGGACGATTACCATCAACTTTCAAGGAGGGATCAAGTCATCATAATTCGCCTACACACTGGCCACAATAGAATGAGAAATCACATGTTCACCAAATTCAAAATAGGTACAACCAGCTTATGCCACTGTACACTGGACAATATGACTACAAAACATGTTCTACAGGATTGCCCCCCAGTACACAGACCTGAGAAGAGCAATGTGGTCCACGCCCACCTACTTGGAAGAGAAACTATATGGGGCAATCGAATCACTCAAACAGACAGCTGACTTCATGAGAGAGTCTGGAATCCTACTCTGATTGAGTCTTGATCGCAGAGAGAGAGAGAGAGAGAGAGAGAGAGAGAGAGAGAGAGAGAGAGAGACTGTATCATGAGCATACCTTAGATTATTTGTTGGTGGCATATTATCTAATTTAGCCTTTCCAAACCGTCCTTGCTACAACTTTTCGTTTGCTTTGGACAGCCTGTAAAATAGACCCGCGGCGTTATAATACCAAGTTGTTTTCTGGGTTATGTTTTTTTTAAAATGAATATCATATTGAAAATGACATTCATTACATGGTGTCTCATTATCCAGAAAACAAATGCTGTGATTGCGATACATATGATTTCATCTTGGCATATTTCTGGAACTCGGCTTTCCTTTTTTTTTTTAAATAGTTGATTGCCACTATCATAACCAAACTGGCTAGTTAAAAAAACACATCGTGAAAAGTCACTAAGTCTCTTTCAGCTATTGTTCACTGACCTTATTGTCATTTGCCTGCCGTGGGTCTGTGACTGCTATACAGCGGGCACAGCCATCTATAGTAGTAATACTATGAGATGGTTGTGATAGCAAGTCATGCGGTTGATCTTGTCTTTGGTGCACAGTTTCACAGTAGCAACTTACGATCTTTTTACAAATAAATACTATGCCAAATATTGCGACGCAATTCCGGTTTAGTGATGACGTCACTGAGATCTCCGTGAGAAAGGAGGCTTGTTTATTTATTGCATGACGTTTATGGACGGACACTTTCTACAGCGAAATCTACATTCGCCGATCATTGAACAGTAACCTTAATAACAAAATAAACAACATATACCGCAAAAACACTCTGCGACATATAATGGCTTTCGAAATATGGAGGTCAAAGTTTAATATTGGGGAAGCTCGTTACCTCAAGGCGGCAGTTGGACATGCACTCAATGAATGTATAACCGAACTGATTCAAGTTAGGTAATCATTTTGTTTACGAACTATCTCTTTCTTCCTTTTAAATATCATTCCAAAGTACAATTTAACGGAAAGGAAGTTGATTTATGAGGGTTGCGTTATTACTTGTTGTTCTTCTTTCACTTTTCAAAGCGCAGCAGTCATTACATCATCAGGTATTTCCTTTGCAAAATGTTGCATTCATTAAAATCCCCTCTATAAGAATCTGTGTCTCTAGTCAGATCTATATTACTATTGTCCAACAAGGTAATAACTCTAGAAGCAAAACGGGCACTCTACAATACAATCTTCATCCCAACGGTGTGCTACCAATGCCAATCCTGGACCCTAGATCAAGAACAATAAGAAAAATAACCTCTACTGAGATGAAATGTGTTAGACGAATGACAGGAAACAGTCTGAGAGATAAGATCAGAAATGAAGAACTGAGGAAAAAGCTGGGAATAGCCCCCGCCATAGAATATATAAAGAAACAACAGATAAAATGGTTTGACCACGTGACAAGGCAGAGTAATCAAAACACAACCAGCCCGCAATAAACGTTGCGAGAATACCAGACCCAAGTTTCGGTCACGAAAAAGATAGATCGCTTGAATATCAGAAGCATTAGGAAACATAACCGCAGAGGAGGCGAACAGAAGAGCAAAAGACCGCAAATTATATCTCCACTTGACGCTGAAAGGCAAATGAAGAAAGAAGAAGAAGACAGATGTCACACTTTTTCTGTTGTCAAGTTTAATATCACTTATGTCCTGAAACCACCTTCTTCTTGGTCTTCCCCTCATGCATCGCCCATGCCTTCCATTTTTTGTTCTTTCCAGCCCTCAGTGTCTTTTGATGTGGCCATAGTATTTTAATTTCCTCTGTAAGATGGTGTTTATAACACATCATCATCATCATCAAGTAGCGGGCCTGCTGGCGTAGGTGATCATGTCTCTCCCAATGTTTATAACACATCATCATCATCAAGTAGCGGGCCTGCTGGCGTAGGTGATCATGTCTCTCCCAATGTTTATAACACATCATCATCATCAAGTAGCGGGCCTGCTGGCGTAGGTGATCATGTCTCGCCCAATGTTTATAACACATCATCATCATCAAGTAGCGGGCCTGCTGGCGTAGGTGATCATGTCTCTCCCAATGTTTATAACATCATCATCATCATCAAGTACCGGGCCTGCTGGCGTAGGTGATCATGTCTCTCCCAATGTTTATAACACATCATCATCATCAAGTAGCGGGCCTGCTGGCGTAGGTGATCATGTCTCTCCCAATGTTTATAACACATCATCATCATCAAGTAGCGGGCCTGCTGGCGTAGGTGATCATGTCTCTCCCAATGTTTATAACACATCATCATCATCAAGTAGCGGGCCTGCTGGCGTAGGTGATCATGTCTCGCCCAATGTTTATAACACATCATCATCATCAAGTAGCGGGCCTGCTGGCGTAGGTGATCATGTCTCTCCCAATGTTTATAACACATCATCATCATCAAGTAGCGGGCCTGCTGGCGTAGGTGATCATGTCTCTCCCAATGTTTATAACACATCATCATCATCAAGTAGCGGGCCTGCTGTCGTAGGTGATCATGTCTCCCCCAATGTTTATAAACATCATCATCATCATCAAGTAGCGGGCCTGCTGGCGTAGGTGATCATGTCTCTCCCAATGTTTATAACACATCATCATCATCAAGTAGCGGGCCTGCTGGCGTAGGTGATCATGTCTCTCCCAATGTTTATAACACATCATCATCATCAAGTACCGGGCCTGCTGGCGTAGGTGATCATGTCTCTCCCAATGTTTATAACACATCATCATCATCAAGTACCGGGCCTGCTGGCGTAGGTGATCATGTCTCTCCCAATGTTTATAACACATCATCATCATCAAGTAGCGGGCCTGCTGGCGTAGGTGATCATGTCTCTCCCAATGTTTATAACACATCATCATCATCAAGTAGCGGGCCTGCTGGCGTAGGTGATCATGTCTCTCCCAATGTTTATAACACATCATCATCATCAAGTAGCGGGCCTGCTGGCGTAGGTGATCATGTCTCTCCCAATGTTTATAACACATCATCATCATCAAGTAGCGGGCCTGCTGCGTAGGTGATCATGTCTCTCCCAATGTTTATAACACATCATCATCATCAAGTAGCGGGCCTGCTGGCGTAGGTGATCATGTCTCTCCCAATGTTTATAACACATCATCATCATCAAGTAGCGGGCCTGCTGTCGTAGGTGATCATGTCTCTCCCAATGTTTATAACACATCATCATCATCAAGTAGCGGGCCTGCTGGCGTAGGTGATCATGTCTCTCCCAATGTTTATAACACATCATCATCATCAAGTAGCGGGCCTGCTGGCGTAGGTGATCATGTCTCTCCCAATGTTTATAACACATCATCATCATCAAGTAGCGGGCCTGCTGGCGTAGGTGATCATGTCTCTCCCAATGTTTATAACACATCATCATCATCAAGTAGCGGGCCTGCTGGCGTAGGTGATCATGTCTCTCCCAATGTTTATAACACATCATCATCATCAAGTAGCGGGCCTGCTGGCGTAGGTGATCATGTCTCTCCCAATGTTTATAACACATCATCATCATCAAGTAGCGGGCCTGCTGGCGTAGGTGATCATGTCTCTCCCAATGTTTATAACAATCATCATCATTGATCATCAAGTACCGGGCTTGCTGGCGTAGGTGATCATGTCTCTCCCAATGTTTATAACACATCATCATTATCATCAAGTAGCGGGCCTGCTGGCGTAGGTGATCATGTCTCTCCCAATGTTTATAACACATCATCATCATCAAGTAGCGGGCCTGCTGGCGTAGGTGATCATGTCTCTCCCAATGTTTATAACACATCATCATCATCAAGTAGCGGGCCTGCTGGCGTAGGTGATCATGTCTCTCCCAATGTTTATAACACATCATCATCATCAAGTAGCGGGCCTGCTGGCGTAGGTGATCATGTCTCTCCCAATGTTTATAACACATCATCATCATCAAGTACCGGGCCTGCTGGCGTAGGTGATCATGTCTCTCCCAATGTTTATAACACATCATCATCATCAAGTAGCGGGCCTGCTGGCGTAGGTGATCATGTCTCTCCCAATGTTTATAACACATCATCATCATCAAGTAGCGGGCCTGCTGGCGTAGGTGATCATGTCTCTCCCAATGTTTATAACACATCATCATCATCAAGTAGCGGGCCTGCTGGCGTAGGTGATCATGTCTCTCCCAATGTTTATAACACATCATCATCATCAAGTAGCGGGCCTGCTGGCGTAGGTGATCATGTCTCTCCCAATGTTTATAACACATCATCATCATCAAGTAGCGGGCCTGCTGGCGTAGGTGATCATGTCTCCCCCAATGTTTATAACACATCATCATCATCAAGTAGCGGGCCTGCTGGCGTAGGTGATCATGTCTCTCCCAATGTTTATAACACATCATCATCATCAAGTAGCGGGCCTGCTGGCGTAGGTGATCATGTCTCTCCCAATGTTTATAACACATCATCATCATCAAGTAGCGGGCCTGCTGGCGTAGGTGATCATGTCTCTCCCAATGTTTATAACACATCATCATCATCAAGTAGCGGGCCTGCTGGCGTAGGTGATCATGTCTCTCCCAATGTTTATAACACATCATCATCATCAAGTAGCGGGCCTGCTGGCGTAGGTGATCATGTCTCTCCCAATGTTTATAACACATCATCATCATCAAGTAGCGGGCCTGCTGGCGTAGGTGATCATGTCTCGCCCAATGTTTATAACACATCATCATCATCAAGTAGCGGGCCTGCTGGCGTAGGTGATCATGTCTCGCCCAATGTTTATAACACATCATCATCATCAAGTAGCGGGCCTGCTGGCGTAGGTGATCATGTCTCGCCCAATGTTTATAACAATTCATCATCATCATCAAGTAGCGGGCCTGCTGGCGTAGGTGATCATGTCTCGCCCAATGTTTATAACACATCATCATCATCAAGTAGCGGGCCTGCTGGCGTAGGTGATCATGTCTCGCCCAATGTTTATAACACATCATCATCATCAAGTAGCGGGCCTGCTGGCGTAGGTGATCATGTCTCGCCCAATGTTTATAACACATCATCATCATCAAGTAGCGGGCCTGCTGGCGTAGGTGATCATGTCTCGCCCAATGTTTATAACACATCATCATCATCAAGTAGCGGGCCTGCTGGCGTAGGTGATCATGTCTCGCCCAATGTTTATAACACATCATCATCATCAAGTAGCGGGCCTGCTGGCGTAGGTGATCATGTCTCGCCCAATGTTTATAACACATCATCATCATCAAGTAGCGGGCCTGCTGGCGTAGGTGATCATGTCTCGCCCAATGTTTATAACACATCATCATCATCAAGTAGCGGGCCTGCTGGCGTAGGTGATCATGTCTCTCCCAATGTTTATAACACATCATCATCATCAAGTAGCGGGCCTGCTGGCGTAGGTGATCATGTCTCTCCCAATGTTTATAACACATCATCATCATCAAGTAGCGGGCCTGCTGGCGTAGGTGATCATGTCTCGCCCAATGTTTATAACACATCATCATCATCAAGTAGCGGGCCTGCTGGCGTAGGTGATCATGTCTCGCCCAATGTTTATAACACATCATCATCATCAAGTAGCGGGCCTGCTGGCGTAGGTGATCATGTCTCGCCCAATGTTTATAACACATCATCATCATCAAGTAGCGGGCCTGCTGGCGTAGGTGATCATGTCTCGCCCAATGTTTATAACACATCATCATCATCAAGTAGCGGGCCTGCTGGCGTAGGTGATCATGTCTCGCCCAATGTTTATAACACATCATCATCATCAAGTAGCGGGCCTGCTGGCGTAGGTGATCATGTCTCGCCCAATGTTTATAACACATCATCATCATCAAGTAGCGGGCCTGCTGCGTAGGTGATCATGTCTCGCCCAATGTTTATAACACATCATCATCATCAAGTAGCGGGCCTGCTGGCGTAGGTGATCATGTCTCTCCCAATGTTTATAACACATCATCATCATCAAGTAGCGGGCCTGCTGGCGTAGGTGATCATGTCTCTCCCAATGTTTATAACACATCATCATCATCAAGTAGCGGGCCTGCTGGCGTAGGTGATCATGTCTCCCCCAATGTTTATAACACATCATCATCATCAAGTACCGGGCCTGCTGGCGTAGGTGATCATGTCTCTCCCAATGTTTATAACACATCATCATCATCAAGTAGCGGGCCTGCTGGCGTAGGTGATCATGTCTCCCCCAATGTTTATAACACATCATCATCATCAAGTAGCGGGCCTGCTGGCGTAGGTGATCATGTCTCTCCCAATGTTTATAAACACATCATCATCATCAAGTAGCGGGCCTGCTGGCGTAGGTGATCATGTCTCTCCCAATGTTTATAACACATCATCATCATCAAGTAGCGGGCCTGCTGGCGTAGGTGATCATGTCTCTCCCAATGTTTATAACACATCATCATCATCAAGTAGCGGGCCTGCTGGCGTAGGTGATCATGTCTCGCCCAATGTTTATAACACATCATCATCATCAAGTAGCGGGCCTGCTGGCGTAGGTGATCATGTCTCGCCCAATGTTTATAACACATCATCATTATCATCAAGTACGGGCCTGCTGGCGTAGGTGATCATGTCTCTCCCAATGTTTATAACACATCATCATCATCAAGTAGCGGACCTGCTGGCGTAGGTGATCATGTCTCTCCCAATGTTTATAACACATCATCATCATCAAGTAGAGGGCCTGCTGGCGTAGGTGATCATGTCTCTCCCAATGTTTATAACACATCATCATCATCAAGTAGCGGGCCTGCTGGCGTAGGTGATCATGTCTCGCCCAATGTTTATAACACATCATCATTATCATCAAGTAGCGGGCCTGCTGGCGTAGGTGATCATGTCTCTCCCAATGTTTATAACACATCATCATCATCAAGTAGCGGGCCTGCTGGCGTAGGTGATCATGTCTCTCCCAATGTTTATAACACATCATCATCATCAAGTAGCGGGCCTGCTGGCGTAGGTGATCATGTCTCTCCCAATGTTTATAACACATCATCATCATCAAGTAGCGGGCCTGCTGGCGTAGGTGATCATGTCTCTCCCAATGTTTATAACACATCATCATCATCAAGTAGCGGGCCTGCTGGCGTAGGTGATCATGTCTCGCCCAATGTTTATAACACATCATCATCATCAAGTAGCGGGCCTGCTGGCGTAGGTGATCATGTCTCGCCCAATGTTTATAACACATCATCATCATCAAGTAGCGGGCCTGCTGGCGTAGGTGATCATGTCTCTCCCAATGTTTATAACACATCATCATCATCAAGTAGCGGGCCTGCTGGCGTAGGTGATCATGTCTCTCCCAATGTTTATAACACATCATCATCATCAAGTAGCGGGCCTGCTGGCGTAGGTGATCATGTCTCGCCCAATGTTTATAACACATCATCATCAAGTAGCGGGCCTGCTGGCGTAGGTGATCATGTCTCTCCCAATGTTTATAACACATCATCATCATCAAGTAGCGGGCCTGCTGGCGTAGGTGATCATGTCTCGCCCAATGTTTATAACACATCATCATCATCAAGTAGCGGGCCTGCTGGCGTAGGTGATCATGTCTCTCCCAATGTTTATAACACATCATCATCATCAAGTACCGGGCCTGCTGGCGTAGGTGATCATGTCTCTCCCAATGTTTATAACACATCATCATCATCAAGTAGCGGGCCTGCTGGCGTAGGTGATCATGTCTCTCCCAATGTTTATAACACATCATCATCATCAAGTAGCGGGCCTGCTGGCGTAGGTGATCATGTCTCTCCCAATGTTTATAACACATCATCATCATCAAGTAGCGGGCCTGCTGGCGTAGGTGATCATGTCTCTCCCAATGTTTATAACACATCATCATCATCAAGTAGCGGGCCTGCTGGCGTAGGTGATCATGTCTCTCCCAATGTTTATAACACATCATCATTATCATCAAGTAGCGGGCCTGCTGGCGTAGGTGATCATGTCTCTCCCAATGTTTATAACACATCATCATCATCAAGTAGCGGGCCTGCTGGCGTAGGTGATCATGTCTCTCCCAATGTTTATAACACATCATCATCATCAAGTAGCGGGCCTGCTGGCGTAGGTGATCATGTCTCCCAATGTTTATAACACATCATCATCATCAAGTAGCGGGCCTGCTGGCGTAGGTGATCATGTCTCTCCCAATGTTTATAACACATCATCATCATCAAGTAGCGGGCCTGCTGGCGTAGGTGATCATGTCTCTCCCAATGTTTATAATACATCATCATCATCAAGTACCGGGCCTGCTGGCGTAGGTGATCATGTCTCTCCCAATGTTTATAACACATCATCATCATCAAGTAGCGGGCCTGCTGGCGTAGGTGATCATGTCTCTCCCAATTTTTATAACACATCATCATCATCAAGTAGCGGGCCTTCTGGCGTAGGTGATCATGTATCTCCCAATGTTTATAACACATCATCATCATCAAGTAGCGGGCCTGCTGGCGTAGGTGATCATGTCTCTCCCAATGTTTATAACACATCATCATCATCAAGTAGCGGGCCTGCTGGCGTAGGTGATCATGTCTCTCCCAATGTTTATAACACATCATCATCATCAAGTAGCGGGCCTGCTGGCGTAGGTGATCATGTCTCTCCCAATGTTTATAACACATCATCATCATCAAGTAGCGGGCCTGCTGGCGTAGGTGATCATGTCTCTCCCAATGTTTATAACACATCATCATCATCAAGTAGCGGGCCTGCTGGCGTAGGTGATCATGTCTCTCCCAATGTTTATAACACATCATCATCATCAAGTAGCGGGCCTGCTGGCGTAGGTGATCATGTCTCTCCCAATGTTTATAACACATCATCATCATCAAGTAGCGGGCCTGCTGGCGTAGGTGATCATGTCTCTCCCAATGTTTATAACACATCATCATCATCAAGTAGAGGGCCTGCTGGCGTAGGTGATCATGTCTCTCCCAATGTTTATAACACATCATCATCATCAAGCACCGGGCCTGCTGGCGTAGGTGATTATGTCTCTCCCAATGTTTATAACACAGTTCAATTTAATATTTACATCTTTTAATATGTCTCCATTGCTCTTTTTTCATTATCCAAGTTATTTTAAGGACTTTTTGGAAGTATTTTATTACGAATGAACTTATTTTCTTCCTTTCTTCTTTGTGGTATCTTTGTGGCATTTTTGTGGCATCTTTGTGGCATCTTTGTGGCATCTTTGTGGCATCTTTGTGGTATATTTGTGGCATCTTTGTGGCATCTTTGTGATATCTTTGTGTCATCTTTGTGGCAGTCATGATTCGACAGATTCTACATAAATATAAGTTGACTCCATTACCCTAAATCCTAGCAGGAAATGAGTGCCCATACTTTTGTTGTACAATTGGCACTTCCAGATTTGTTTCTTAGGTCTATGTACGGTTTACCTATTTCTGGATCTGATTGATAATCATGTTCAGTCTGTAGAGATTGATGCACTGTGTATAATGCCCTGTTTGGAGTTGAAATATTGCAGTTTTGCTGGGGGACTGGTAGCCTAAGGGTACAACGTCAGCCTTAGGACAGGAAGGCTTCAAAGCACAAACCAGAAGCGGTGTACAATACACCCCACCTACATTTTGTAAAGCTGTCACCATACCATGTAGGAGTGTACATTACACCCCACCTACATTTTGTAAAGCTGTCACCATACCATGTAGGAGTGTACATTACACCCCACCTACATTTTGTAAAGCTGTCACCATACCATGTAGGAGTGTACATTACACCCCACCTACATTTTGTAAAGCTGTCACCATACCATGTAGGAGTGTACAATACACCCCACCTACATTTTGTAAAGCTGTCACCATACCATGTAGGAGTGTACATTACACCCCACCTACATTTTGTAAAGCTGTCACCATACCATGTAGGAGTGTACATTACATCCCACCTACATTTTGTAAAGAATCCGCTATAGCTCAGTGGTTAGTGAACTGGACTACAAAGGACAAGAGGTAGGGTTCGATCCCAACCGACGGCTTCCAGGTTCACCTAGTCTTAAATGGGTACCGGATTTTTTTTCTGGGAAAGTAAAGTGGCACGAGCGTAATGCCGACAACATTACCCCAAAAATCATGTGCCGAAGGTCTGTAAAAATTATGGTCACTAACATCATATTCCATATACGCCACTTGGCGTGACAGGGCTTTTTACTGTTTTTATTTTTTTTTTTACTTTACTTACATTTTGTAAAGCTGTCACCATACCTAGTAGGAGAGTACATTACACCCCACTACACATAGATGTAGTATAGTTTACTTAAGTTCGTTGTTTATTTATGCTGTTCTCGTTTTCTGAAGAATGCCGCGTGCAGGCCGAAACGTCAGTATTTTGTTGTGTCCATTTTTTTTGTAAAGCTCTCACCATACCTTGTAATAGTGAATGTTACACCTCACTACTTGCTCTCACCATACCTTGTAATAGTGAATGTTATACCTCACTACTTGCTCTCACCATACCTTGTAATAGTGAATGTTACACCTCACTATTTGCTCTCACCATACCTTGTAATAGTGAATGTTACACCTCACTATTTGCTCTCACCATACCTTGTAATAGTGAATGTTACACCTCACTATTTGCTCTCACCATACCTTGTAATAGTGAATGTTACACCTCACTATTTGCTCTCACCATACCTTGTAATAGTGAACGTTACACCTCACTATTTGCTCTCACCATACCTTGTAATAGTGAACGTTATACCTCACTACTTGCTCTCACCATACCTTGTAATAGTGAACGTTACACCTCACTACTTGCTCTCACCATACCTTGTAATAGTGAATGTTACACCTCACTACTTGCCTCACTACTTGAATGTTACACCTCACTATTTGCTCTCACCTTGTAATAGTGAATGTTACACCTCACTACTTGCTCTCACCATACCTTGTAATAGTGAATGTTACACCTCACTATTTGCTCTCACCATACCTTGTAATAGTGAATGTTACACCTCACTATTTGCTCTCACCATACCTTGTAATAGTGAATGTTACACCTCACTACTTGCTCTCACCATACCTTGTAATAGTGAATGTTACACCTCACTACTTGCTCTCACCATACCTTGTAATAGTGAATGTTACACCTCACTACTTGCTCTCACCATACCTTGTAATAGTGAATGTTACACCTCACTACTTGCTCTCACCATACCTTGTAATAGTGAATGTTACACCTACTTGCTCTCACCATACCTTGTAATAGTGAATGTTACACCTCACTACTTGCTCCGCCAGAAGCGTTGGTGATTTTTTTCAAAAATAAGAAACATTAATCTGTGATTTCCGTATGTGATCTTTCGGGTAGTGAGATCCGATGTTTAGCCCTCTCGGATAACGGCAATAAACAGGAGGTTCCGTGTGTACTGGGCACGTTAAAGAACCCTTGGATATTACAATCGAACAATGTAGGCACCAAACAAGGCAGGTGCACGGGGAAAATTATCAGCAGAAACATACCCACGCCCTGGATCCCAGGCCGTGTTACAGAGTTCGTGCACGTGGGCCGGATTTCTCCTCGGATTTTCTAGAGATTCTCGAGGAGGATATCGGAGCACCTATGGGTTCGTCCGGTGTGCAGTGATGATGATGATGATTCTAACATCAAACAACGAAAAGAAAAACAATTGCAGTTTGCAAAGGTCGATTCAGATTTATGATAGTGTTTGTTCGAGCCTTAACGATTCTGACGTTGAGACTATTCCTAGAGTTAAGTACTCATTTGTTCATGAAGTAAAGTACTTCATTGTTCATGGAAAAGTACTCTACTGATCCTGAGTAAAATACGCTATTGTTCATGAAGTAATGTACTCTGTTGTTCATGAAATGAAGTACTCAGATATTCCTGGAGTTAAGTACCCCATTGCACGTGAATTAAAGTGCTCTACTGTTCCTGTAATTAAGTACTCTATTTTAAATGAATTAAAGTACTCTGTTGTTCATGGAAAAGTACTCTACTGACCCTGGAGCAAAGTACGTTATTGTTCATGAAATAATGTACTCTGTTGTTCATGAAATGAAGTACTCAGATATTCCTGAAGTTAAGTACCTCATTGTACGTGAATTAAAGTGCTCTATTGTTCATGAAGGTAACTGTTCAATCGTCCCTATAATAAAGTAATCAATTGTTTCTGGAGAAAAAACTGTATTTTTCTTGGAGTAAAGTACTCTCTTGTTCATGAAGTAAAAAGTACTCTATTGTTCATGAATTGAAAGGTACTCTATTATTCATGAAGTAAAGAACACTCAATTGTTCCTCTAATTAAGTATTCTCTTGTTCTTGAAATTAAGTACTCAAATGTTCCTGTATTAAAGTACTCTATTGTTACTGGAGTAATGTGCACTTTATTCTTGGAGTGAAGTACTATATAGTTCCTGGAGTAAAGTACTATATTGTTCCTGGAGTAAAGTACTCTAGAGTTCTTGGAGTGAAGTACTCTATTGTCCCTGGAGTGAAAAGTAAAGTACCCCCGTCACGCCAAGTAGCGTATAGGGAATATGGTGTTAGTGACCATAAATTTTACATACCCTCGGCACATGATTTTTGGGGTAATGTGGTCGGTATTACGCCCGTGCCGCTTTACTTTCCCCCCAAAAAATACAGTACCCATTTAAGGCTTGGTGAACCTTAAGTCGTCGATTGGGATCGAATCCTACCTCTTGTCCTTTGTAGTCCAGTTCACTAACCACATAGCTATCGCGGCTTCCGGTGTCTGGAGTAAGTGCTATATTGTTTCAGCAGCAGAGTACTACATTGTTCCTTGTGTAAAGTATTCGATTGTTCATGGAATGAAGTACTACATTGTTCCTGGAGTAAAGTACTACATTGTTCCTGGAGTAAAGTACTACATTGTTCCTGGAGTAAAGTATTCGATTGTTCATGGAGTGAAGTACTACATTGTTCCTGGAGTAAAGTACTACATTGTTCCTGGAGTAAAGTACTACATTGTTCCTGGAGTAAAGTACTATATTGTTCCATCAGTAGAGTACTATATTGTTCTAGCAGTAGAGTACTATATTGTTCCTTGAGTAAAGTATTCGATAGTTCATGGAGTGAAGTACTACATTGTTCCTGGAGTAAAGTACTATATTGTTCCAGCAGTAGAGTACTATATTGTTCCAGCAGTAGAGTACTACATTGTTCCTTGAGTAAAGTATTCGATAGTTCATGGAGTGAAGTACTACATTGTTCCTGGAGTAAAGTACTACATAGTTCCTGAAGTAAAGTACTATATTGTTCCTGGAGTAAAGTACTATATTGTTCCAGCAGTAGAGTACTATATTGTTCCAGGCTGTTGTCGGATACAGTGTTTCGAAAAAAAAGGATCAGATCGCAGCTTGCAGCGAAAAAAACAAACACAATACGTCTACGCCATATTTAGCGCCCTTTAAATGACGAAATTGAAGCGGAGCCGACATCAGTGTAAACACAGAAGAAGCATTTATTATTATGTTGACTATTAAATTTTAATGTCATGAAGGACATACTAACATCAAAACAAATAACACCAGAGCTAAAACTAAGAATAGCAAAATGTTACATCTTCTCAATATTCCTATATGGTGCTGAAACATGGACATTAGACAAGAAAACAGAACAGAGAATTGAAGCCTTTGAAATGTGGATACAGTAAAGTCTCGATTATCCGGAATGCTCGGGGAAGAACCCATTCTGGATAATTGAATTTTTCTGGATAATCGAGAGTAAGAAAACCAAACTCAAAATTTATGAAAAAACATGATTGAAAAATTGCAATGCTCAGAAATATTTAAATTCGTGTGACATTCACTAGCTTTCTCTATCAACATGGGTCCTGATATTGGCATTCCTTTTCTTCTTCTTTCTAAAAACCACACATAAAGGACGTCGTCGAGTTTTTCAAATTTTGGCCGTTTCATACTTCGTCTCTAGTGTATATTGTTGCTGCTTTCAGACTCCGACGCAAACTTAAACAACTCATCTTTTTGATTTCGTATGTCATATAATGTTGAAGAGGCTATGCCAAATTCAGTCATCAAAACGTTGCGATTAACGCCTTTTTCAAGTCTACTAGCGATTTCAATCTTCTGGTTCAGTGTCAATACAGTTCGCTTGCGTTTACCTTTGCGGGAAATTGAGGTGTGGTTTGCACTCGCAGAGGCCATTATTTAACACAAAAATGTATTCCGTTAAAAAGTATGCACACATGCGTTTATAGCATATCATGTATAATTTATACTGATGGAACGAATTTCAGCTTGCACAAATGTCTGAGACAAACTAACGTCAAACTCTGTATCTTACTCTTTTTGAATTTCCAGTCGGTAATTTTTGAACCCCTCCCCCTTTCTTCTCACCATCTCTATGTCACTGCACGCCGGCTGCTCAACCTTTGATTTATAATCATCAAAGTTATGGGCTCTTCAATTTTCACAAACAATACGTCTGCTTCTAATGTTCGGTCAGACTGTCAAACGCCATATTTTTGACAAATTCATGACCAACTTTAGATCTAAAGCAGGCTATGAGAAAATTAAGCAAATTTGTAAAATCATGTAGATAAGTGTTTTTGGCACGACTAAGATTTCCCGACAAAAACATTTAGTCGGGGGAAAAAGTGAAGATATAGACTGTCTGTCGCTTTTACTTGGAATATTTGGAGACACAATGTCTGGATTGAATAAAATATGTTCGCTCCTATTTGAAGTATATTACTGTAAATACACTATTGTAAACGCAATATTGTGTAATGATAGAGCCTGTAGAAGTAAGCGCAGCTCACAAACCGTGTTGTAGCGTTTTCGATTTCCGGATAAAGGCATTTAATTTAACTGAACAAAACATGATTCAAGCTTTCTCCCTATAATAATTAAAAAAAAAAAAGTCCGTTAAATTGAGAATTCCGGATTATTGAGTACCGCATAATCGAGACTTTACTGTATATAGAAGAATAGGTAGAATTGGATGGAAGGAAAAGAAAACAAACGACGAAGTCTTAAAACAACTAAAAATGAAAAGAGAACTTCTGAACACAATTAGAACAAGACAAATGCGATTCTTAGGCCATGTTAAAAGACACAACAGCCTACTGAAAGTGATCCTGGAGGGGAAAATACAAGGTAAAAGAGGCAGAGGCAGACCAAGATTAACATGGACGAGTTCATGTTCATCAAAAGATGGACAAATCAACCGATGACAACCTGCACCATCAAAGCAAGAGATAGAGCAAAATGGCGCTCCATGGTAGCCAACCTTCGTTGCGGAGACGGCACTCAATGATGATGATGACTATTAAATAATTGCAGACCATATTTTGGGTAGACTTTTTAAACAATCGTTTCTCTGACCATTTCTTCAGACCGACAGATCCTGTGGAATACATGGCATTCTGGATGCGTCGATATGTTGATAATAGAAACTACTTTATAAAGAAGCAGAATTTTTACCAGGGGCTGATGGAAGCCAAGGCTGAGGCGGATGAGAGGAGGATGGCTCAGAAGCAGAATTTCTATGAGACTGTTGAGACACTAAGTAACATATTGAATGAAGCAGAAGTAAGTTCTCTTCATCATCACTACTCTATTATTCATGAAGTAAAGTACTATATTTTGGCCTGAAATAAAGTACTTTATTGTTCCTGGAGTAATTACTCTATTTTGGCATGAAATAAAGTACTCTATTGTTATGAAATAAAGTACACTGTTGTTCCTAGAGTGAAGTACTCTATTGTTCATGAAGTAAAGTACTCTATTTTGGCCTGAAATAAAGTACTTTATTGTTCCTGGAGAAATTACTCTATTTTGGCCTGAAATAAAGTACTCTATTGTTTATGAAATAAAGTATACTGTTGTTCCTAGAGTGAAGTACTCTATTGTTCATGAAGTAAATTACTCTGTTGTTCATGAAGTAAATTACTCTGTTGTTCATGAAGTAAATTACTCAGTTGTTCATGAAGTAAATTACTCTGTTGTTCTCCATGGAGTGACACAACTTTACCTCATTAAAGCTAAAGCAAAGGTAAAGTACGAGACTTGAATCGGCGTTTACGCACGCGAGTTTTCACCCATATGGGCTGCTTATCCAGAATTGTTCGGAGACTTTTAGATAGAGTCGCTTCAAGCATAGAAACTCACCATACGAGGCGGCATTCCTCACCTTCCCAGAGTCTTACCCTAGTACCCATTTCTGCCAGCAGCTGGGTCGACCGCGTGGGTATTTATTTTTCCAACTACGAATACAACGAACACGAGCTGTCCGAACGTCGGTAGCTCAGTCGGGTGGTTTTCCTAAGTTACCGAGGCTCCCAATTTTACCTTATTGTAGGCATAAAGGACAACAGAGGTGAGATGCAGACTGGCTCAGGCAAAAGCAGCTTTCCAAAAAATGAGGAAGATACTATGCAATCCATTTTTGACAATAGAAACAAGAAAAAAAGTTCTTAAATGTTATGTAGAGCCAGTCTTAACATATGGATGTGAATCATGGACAATAGGACAACAGACAAGGAAATCACTGGAGTCTGTAGAAATGTGGTTTTACAGAAGAATGTTGAGAATACCATGGACAGCTAAAAAGAATAATGAAAATGTTCCGAAAGAGGTCAAAGCAAAAAGAGAGCTAATTTCAAATATTAGGAAGAAACAATAATCATTGTTTGGCTATATAATGAGAAGAGAACAAGTGGAATATATTGTAACAACTGGGAAAATTGAGGGACGAAGAGATAGAGGGAAGCAAAGAGAAAAAATACCAGACAGCTTAAGAGAATGGCATGACAGAAGGGCAACAACAGAAACGATAAATAACTGTCGAGATCGAAAGTTGTGGAAAGACTTGATCACCTACGTCAGCAGGCCCGGTACTTGATAATGAGGCATAAAGGCAGTGTCGGATTTTGACCAAGTGAGACCCTAATATGACTGAAACTTCGAGGCCTTCCTCCCTTTAAATCACCACCGGAAGGTCTCACAATAAAAGTACCCTCGTCACGCCAAGTGGCGTATAGGGAATATGGTGTTAGTGGCCATAAATTTTACAGACCCTCAGCACATGATTTTTGGGGTAATGTCGTCGGTATTACCGTGCCGCTTTACTTTCCCAGAAAAAAATCCTGTACCCATTAAAGGCTGGGTAAACTGGAAGCCGTCGGTTGGGATCGAGCCCTACCTCTTGTCCTTTGTAGTCCAGTTCACTAACCACTGAGCTATCACGGCTCCCAAAGGTCTCACAATACTTGAAATAATAAACGGGCACGAAAAAAGTGTGGTCCCTAAAGTAATTAAATCTATCTATGGAACCAGTTTCATTGCAGTCAGGAATTCCCCATATCCGCTCTACCACTTATTACAGTATTTCCGCAAAAAATTAATTAATTAATTTAATTATAATTAATTTCGGTGACAAGGTCACTCCATGCACGCCCTACTTGACTGCACAGAAGATGATTTCAAACCTCTTTAGTGCTCACTTAGGACATGCGTGGCAGGTAACAGTGATTCTGTTCTTTTCTCCCCTTACCGAAGGAGCCTTGGCAACCACACGGGCTAGTACCTAAGCAAATTATGAAAATTCTGCGTGGCCGATCGGATTGTGTGAACCTAACCTACAGCGTATCTAGCTTATAATAAAATCCTGCCCTTCATGAATCATAACATGATTACTATTAAAGAGGGGTGTTTAGGGGCCTCATTGCCATGTGAGACGACCTACAGTTGCATGGTGTCAGATCTAACAGCCATGGAAGAGACGTATCCAACACGATGTGCCGGAAGGCGCAGATATTGTGGCGTTTCGTAAACTGGCGATACAGCTCATCTGAGCCCACTTAGCGTTCCTTCAAGTATAATAACAAAGAAGATGGAGAAGGAGGGTTAGAAGAAGATGGAGCAGGAGTAGGGGGGTTAGAAGAAGATGGAGCAGGAGTAGGAGGGTTAGAAGAAGATGGAGCAGGAGTAGGAGGGTTAGAAGAAGATGGAGCAGGAGTAGGATGCTTAGAAGAAGATGGAGCAGGAGTAGGAGGGTTAGAAGAAGATGGAGCAGGAGTAGGAGGGTTAGAAGAAGATGGAGAAGGAGGGTTAGAAGAAGATGGAGCAGGAGTAGGAGGGTTAGAAGACGATGGAGAAGGAGGGTTAGAAGAAGATGGAGAAGGAGGGTTAGAAGAAGATGGAGCAGGAGAAGAACATGGGGCAGAAGAAAGGAGGAGGAAGCGATGGAGAAAAAGAAAAAGGAAGAAGAGGGTAAGAAGAAGGGAGGAGGAAAAGAAGATGGAAAGGAAGGTGTAGAGTGAGGATAAGGAAGACAAAACGAAGAAAAAGGAGGACATAAGAAGGAGGATGACGAGAAGAGGAAAAGAAAAGGAAGGACAAGAACGAGTAGGTGGGAAAGAAGAGAAGAAAAGGGAAAGAAGAAGAACAGGAAGAAAGAGGAGAGGTGAAGAAGAAGAAGAAGAAGAAGAAGGGGGAGGAGAGTAAGAAGGAAATGGGGAAGATGTAGGAGGAGAAAGCGAAAACAGATGGAGGAACTGGAAAAAGAGAAGAAGGAAGATGAAGATAAGAAGGAGGATAAGGAGAAAAGGATGTAGAGGGAAAGAAGAAGAGGAGAAGGAAGAACAAAAAGAAGAAGAAGGATGAGGTGGAGAACAAGAAGATGAATTGGAAGACAATAAAAGAAAGGAGATGAAGGAAGGGAAAAAGAAAAAGACGAAAAAGATACAGAAGAAGAAGAATGAGGCGTAGAAGATGTGAGAAGGGGAAGAGGTAGAAGAAGGAACGAAGAAGAAGAAGACTTCAAAATATTAAAGGAACCTTAACAGTACGGAGTTTTTAGCAAAAATGTGTTACACTTGGTACTAGAATAGTCTTGTACTAGGGTCAGACTTTTGGTAGCAGAAAAGTCAGGTATTGAATCAGGCTTTTGGTAATAGAATAGTCAGGTATTGAATCTGGCTTTTTGTAACAGAATAGTTAGATACTGAATCAGGCTTTTGATAACAGAAAAGTCAGGTATTGAATCATGCTTTTGGTAACAGAATAGTCAGGTATTGAATCAGGCTTTTGGTAACAGAATAGTCAGGTATTGAATCAGGCTTTTGATAACAGAATAGTCAGGTATTGAATCAGGCTTTTGATAACAGAATAGTCAGATACGGAATAAGGCTTTTGATAACAGAAAAGTCAAGTATTGAATCAGGCTTTTGATAACAGAATAGTCAAGTTGAATCAGGCTTGTGGTAACAGAATAGTTAGAAATTGAATCAGGCTTTTGGTAACAGAATAGTCAGGTATTGAGTCAGGCTTTTGGTAACAGAATAGTAAGGTACTGATTCAGGTTCTGGTATCATAATATTCAGGTATCGAATTATGCTTTTGATAACAGAATAGTCAGTTATTGGCCCACACTGGGGCATTGATGTAAGGTTTATAACCTCTACAAAGAACATTGTGATGATGGTTATGTTGTCTGAATTAGGGCCTAGGAGATCGTTCACAGAGCTCGTTCAACAAGGCTGGAATGGATTCAAAGCGAAGCCCTCCACTATCTATTTCCAGGTATATATATATATATATGCAGGTGCAGTTTTGTTTTTCTTGTGTTGCACTTGATTTAATATTTAACGGATTAATTAGTGATGGATGCTAGAGTACATTACTGAATGTTGGGTGCTAGGTAAGTTAAGCAATATTGCGTGCTAGGCAAAATGTATGATTGTTGAGTGCTTCAGTAAATTTATGATTGTTGACTGCTAGAGTAAACTAATTAATTTTGAGTGCTAGAGTAAATTAGGGAACCGCGATAGCTCAGTGGTTAGTGAACTGGACTACAAAGGACAAGAGGTAGAGTTCGATCCCAACCGACGGCTACCGGTTCACCCAGCCTTTAATTGGGACCGGATTTTTTTTTCTAGGAAAGTAAAGCGGCATGGGCGTAATACTGACCATATTACCCCACAAATCATGTGCCGAAGGTCTGTAAAATTTATGATCACTAACACCATATTCCCTATGCGCCACTTGGCGTGACGGGGGTACTTTACTTTTTTTTTTTTTTTACTAGAGTAAATTAATGAATCTAGAGTGCTAGAGTAAATTAATGAATCTAGAGTGCTAGAGTAAATTAATGAATCTAGAGTGCTAGAGTAAATTAATGAATCTAGAGTGCTAGAGTAAATTAATGAATTTATTAATGGGTGGACTTACGGTTGCAAGATGATGGAATGGAGTTTATGTTCCATCGACCGCTGCATGATTTGCATTTAGGGACTGATTAATTTCAGCTCGCTAATGCAGATTTCTGTGTTAAAATGAACTGTATGTAACACTTAACGGATCGGCCCGGTGTTACTGAGTCGTGTACATGGCAGCGATCCTTTATGGCAAGTCCAATATTGTGAATGCGACCTTACCCCGTCTTTGAGTCGATATGCGGTTTACAGTCATAACATTTGAGTGCTGTTCAATGACCGTCGTTGGGTTTGTTCGGCGCTAATTATTTCTTCTTCTTTCTTCTTTTCTCTTTCTCAATGGTACCGAAAAGGTGTTGTGGTTATAGCATTTGTCGTTCTTGCGCTGCTCGAACTGTCTGAATTAGTGATTTTCCTTTGTTGTTACATGTCACTGTCACTGCATCTATCCATCTTCTTCTGGGTCTTCCTCTTGGTCTTTTCCCATGCATTCTCGAGAAGAACGCCCGTGATGGTGATTGGTGAGGATTCATTCTGATCACAAATAAATCCGTTCGAAATCACACACAAGAACACTTGAATTTCTTTTTTACTACGGGAATTGAAATTCATTTATAATTTAAATTTGACTTCCATCGCAAATTGCATTGTGTTGTCAGCACAGCTAATTATTTGCAAGTTACAAATTAATCTTTTAAGTAAAAAAAATTCTGGAGTGAGATAGGGCATATACACGGACGGACCTGGAACGACTGCATGGATGGGAAGAAGTGGACCTTAGAAAAAAGACAAAAGAGATGCAGACAACAACATTATTGTAGAAGAGAAAAGTATGTGGAACGCAGTGTGGTCAAGACTTGTAACAACTTGCTAGTGACAGCCACAGGTGGAAGAATGTTATTCTTGCATCCACATGACGTCGCAAAGTCATTGACTAATTTATTTCTGACACAATCAACGACTTGAGATTGTTTCCCCTCTAGTTGAAAACCTGGGTGGTCTGGAGGTGAGAAGTCGGCCTTTTAGAAAAGTTCTGGGTTCGAATTCTATCATGTGCGGTGGGAATGTTTAACTTCTAATCCGTGGTTAAGAAACAATCACCACCATCATGCAGCATAAAAATAAACGAGACAAATCAGAAACAAGTGCAACGTTTCAAATACTTGGGCACAATAATAACATCATATGGGAGATGCACCACAGAAATAAAAAGCAGAATAGCTCAGGCCAAAATAGCATTTCCGAAAATGAAAAATATCTTATGCAAAAATCTATGTCAATAAAAATGAGAAAGAGAGTTCATCGGTGCCATATAGAACCAATTCTGACCTATGGACAGTAGACAAACAAATGAAAAGACGGTTAGAGGCCACAGAGATGGGATTTCTCAGAAGAATGTTGAAAGTTCCCTGGACAGCTAAAAAGACCAATGAGGAAGTTCTCAAAGAGGCCAACACAAAAAGGGAGCTCTTAAAAAACATCAGAAAGAAGCAATCAACATTTTTCGGGCACATCATGAGAAGAGGAAAGTTGGAATACTTGGTTACAACTGGCAAAATAAAAGGAAAGAGAGATCGCGGACGACAAAGAGAGAAAATACTGGATAGCTTGGTGCCATGGCATGGAAAACAATCAACAACAGAACTGATATGATGCACTGTAGATAGAAGATTGTGGAGGGACATGATCACCTATGCCAACCGGTATGGCACATGATGATGATGAATCCGTGGTTGCATCGTGGCTTTTCCGTCAACTGGTCTCTTGTGTTAGGAGCTCTAATTTCATTTCTATTAGGATAACTGCGAAAAACAGGAAGTTCCGTGTGCAGTCATGCGCACTGAATGAATACGAAAGAACATGCACATTTCGCTCTGTTAAAAGTTGAAAAGAGTAGGGCATAATGGCCACAGACGGAGTAAAATTATTAAGGAAAAAATATAGTCATGCCGACGACGGATGTGTCGAGTGGAAAGACGCATTTATCGCGGTTTCGGCGAACACGTTTAATACAACGCACCCACGCCAAAAACATTGGTGAAAGATAAGACGAAGAAGAAAGTGTCCTTCAGTTCAGCCATTAAATTATGTGACTTCTTTTTAAATGTAATTTGTGTCTTCCATAGATTTGCCACTCGTCGTTTTCTCCTGCAGTAGGAATACAATACATACTTGAATGCAAGCATACATATTTACATACATACACACATATACACACACATACATGCATACATACATGCATACATACATACATACATACATACATACATACATACATACATACATACATACATACATACATACATACATACATACATACATACATACATACATACATACATACACACACACATACATACATACATACATACATACATACATACATACATACATACATACACATACATACATACATACATACATACATACATACACACACACACATACATACATACATACATACATACATACATACATACATACATACACATACATACATACATACATACATACATACATACATACATACATACATACATACATACATACATACATACATGCATACATACATACATACATACACACACACACATACATACATACATACATACATACATACATACATACATACATACACACACATACATACATACATACATACATACATACATACACACACACACATACATACATACATACATACATACATACATGCATACATGCATACATACATACACACACATACATACATACATACATACATACATACATACATACATACATACATACATACATACATATACATACATACATGCATACATACATACATACATACACACACACACATACATACATACATACATACATACATGCATACATGCATACATACATACACACACATACATACATACATACATACATACATACATACATACATACATACATACATACATACATACATACACATACATACATACATACATACACACATACACACACACACATACATACATACATACATACATACATACATACATACATACATACATACATACATACATACATACACACACACACACACATACATACATACATACATACATACACACACATACATACATACATACATACATACATACATACATACATACATACATACATACATACATACATACATACATACATACATACACACATACACATACAGTTGTCATTCACTTTGTGAGTCTCTCTTTCTTCTTTAGTTTCATATTCTTGGTCCAACCTCATCAAACTTTATTCGACAGTGGCGTATCTTCCTCGCGTGGAAAGAAGAAGACAAATCATTCGAGAGATGGGCGTAAGTGAATTATATGTATGACATGTGCATCACACACAGAAGAACATCGCCATCATCATCGAGTGCCGTCTCCGCAACGAAGGTTGGTTACCATGGAGCGCCATTCTACTGTCCCTTGCTTTGATGGTGCAGGTTGTCATAGGCTGATTTGTCCATCTTTTGATGTTACTCGTCCATGTTAGTCTTGGTCTGCCTCTGCCTCTTTTACCTTGTATTTTCCCCTCCAGGATTACTTTTAGTAGGCTGTTGTGTCTTTTAACATGGCCCAAAAATCGCATTTGTCTTGTTTGAATTGTGCTTAGTAGTTCTCTTTCCATTTTTAGTTGTTTTAAGACTTCATCGTTTGTATTCTTTTCCTTCCATCCAATTCTACCTATTCTTTAATATATCCACATTCCAAAGGCTTCATTTCTCTGTTCTGTTTTCTTGTCTAATTTCCATGTTTCGACACCATATAGGAATATTGAGAAGATGCAATATTTTGCTATTCTTAGTTTTAGCCCTGGTGTTATTTGTTTTGATGTTAGTATGTTCTTCATGACATTAAAATTACTTTTTGCCATTCCTATTCTTTTGTTTATTTCAGTTGTACATTTTCCATCACTGGTTATAGTATTTCTAAGGTAGTTGTAGTTCTGAACTGTCTCCATGTCTATTCCTTCTATTTTGATATCCACTTGTGGGTTTTGAGTAGAACATCACCAGCCTGATAAAAAAAAATTGCGTTCAATTGTAGCGGAAGCAATAAGTCCAAAGAGCAGCAGAGCTGGGATCAGTTTTTGACTCAAAGCTAATGTCTTGATGACCTTGAACCATAACCACCCAGACCCTAATGCTTCACTTTGCGGTGTCTCTAGTATGAGATAAATCAGTCTAGTCTGACCAAGCGAGTAGGGATGGAAGAGAGAAGACAGCCTGGTACTAAACATGCCGTGTTGAAGTTGGATGTGTTGGCGCAAGTAAAGAACAAAACAATGCATTTTTGTCTATTTCTCTATATACACATGTCTGTTGTCTATTTCTCTATATATATGTCTGTTGTCTATTTCTCTATGTATCTGCGTGTTGTCTATTTCTCTATGTATCTGCCTGTTGTCTATTTCTCTATGTATGTCTGTTGTCTATTTCTCTCTATATGTCTGTTGTCTATTTCTCTATGTATCTGTCTGTTGTCTATTTCTCTATGTATCTGTCTGTTGTCTATTTCTCTATGTATAAGTCTGTTGTCTATTTCTCTATGGTAATGCCTATTGTTTATTTCTCTTTGTATCTGCCTATTATCTATTTCTCTAAGTGAGAGAGCCCGCCTATTGTTAACCTCGCTCTATTAATGTGTATTACCCGTCTCTTTACTTCCAAGTTTATTGTCTATCCATCGCCATCTGTAGAAGTAAGCCTAAGGGCTTAAAGAGAAACCCCAGAAAACCCCCAACTAGCATGACGTTTTCAGCCTTGCGATAAGGTGTGGTTGTGGGTTGAATGCTGTCAGCCTTCTATACCTCTTGTAGCTGAAGGTGAGGGTGATTTGGAATTTTCCCCTTCTGCCTTCAGGTGTGGTCTATCCACAGCCATCTGTAATGTTACTAAGATCTGCGGGTTGAGAGGGAAATCTCCGGAATCACCCCACAATTTTGTGACGTCTAGCAGCTATTCAAGATATATATAGACGCCTGGCTTAAGTTTACCAACACCCTTCTCCCGCTCGCTAATTTGGAAACGCAGCAAACTTTGGGTGGCTCCTTTCATCCCGTGCGGATTATTAATACTACATATGGCAGTTGTATATGTCACTGGTGTAAACATATCTATTTATATTATCTGCAATATCCATTTATAGAAAGTTTTTTTTTTTCCCCACACAGAAAAGGTTAAATCCGTTTCATCCTCATCTCGTTCACTCGGACAGTTTTCGGAGACTGATGAAACAGTTAGGAGTGTCAAAAACGACGATATTGCAAAGGAACAAAAGGAGACCGCATTGAACAGGACTGAAAACAGCAGTAACAGCAGCAGTGTTACAGTTGATACTGGTAAGCATTTTAACAAACGGTAAAGCTACAGTTGTATTTTAACAAACGGTGAAGCTACAGTTGTATTTTAACAAACGGTGAAGCTACAGTTGTATTTTAACAAACGGTGAAGCTACAGTTGTATTTTAACAAACGGCGAAGCTACAGCTGTATTTTATTTTTACAGATTTTAAGGGAAGATTTTTTTGTACTAAAAAAAAAAAAAAACAAACATCATATTGTTCTGTGTCTTTAATCCTGACCAGGAACAAATTACTCACTGTTTTGTAGATCTAGACTAAAGAAACAAAGTAGAACAATTTCAGTAAATATGTACTACAATACAAAGTAGAACAATTTCAGTAAATATAAACTACAAAACAAAGTAGAACAATTTCAGTAAATATGTACTACAAAACAAAGTAGAACAATTTCAGTAAATATGTACTACAAAACAAAGTAGAACAATTTAAGTCAATATGTACTACAAAACAAAGTAGAACAATTTCAGTAAATATAGACTACAAAACAAAGTAGAACAATTTAAGTCAATATATACTACAAAACAAAGCAGAACAATTTCAGTAAATATAGACTACAAAACAAAGTAGAACAATTTCAGTAAATCTTTTTCTTCTTTTCAGATCTCTGTGGAGCATAGGTCTTCAACAAACACTTTCCAAGTCGTTCTGTTTTTTGCCATTCTTTTAAGATCATCCCATGTCTTCTTCATCATTTTCATCTATACTTCAATCTGTCTTCTCCAAGAATTCTTCGGTCTTCCTCTTTGTCTTTTCCCCAGGGGATTCCAAAACAGGGCCTGTTGTGTAATACTCTCAGTTGGCTTCCGCAGTGTGTGTCCTATCCAGCGCCATTGTCTTCGCTGTATATCTTTATTCACTCGTATTTGACTAGTACATTTCCATAATTCTATGTTAGTGATTTTGTCTTGCCATTTCCATCCTTTTATTCTGCGTAAGCATCCATAAATGAAAGTCTGTATCTTCATGATTGTCAATTATGTTGCTCTCCATGTTTGACAGCCATATAATAGGGCTGAATTCACATTGGAGCTGAACATTTTTATTTTTGTATTAACCTAATCTCTTTGGAACTCCATATGTTTTCCAGTGCAACAAAAGCTCCTCTTGCTTTTGATATCCTTATTTTGGTATCATTTTCTGTTCCTCCCTCGTTATCTATATTACTGCCCAGACATATGTAAGATTGTACGACTACTAGAGGTATTTCTCCTAATTTTATTTGGTTATTGCCAACTGCATTAATTCTCATAATGTTGGTCTTATAAGTTTCTTGTTTCTGGCTGTGGTATCCATCTTAACTCCCATCTCTTTCAACCGAAGGAGTGACGTGGACTCATGGTTGTCGAAGACCTGTGCCCTTCTCACATCTCGAAGGGCTTTAATGATGTCCGTCCGATCCATTGGTTGTCCGTCAACAGCAATAGCGCAGCTAGCCAACCTGTCCACTCTTTAATATCTCCGTGCTCACGCATGTCATGGGACGTAGACAAAAGTGACCTTACGTATTTAGACTTCTGCAATGACTCTACCCATGGCATGCGTATAGAGCCCGCCTCCACTTTTTAAAAAATCATACTCATCGAATCACTCAGTATACATGTGTGGGTGTAGTCTTGTGACTAACCAGATGGCCACTGCCATCACCTCCATCGTCATGCTACTCGTGGTCATAACGTATGCACCGCTGTCTTCCTTGATTATTCTGACTGCCAAGCGTGCTGTAAACACCCATGCACTTCTTTGGTGTCGTATTACAAATCCGTCTGTATAGATGACTGCATCTTTCTCATCGGTGGTATCCTAGATGAGACGGTTGACCTCCGCATTGACCACGACTGAGTTCTGTTCGCCACATTTCCTGTCGAGTGTGACAATACACGAGAATGCCCACCTCTATTTACCGAATCACATTCGGTTTAATGTACACAACAGTGCTCCCAACTTAATGTGTTTTATAACGTACCGTTTATGTACTGAATTATATGAAGAACCTTTACTCTTCGTTACCTAAGTAGTGATAAAAAGGGTTTGCGCAAGCAAAAGGTTCAGATACATGAAGCAAAACTGCACGAAACATGCATATTTCTGGCACCAACTCTTTAAAAAAAATTTTTTTTCTGTGCAATCGTGTCAGGCGGGTGGTGCCGGGTCGTCGCGTGACCCCTCGGCGGCTTATCTCGGCGGGTCGGCACTCGTCGGCTCGGCGTGCGGGAGTGGGGGACAGGTAAATGGTGACGTGTAATAAAATTTATTTTAATGTTGTAGCGGTTCTAAAACTTGGGGAGAGGGGCGATGTGCCTTATTTTGAGTGGTCGTCTAGGGGGTGTGTTATTAGTATCGCTAACACTTAACATCGTTAGCATCATGTGTTGGTTGGCGTAATAATCCAACATTAAATAGTGACGATCTCTCTCTCTCTCTCTCTCTCTCTCTCCCTCGCTCTTTCACATTCAAGGTAAAGCAAATAAAAACAAAATTATTTCTATATTTCAAAGCTTTATTATTAATACAACACATATTTGAACATATATTACTGTCCGGTTGTTGAACTTGGGCATCCATGGACCCCTCGTAGTCGTAATAACCACGGGGCGAGTAAACGATAATGATACGGCCGTTAATATGTTGTCTCGATGAAAAAGGCATGAGAATTCTGGTAAGCTTCGCACCACGACACTTAGAAATGTATATAATAAACACAATATAGACCGCACGTGTTGCTAAACAAATCTTGCAACACCCGTGGATTGTAGACGAATTTCCGATCGATAAAGTTTAACTCTTTTCCTACCAAAGAAAACACACGGGGAGATTCGCCCAGACCGAACAGAATTTATGGAGAAAATAATTGAAGGACACCACTGTCTTAAAAATCGCATTAACAATGTAATTATTGGAACAATCTATATGTTTTATACATCAAATAAAAGAAGATTGAAGTAGGAGTACATATGTAGTAAAATAAATGTTAAAATAATGTAATAATTTATAGAAAAATGTCTCAGAATATGTGATAAATAATTTTTTTTATCACTTTGCTTAACAGATCTTGCCATATAATCGATCATATTCACGTTGTTTTTATAGTTAAATCCATTCAGAATTAATAATTTTAGATATATGCACCATTTTCCTTCACAATGAGCACAAAAAAAGCTAAAAAAACCAGAATATTTTTTATGTTTATAACATTTTGTGCCACACGACATGACTTGAGTTATATTTTCCTTATATAAACATGAAAATTTAGACTTTTGAAAATCCAAGTTTTTATTTACTCGAAGACTAAACTGTAATTGAATAATATAAAAACTGTGTGCTATGATTCGTTACTAACATTAGAATCGATTCTAAAATTGTTTGAAATAAATAGCTTGATGTAAATCGCATTGAGAAATGAGGCGATTTCGTTGGATCGTCTCCGAAAGTAAAGGAAAATGATATCTTATGAAAATCTTTAATTTTTTCTTACAAAGTAATCGAATACCATTGCCTAATGTCAAATTATGTAAAAATAAACATTCTGCTAGATATTTTAACTTGTTCCAACTTTAAAAAAGTGTTTAAATAAGCCTGGAACAAAACAAAAGCTTGGTGACCATCAGCCGTACAGCACAATGTACGCTGGTCTTTTTACAAAAAAACCAGCCGTACAGTACACTGACTTGTGGTAGTAAAAGAGTTAAAATATCCATGTGTCTGGGAGGCAAACCGTAGGAATCGAAATACTCACATTCCCCGAGACCGTTGTAAAAGAGGGCCACCAAATGCTCACCAGGTTCGTGGGCAGGATCGTTGTTTATGACAAAGGCTGCGGTTGCGGTTGGGTCGATGGTGGGCGGTAAGTGGTTTCGCGGAAGGACACTAACAATCGAACAACGTCGAACGAAAATATCCGACATCAAAAGGTTGTAAATCTCCCTCGTGTTCATCTTCTTTCTCTCAAACGGTCTTCTAGGTTTCTACCCTTCCCTGTTAGATTTCTGACCTTGCCTCCTAGGTTTCTGCCATTGCTTCCTAGTTTTCTGTCCTTACCTCCTTGGTTTTTACCCTTCCCTGTTAGATTTCTGACCTTGCCTCCTAGGTTTCTGCCATTGCTTCCTAGTTTTCTGTCCTTGCCTACTAGGTTTCTACCCTTCCCTGTTATATTTCTGACCTTGCCTCCTAGGTTTCTGCCATTGCTTCCTAGTTGTCTATCCTTGCCTCCTAGGTTTCTACCCTTCTCTGTTAGATTTCTGACCTTCCCTCTTAGATTTCTAGCCTTCCCTCCTTGTTTTCTGTTCTGCCATTGCTTCTTAGTTTTCTGTCCTTGCGTCCTAGGTTTCTACCCTTCCAGGGAGAGACAAATCGTCTACGTGCCAAAGTAGAGAATCATGTGCGATGAATCACTTAAACGGCACGGTGAAATGTTGAAATGTATGCGCGCCGCCTCGCCGAGTGGTTTAAGAGCCATATTGAAAACAGCCTCTCCCAAACTCATTAACTTTTTGTGCGAGTGTTGTCATAACATATTAAAAGGTAATATTAGACTCACTCAGTGACAAAAGCGTAAGCTACGTCGACACAAGAACAAGTTGAAACTTCTCACTAAAAAAACCGACTCTTAACGGCGGAAAGAGATTCTACAAACCGGTGGGTTCATGGGTGCTTTGCTCTGACCTATATTAAGTATTCTCGGCGGAGTACTAGGTGCGTAACAATGGCCAAAAAAATTATCTTGATGGATCCTCGATTCCTTGAGGGTCTTAAATAAACTACTAGCACGTATACCCCACCCGAGGCGATCGGTGACAACTTGAGAGATTTAGATGATGAAATGCAACGTATCCTATTCCGCGATGATTTAGCACCTGCTGATAAGGCCAGAGTGTACCAACGTGCTCTGCATCAGTATTTAACTAGATTGGAGCAGTATAAACGACGCTCCTTGGGCTTGGTCGATCTCATTCAACACAATACGTCAACAGAAAAAACACCTTCCTCACCACCACCATCAATCGAGGTACCACCAGAGCAGACCAAGACACCAGCAGCGGAATCCCCAAAGATAGGTAATGAAAACTCTCCGTAGTTAACCACGTATAAACTGAGACATAAAAATAGAACGAGCGGAATTTCAACACCAAAATGGGAACGGTGGAGAAAATATTGAGACGTCATTACTTTGACCCTAGTCGACCCGGGGCGTATAGTGGTGTAACGGTCCTGCAACGTAACACCAAAATAGGACTTAAAGAGATCAATCGATGGTTGAGTCATCAGTATACCTATACCCTTCATAAACCAATTCGGCGCAGATTTGAAAGGCGTCCCATTATAACGAGTGGGCCCCGACAGCAATATCAGGCAGACCTAATTGATTTGAGACATTTGAAAAAACAAAACGACGGGTATTCCTATTTCGTTTCTTGCGTGGACGTTTTCAGTAAATTCGCATGGTCTGTACCGATACGAACCAAAACGGGGAAATCATTAGTGGAAGCCGTCGGTAAGATATTTCTCGATGGGAAACCCGTGAGTTTTCAAACGGATAAAGGGTCAGAGTTTCTGAACAGAACATTTCAGAAATTCCTCGCTGAGAACAACGTTCACTTTTTCACTACACAGAACGAGGATATTAAGGCCGTCGTGGTGGAACGCTTTAATAGGACTCTGAAACAACGGATGTGGCGATATTTCACGAAATCCAATCAACTGTCTTATGTCTGAGTCCTACTCACCCTACTTCGAAGTTATAACCATTTGTATCATAGAAGTATAAAAATTGCACCGGTCGACATCAACGCAGACAATCAAGAACAGGTATGGAACCGCCGTTAAAAGTCGGTTTCTTTTAAGTGAGAAGTCTCAACTTGTTCTTGTGTCGACGTAGATCGCACTTCTGTCGTTGAGTGAGTCTGACATCACCTTTTAATATGTTATGACAACACTCGCACAAAAAGTTAATGAGTTTGGGAGAGGCTGTTTTCAATATGGTTTTTAAACCACTCGGCGAGGCGGCGCGCATACATTTCAACACTTTACGGTGCCGTCTAAGTGATTCATCGCACATGATTCTCTACTTTGGCACGTAGACGATTTGTCTCTCCCTGGAAGGGTAGAAACCTGGGACGCAAGGACAGAAAACTAGGAAGCAATGGCAGAAACCTAGGAGGCAAGGTCAGAAATATAACAGGGAAGGGTAGAAACCTAGTAGGCAAGGACAGAAAACTAGGAAGCAATGGCAGAAACCTAGGAGGCAAGGTCAGAAATCTAACAGGGAAGGGTAAAAACCAAGGAGGTAAGGACAGAAAACTAGGAAGCAATGGCAGAAACCTAGGAGGCAAGGTCAGAAATCTAACAGGGAAGGGTAGAAACCTAGAAGACCGTTTGAGAGAAAGAAGATGAACACGAGGGAGATTTACAACCTTTTGATGTCGGATATTTTCGTTCGACGTTGTTCGATTGTTAGTGTCCTTCCGCGAAACCACTTACCGCCCACCATCGACCCAACCGCAACCGCAGCCTTTGTCATAAACAACGACCCTGCCCACGAACCTGGTGAGCATTTGGTGGCCCTCTTTTACAACGGTCTCGGGGAATGTGAGTATTTCGATTCCTACGGTTTGCCTCCCAGACACATGGATATTTTAAACTTTATCGATCGGAAATTCGTCTACAATCCACGGGTGTTGCAAGATTTGTTTAGCAACACGTGCGGTCTATATTGTGTTTATTATATACATTTCTAAGTGTCGTGGTGCGAAGCTTACCAGAATTCTCATGCCTTTTTCATCGAGACAACATATTAACGGCCGTATCATTATCGTTTGCTCGCCCCGTGGTTATTTCGACTACGAGGGGTCCATGGATGCCCAAGTTCAACAACCGGACAGTAATATATGTTTAAATATGTGTTGTATTAATAATAAAGCTGTGAAATATAGAAATAATTTTGTTTTTATTTGCTTTACCTTGAATGTGAAAGAGCGAGAGAGAGAGAGAGAGAGAGAGAGAGAGAGAGAGAGAGAGATCGTCACTATTTAATGTTAGATTATTAGCACAATCTTACTACACGCCAACCAACACATGATGCTAACGATGTTAAGTGTTAGCGATACTAATAACACACCCCCTAGACGACCACTCAAAATAAGGCACATCGCCCCTCTCCCCAAGTTTTAGAACCGCTACAACATTAAAATAAATTTTATTACACGTCACCAATTACCTGTCCCCCACTCCCGCACGCCGAGCCGACGAGTGCCGACCCGCCGAGATAAGCCGCCGAGGGGTCACGCGACGACCCGGCACCACCCGCCCGACACGATTGCACAGACAATTTTTTTTTTTTAAAGAGTTGGTGCCAGAAATATGCATGTTTCGTGCAGTTTTAGTGCATGTATCTGAACCTTTTGCTTGCGCAAACCCTAGTTATCACTACTTACCTATTTTTTTTACATATAATAACAGCCATCTCTGTGTGCTCATTTGTCATTTCTCTTCTTTATATTTACATTGCCCATATCTAGATACAGGAGCCGCGATAGTGCAGTGATTAGTGAACTGGACTACAAAGGACAATAGGTCGGGTTCGATCCCGATCGACGGCTTCCAGGTTCACCCAGCCTTAAATGGGTACCGGATTTTTTTCTGGGAAAGTAAAGTTGCACGGGCGTAATACCGACCACATTACCCCAAAAAACATGTGCCGAAGGTATGCAAATTTTATTGTCACTAACACCATATTCCCTATACGTCACTTGGCGTAACGGGGCACTTTATTTATTTATATCTAAATACACACTGATGTATGTTATGTACGTCTATTGCTTCATTTGTCAATGTTTCTTACTACAAGAATCAGCCACAAGGATGAGAGTTTCAACATCTGTAACCCATGCTCCAAAACTATGGCGCACTAGCTTACCAAACCCAAAATTAAAAGCAGGAAGATATCACAAACCAAAGAGCACCACTGATTCTGATAGTTTAAAATCAACCAAATATGATAGCGACCACATTCCTGACAGGGGAACTCCGTCATTAGCAGTCTTGCACAGAAGTGAGAAGTTATATTTGTACTCGTGCATATTAATATTAATCGTTACTCGTTTATGTTATTATGTTTTCATCGTTTTTTGTGTGTAATAGTATAATTTACTAATGGCACTGCTGCCGCTCCTCCTACCACTGCTGCTGCTATTATTATTACTACTTCAGTTGCTGCTACTATTACTACTGCTACAATTACTAGTACCACTACTGCTACAATTACTACTACTACTACTACTGCTGCTGATGCTACTTCTGCTGCAGCTACTACTACTGTTGCTGCTGCTGCTACTTCTACTACTACTGCTACTGCTGCAACGACTACTACTAGTGCAACTGCTGCTGCAGATACTACTACTACTGCTGCTGCTGCAGATGCTACTAATACTGCTGCTGCAGATATTGCTCCTGCTGCAGTTACTACTATTACTACTACTACTACTACTCCTGATACTGCAGATACTACTACCACTACTACTATTGTTGCTGCTGCATATACTACTATTACTGCTGCTGTTGTAGCTACTACTACTAATGATGCTGATGTAGCTACTGCTACTGCCGATACTACTACTATTGCTGCTGCTGCAGTTACTACTACAACTACTGCTGCTGCATAAACTACCACTGCTGCTGCAGCTACTACTACAATTATTGCTGCTGCATATGCTGCCACTGCTGCTGCAGCTACCACTACTACTGCTGCTGCAGTTACTACTACAATTACTGCTGCTGCATATGCTACCACTGCTGTTGAAGCTACTACTACTACTGCTGCTGCAGATACTACTAGTACTACAACTACTGCTGTTTTATATGCTATCACTGCTGCGGAAGCTACTTCTACTGCTGACGCTGTAGATACTACTACTACTGCTACCAAATCTTCGTTAAAAAACTTGTTAGCTCTACTGGCATTAATACGATTATTATTGTTATTTATTATTAAATTATAATCGCCAATATATCAATTATTATTTTTAAATTACAATAACCGATGTTCCCATGATCATCATTATTACATTAATATAACCGCTGTTCCCGTAATAATCGTTATTATATTACAATAACTGCTGTTTCCATAATCATCATCATATTACATTACTATAACCGCTGCTTCCATCATTATCATATTACATTACTATACCGCTGCTCCCATCATCATCATATTACATTACTATACCGCTGCTCCCATCATTATCATATTACATTACTATACCGCTGCTCCCATCATCATCATATTACATTACTATACCGCTGCTCCCATCATCATCATATTACATTACTATAACCGCTGCTCCCATCATTATCATATTACATTACTATACCGCTGCTCCCATCATCATCATATTACATTACAATAAACACTGCTCCCATTATCATTATTATTCCCTTACAATAGCTGTTCCCATTATCATTATTATTACATTACAATAACTGCTAATCCCATTATCATTATTATTACATTGCAATAACTGCTGCTCCCATCATCATCATTATTACATTACAATAACCGCTGTTCCCATTATCTTTATTATTACTTTACAATTACTGATGTCCCGATCATATACATCATCATTATTACATTACAATAAATGTTGTTCATATAATTATCATTAATACATCACAATCATCGCTGTTCCTATCAACATCATTAATACATTACAATGCTGTTCCCATCATTGTTACTACATTATAACCGCACTTGTCTCCACCATCACTATTATTCCACTACAACAGTTACTGTCTCCATCTTTTATCCTGTTCTGCTTTTTACCGGTATACGTCGCAAGCTTCACCCAATGATATATTTTCTATAGACAAAATTCCCGTGGGCCTGGCATTCTGACTGGTGTAGTGCTCCTTTTGGCTGATTTACCTCAGTCTTCAGCACTTAAACTTGCTAGAGCAGACTGTGGTCTTGCTCGGGTGTAGGAAGGCCTGGCCAGTCTTGGTTTTCAGTCCGTGGTGACTGTTAAGCCCCATCAAAACAAAGAATGATTATATGAGGAGACTTTAACAGCCATTGACAGAGCTGGAACTATGAACACATGGACGAGAGAGGTGAAGAGCTTAAAAAATGGCAGGACGACAATGGAATTGGCCCATTGATATAACACTACAGACATAACTATATGGACCACTGCAATAATTACAAAAAACATTAACAATTATATAGGAAACGACATTGCAGATATAGACAACACTTCAGGTGAACGAAAGATGTTTTCTATCAAGGCGCTCTATGTGTCTTCGTACATAACGAATGATATGGTATTGTTTTATTATGTCGTAATCCCTCAATCCATCTTCTTAGTCTACCTCTATATCTTAGTTGTTCTATTTTGTTTTTATATGCTCTTGAAGCTGGTGCTGAGGGGTTCATGTGCTTTAAATGTTGCAACCACTTTAATCTTTCAACTAGTCTCTATCAGGAAGAAAATAAGTGAAAGCTTCAGGATGTGTGAAATTAAAGGAAGGAAATAAGTCAAAGCTTCAGGATGTGTGAAATCAAAGGAAAGAAATAAGTCAAAGCTTCAGGCTGTGTGAAATCAAAGGAACAAAATAAGTCAAAGCTTCAGGATGTGTGAAATCAAAGGAAGGAATAAAGTCAAAGCTTCAGGATGTGTGAAATCAAAGGAAGGAAATAAGTCAAAGCTTCAGGATGTGTGAAATCAAAGGAAGAAAATAAGTCAAAGCTTCAGGATGTGTGAAATCAAAGGAACAAAATAAGTCAAAGCTTCAGGATGTGTGAAATCAAAGGAACAAAATAAGTCAAAGCTTCAGGATGTGTGAAATCAAAGGAACAAAATAAGTCAAAGCTTCAGGATGTGTGAAATCAAAGGAAGGAATAAAGTCAAAGCTTCAGGATGTGTGAAATCAAAGGAAGGAAATAAGTCAAAGCTTCAGGATGTGTGAAATCAAAGGAAGAAAATAAGTCAAAGCTTCAGGATGTGTGAAATCAAAGGAACAAAATAAATCAAAGCTTCAGGATGTGTGAAATCAAAGGAACAAAATAAGTCAAAGCTTCAGGATGTGTGAAATCAAAGAAACAAAATAAGTCAAAGCTTCAGGATGTGTGAAATCAAAGGAAGGAAATAAGTCAAAGCTTCAGGATGTGTGAAATCAAAGGAAGGAAATAAGTCAAAGCTTCAGGATGTGTGAAATCAAAGGAAGGAAATAAGTCAAATCTTCAGGATGTGTGAAATCAAAGGAAGAAAATAAGTCAAAGCTTCAGGATGTGTGAAATCAAAGGAAGGAAATAAGTCAAAGCTTCAGGATGTGTGAAATCAAAGGAAGGAAATAAGTCAAAGCTTCAGGATGTGTGAAATCAAAGGAAGGAAATATAATAATGGGGCAGGAGAAGACAATGGAAAGATGGACAGAATATATCAATATATCAGTCAACTCTATGATGATGAAAGACCACAGCTAAACATTTCCAACAAAGACACAGGACTACCAATAATGCAGAGTGAATTGGAGGACACAATTCAACACATGAAAAGAGGCAAAGTTCCAGGTCCCGACAATACAACAATCGAAGAGATAAATGCATTAGGAGAGCTTGGAGTAAAAATCATAACAAAAATACTCAATGACATATATAACACTGGACACATACCCGAAGATCTACTGAAATCTATCTTTGTAGCCATACCGAAGAAGTCAGGCGCCACTGATTGTGAAGACCATCGCACTATTAGTCTCATGAGCTATATGACAAAAATATTACTAAGAATCATCATGAGACGTGTAAGGAACAAAATAAAACCAGAAATAAGTTAGGAACAATGTGGATTTGTGGAAGGAAAGGGCACCAACATTGCAATATACATCTTAAGAACATTGATAGAAAGATCAATAGAGATAAAGAAAGATCTATATATGTGTTTTATAGACTACACGAAAGCATTTGACAAAGTAAAGCATGTGGAAATAATCAATATGCTGAAGAAATTAAACATTGATGGCAAGAATCTGCGAATCATAAAAAAAACATGTACTGGAAACAAACAGCAGCTATACGAATTAGCAAACAAACAGGATAATTTCAATATATAAAACAAGGAGTCAGACAAGGTTGTGTTCTATCACCTGATTTGTTTTCACTTTACATCGAACATATTTTGAGATCAATAGCAAAAAAAAAAAATGAATTGAAGTCAACGGTCACAACATAAATAATTTTCTATATGTGGATGACACATTCTCAGTAGCAGAGACGGAGAATGAACTACAAGAAATGATAGATATAATAGTTAAAGAAAGCAGCAAGAAAGGTCTTAGTCTGATCAATAGTAAGAAAATAGAAGTAATGGTCATATCAAAGAAACAATCATCACCAGCATGCAGCATAAAAATAAACAAGACAAATTTGAAACAAGTGTAACGCGTCAAATACTTAGGCACAGTGATAACATCAGCTGGAAGATGCACCACGGAAGTAAAAAGCAGAATAGCTCAGGCCAAAATAGCATTTCAGAAAATGAAAAATATCTTATGCAACAAATCTATGTCAATAGAAATGAGAAAGAGAGTTCATCGGTGCTATATAGACCAATTCTGACCTATGGAAGCGAACCATGGACAGTAGACAAACAAATGAAACAAATAGGTTGGTGTCATGGCATGGAAACAGTCAACAACAGAACTGATTCAACACTGACTGTGGATAGAAGATTGTGGAAGGACATGATCGCCTACTCCAACCGGTATGGCACATGATGATGATGATGAGTCTCTATCGTTATTGTTAATTTTTTAAAATATATCATTTTCAACATTGCAAACAATAACACATGATGATGGTTCTAAGTGTTAAAATTTATTATAATTAAATAGAACAAATGCTATTAAAAATATTTCTGAACTAGCCGGTTCGCTGGAAGTGACTGTTGGTGAGTGGAAAATACGGAATGCCGTAGTGTACTGCCATCATCCCATCTTAGGTGTTCTAACCACACAGGGACCGAGTCCCCGAAACAGTAAGTGAGCAAGCTGTTTTAAATACTATTTTACTCTTTTTTAAAACACTGTTTAAATACTGTTTTAACGGTTTTTAAAATACTGTTTTAGTTGTTTCAAATACTGTTTTAAATTAAATGCTATTTTTCTGTTTTAAATACTGTTTAAATACTTTTTAAAATTAATTTTAAATACTGTTTTAGCTGTTTTAAAAACTGTTTTAAAAGTTTAAAATTATTATGGTTTAGCTGTTCTAAATGCTGTTTGAACAGTTAAAAATTATTATGGTTTAGCTGTTTTAAACACTGTTTTTTTTCAAATTTTTGAATATTGTTCTATACACTGAAAAGACCATTAACAACATCATGGAAATGTCAGATTTAAATCGCAATGGTATATCTTGATTCTTGATCCTTCCAGCGCGGCTAGATGTCGCATACGTTTGGTAGTTATACTTCTCAATTCGTCTTCATTCCGGGAGAGATGTTGAATCTTATCAAATGAGTCTATGCCCGCCAACTTTGCTTCTCTTAAATGGTATTATAATTACTTTAATATAGTTTAAAATGTGAAGACATTGTAAGATCTGGACATTGAAAAGAACTGGCTTATACACCACATCTTAAAAAGGAAATTAAAATACCACAGCCCCGTTAAAAGTGAAAGAGAGTTGAAAAGAACAATAATTGAAGACATGGTTCTAGGAAAACGAGATAGGGGCAGACCAAGAAGAAGGTGGTTGCAAACATCAAAGAGATCTTGAGCGTGATAACAGAAGTTGGAGATCTGATAAGAGACACAGTTTCTTTCAACCTGGCTGGAAAAAGTGCAACGTTATGCAAAGAACATGGAACCGAATGATGGTAATATAATTAACAATCAAAGATGTATAGATACACATCTTGAAAGTCTAGTCGCACACGATGATTCACAAGCAGCAGAAATAGACTCAAGATGCAACAAAACTTGTCAAATCATTCGACAGGCATCACCACTATTGTCGAACGAGGAAATAACTCTAGAGGTAAAAAGGGCACTCTACAATATAGTCTTCATCCCAACGTTGTGCTGCCAATGCCTGTCCTGGACCCTAGATACAAGAACAATAAGGTCAACGAAAGAAATGATAAATAAATGTCGAGATTGAAAGTTGTGGAGAGACATGATCACCTACTCCAGCAGGCATGGTACTTGATGATGATTATGATGGTGAAATATATTAAGAAGTCCGAAACTACGATAATAAACAGGATCACACACAATACCTACACACGATACCTACACACAATACCTACACACAATACCTACACACAATACCTACACACAATACCTACACACGATACCTACACACGATACCTACACACAATACCTACACACAATACCTACACACAATACCTACACACAATACCTACACACAATACCTACACACGATACCTACACACGATACCTACACACAATACCTACACACAATACCTACACACAATACCTACACACAATACCTACACACAATACCTACACACAATACCTACACACAATACCTACACACAATATCAAGGTAGATGTCAAGAGTCTAGTGGGAGATCAAAACTATCACCATCATGGATATCTCATGAGTGACGGACTAACGAGATAGAAAAAAAAAACAATAAAAGAATATGCATTTAAACGAACAAAAAATCATTTTAACCTGAAATATATACTCATATCAAAGCAAGCAACATGGGGAGCAAAACAGTGAAAAATGAAGTGTTGATCTATTTAACATTTGTGTATGGTAAACAATCACCTCCATTAAACAAGAAAACATAGAAGAAAACGAAAGCTCTTGTTGAGCAGACGAAAGGGTAGAATTGGTGGGACAGGAAATAATGAAGCTATGAAACATTTGAACGTGAAGAAAGAATTATTTAGTACTTTTCCAATAAGATAAATGCAATGTTATTACATTCAAGGTTGGACAATTAAGTAATGGAACTAATTCCATTAAAGAACAACAACAAAATAGTTGAAGATGTAACCTGAAAGATAAGATTAGAAATGAGGAACTGAGAAAAAAGCTAAGAATAACTCCCGCCATAGAATATATACAGAAACTCAGACAAAATGGTTTGGCCCCGTGACAAGGTAGAAAGATCAAAACACAGCACAACGAGCCTTCAATAAACGTTACTAGAAACCAGCCCAAAAGGCCGACCACGAAAAAGATGGATCGACAGAATATTAGAAACATTAGGAAACAGAACAGCAGCTGATGTGAACAGAAGAGCAAAAGGCCGCAAATGTTATCTCCCCTTACTACTGAAAGGCAAATGTGGAAGGAAAGAAGATGTAACCTGTCTTTTAATCAAAGTAAGCTACTTGTGCATTGATACAGCGAGTGGTACGATCAAACAAACACTGGAACAACCTCTGCAGCTCTTCTGTTGGTAATAAAGTCAAGGTTACGACCCTTTGGATGTCAGCTGTATCGCCAACAATGGTAACTTTAATTCAGGGAATAAAAATAGCATCAGGGAGACAAATCTGGGGAATAGGGTGGACGGTTGAGAATACACGCTTGTTGTTGAGCTAAAAATCCGTGTACAACTACCGCCTGGTCACCCGATGCATTATCATGAAGAAGGAAAAAAACTGTCAGGTGTTAAATACTCAAGTCGGACTCTGAGAATCCTTTTCAATAGGCGTTTCAAAATACTGAAATAAACTTTCAGCGACAGTTTGTCCCCTCTGGTATAGATTATTTGTGAAAAACTTCTTTGTTGTTGTAGAAACACACAACACTGTCTTCACTTTGGACTTTTGAAGACGAGTTTTTCTGCTTTTTGGTGATGATGATTTAAACTGAGCACTTTGACATTTAGTTGTTGGATGACAGCTGGGAATCCATGTTCTGCAACATCAGATTTAAGAAATTTTTATTTTTACAACACGTTTTAATGCTGTCTTTTGCGTACTCAACGCGCTGTTTGTGATCGCGTAACAATGCAACTGTATCTTGGTCAACAAAATGGCGGTTTGTTTGTCGTCTGCTTATCGGTCGGCGATAAAAAGTTATCAAATCATAGATGAAAGGTGCCTATTTGTATGTCTTACTTTGCTTACGTACTCATGTACGTCATTTTTTTGTCTTAGCAATAATAAAATCAGCCTCGTTACTTAATTGTAGCACCTTGCATAAACAAACCCTATACAGAAACCCACCTTGGAGGGGAAAATACAAGACAAAGTAGAGGCAGACAAAAATTAAAATGCAGTATAAACATCAAGAGATAGACAGAAAAAAAAACCATGGCGACGTGTGCCAATAAGACAAGAGATAGGCAAAACTATGGCAGTGTGTACTAACAAGGTAAGAGATAGGCGGAACTATGGCAGCGTGTACTAACAAGGCAAGAGATAGGCGAAACTATGGCAGCGTGTACTAACAAGGCAAGAGATAGGCGAAACTATGGAAACGTATACCAACAAGGCAAGAGATATGCGAAACCATGACAACGTATACCAATAAGGCAAGAGACAGACTAAACTATGACAAGGTGTATCAACAAGGTAAAAGATATGCGAAACTATGATAGTGTGTATCAACAAGGCAATAGATAGGCGAGACTATGACAGCGTGTACCAACAAGGCAAGGGATAGGCGAAACTATAACAAGATGAAACCAACAAGGCAAAAGATAGGCGAAACTATGATAGCGTGTACCAATAAGAGATAAGTGAGACTATGGCGTCGTGTACAAACAAGACAAGAGATATGCGAAACTATAATAGCCTGTACCAACAATGACGAAACTATGATAGCGTGTACAAACAAGGCAAGAGATATGTGAAACTATGATAGCGTGTACCAATAAGAGATAGGTCAGACTATGGCGTCATGTACAAACAAGACAAGATATAGACGAAGCTATAATAACATGTACCAACAATGCAAGATACAGAGTGAAATAGCGATCGATGGAGCCAACCTTCGATGCAGATAATGCACATGATGATGAACTGAAAATAATTGTTGACGTTTCTCTGATTTGTTATGCTCAGATTGCTACAGGGGGAAGATCTTTGTGAGTTAGTCAAGAAGCTAAATGTCAACAAACACACACACAAACAGTCACAGACTTGATCCGCGTACCCAAAGACATGCACATTCATATGTTCCTGTTTTGTGTCCGCAGCTCTAGAAGACGAGAGTTGGATGAGAGACAAGTTCGCACCTGAGAGCTTCTATGATCACGAACTTTATCTCGCTACAACCGATGTCGAAGAAGATCAAAGGGAGAAAGAAAAGAGGAGTTCCTTGTTTGAAGGTTTGACTCATACTCTCTTTTCTTCGCTTGTATTTGTTGTTAGTCGAAGGCCCCGGTATCACTGCAAAGGAATTAAAATCCATAATTGCTCAACTTGGCATGGGTATGGCAAAAAGTAATTTTAATGCCATGAAAAATATACTAACAACAAAACAAATATCAGCATGGCTGAAACTAAGAATGGCAACATGTTACATCTCAGTATTCCTGTATGGTGCAGAAACGTGGACATTAGACAAGAAAACAGAACAGAAAATTGAAGCCTTTGAAATGTGGATTTATAGAAGAATAGGTAGACATTGGATGGAAAGAAAAGAAAACAAACGATGAAGTTTTAAAACAACTGAAAATAAAAAGAGAACTACTAAATACAATTAAGACAAGACAAATGAAATTTTTGGGGCATGTTAATAGACACTATAGCCTACTAAAAGTAACATTGGAAGAGAAAATACAAGGTAAAAGAGGAAGAAGCAGACCAAGACTAACATAGACGAGTAACATCACAAGTAAATCTATGACAGCCTGCACCATCAAAGCAAGAAACAGAGTAGAATGGCGATCCATGGTAGCCAACCTTTGTTGCGGAGAAGGCACTCGATGATGATGAATTGCTCAACCACACGTGCCAGTGGAATCACGGTCATGGAAACAGTTCTCTATGTGCACAGAGCACTAAACTCAGTAGCTCCGGCAGTGAGCCGGACTTAAGTAATGTCAGAATTGATAAAAGTGTTCTATCTCAAATTTTGGCGGGAATACTAATGATACTTTTTTTTTTTTACTACCTGTGAGGTTGTAGTGTAGGGTTTGTGTTTGTGGCTTTGAATGACTAGGGGGGTGTAGGGATTTTGCAAACAAGAAGAAAGTATCCGCTGCTGCAAATAGACACTGTCGAGTGCATCCCGAATTCTGTTACATATAGGCGTGGCTTTTCCCAGATGAGCCTCGATTTCACACCGACAAGAGCTGTTCTACAAATAAAGGTAAAGGTAAAGTACAAGACTTGAACCGGCGTCTTAGCACGCGAGTTTACACCCATATGTGCTCGGCCGCCTATCCAGAAATGTTCGGAGATTTCTGTATAGTGTCGCCTCAAGCATCGAAACTCAGATGCGAGACGACATTCCTCACCTTCCCAGGGTAATACACTGGTATCCATTTCTGCCAACGGCTGGGTCGACTGTGGAGGTTTTTTTTTTTACAACCACGAGTACAATTCACACTGCTCCCAGCGGGAATCGAACACGGGTTGTCCGAACGTCGGTAGTCCAGTCGGGTGGTTTTCCCAACTTGGCTACCGAAGTGAAAACCCTGAGTACGTTGGTGCTTTTTTTTTTTTTATCAAGCTGGTTGGTCGACTCCTACACATTTTTCAACACTTACCATTTGTAAATTTTTGGTTCCTAAGAGGCAGGCAAATAACGATCGGCTAGAAGACTAAGAAATCATCATCGTCATCATGTGGCATATCGGTTGCGATTTTATCCTTCCACAATCTTCTATCTACCGTGCATCGTATCAGTTATGTTGTTGGCTGTTTTCCAGAAATAAACATCTGCAAATAATATGATCAGAGCACGGTGACCAATTTTGAAAATATTATAAAACTATTTTTTTTAAATCTAGGCTTAATGTTTTATGTCCAAATTACCAGGCTGCCGAACAAACTCATTGGGAGCCGCGATAGCTCAGTGGTTAGTGAACTGGACTACAAAGGACAAGGGGTAGGGTTCGATCCCAACCGGCGGCCTCCGGGTTCACCAAGCCTTAAATGGGTACCAGATTTTTTTCTGGAAAAGTGAAGCGGCACGGGCGTAATACCGACCACATTACCCCAAAAATCATGTGCCGAAGGTCTGTAAAATTTATGGTCACTAACACCATATTCCCTATACGCCACTTGGCGTGACGGGGTACTTTACTTTACTTTATAACAAACTCATTGCCAATTTATAATCTCCACTTTATAAATCGCCAATCAACCACTAATATATTCAGTAACAAAGAAAAGACGATGGTCATACGTTGGACATGTGATGAGAAGAGATAATAATCGAATAGCGAAGCAAGCCCTCATATGGGAAACAACAGGTAAAAGAAAAAGAGGAAGACCCAGGGAGACACTGAGAAGAACATTGATGAGAGAGGCAAGAGTAGCAGGAGTCGGCTCCCTCAATGAGATAGAACTGCTTGCACAGAACAGAGACAGATGACGAGATTTGATAAAATATCTTTAAAAGAAAACTGCTAGAACAAAAAATTCATATAGGAGAAGGTGTATCTTGGTGTACGCCCTATGGGCCGGTTACGGCTCGAAAGGCTGTGCAACTTTATATATGTATAGTTTAACATATATAATATATGTACAAGAAAAGTAAGAGCACCAATGTTTCAGAAGCTCTGTACATTACGATTTTCTCAACAACAGACAGATCAATTGTAATGACAAATAAACGTTTTTCTTTCTTTTCTTTTTTTTTTTTTTTTGCTTCTGTAATTCACAGATCAGACAGTACGATCAATCAAAGCCTCATTCGAAGGGAGCATTACTGATGACGAAGCTGTGACGTATATTCTGAATGATCAGGACTTTATACAGTAATGCATCGATTATGCGAACACGTTACGATCAAAATTGATTAGGTTGATCACAAAGTTACAATACTGGATATTTAATTTTTTAACGTTTGTTTGAAAACATGACTATTTCGTTCCAGAACAACACGTCACAATCCAGTACAGCCTGACTGTACTTGGAGCACACTCTTGTTGTGCAAGCAGACTTGTATTTGTTAAGACTTTTCTTTAAAGCTAAACGTTTTACAGATTTACAGCAATGACTTTAGAAAGTGAATAATATTTTACAGTAAGTGTTTTATTTATATGTTTACTGTCTGTATTATTTTCTTCTTATTATTCTACCTTTTCAGCTCCCTGTGGAGCATAGGTCTTCAACAAACACTTTCCAAGCAGTTCTGTTATCTTGCCATTCTTTTAAGGTCATTATATGTCTTCCCCATCATCTTCATCTCTGCTTTCATCTGTATTCTCCAAGAATATCTTGGTCTTCCTCTTTGTCTTGTTTTCTTGGCAGACAAAAGGTGAGTCGGCAACCCGGACTCCTTACGGCTTTCTCCGGATTGCGTCATACATCTCTTCGACTAATAACATTTATCTTTCTGGATGACGGATTTACTTTTATTTTCTTCTTAGACTTGTCTATGTTTGAGAAGTTTTTTCGGCTTATTTTTTTTACAGTACAAGATAGCCAGTCCCATGCCCAACCCTCCTTAGTCGCTTCTTACGAACATGCCTGATTACTGTCTGCATGCTAATCCTTTAGTTTCCTTGAAAGTCGTCGACGATACAAGATCCATTTTGATCTTTCTCCTATTTTGTATTATGTCTGGGTTTGTTTGAATGTTTTGTCCCGTTATGTCTGGGTTTGTTTGAATGTTTTGTCCCGTTATGTCTGGGTTTGTTTGAATGTTTTGTCCCGTTCAGCCAAAGTCCATGGATATGGTGACAACGATCAAAGGGTAAAATATCAAGACTTGCATTTTCTGTTCTATTCTTTTCCATCAGTTGGTTTGATTTATGTTCTACAAGTACATGCTAATATAGATATATGCTAAAATGCCCTTTTCATCTGAGCGTTATATTTTTGCCTAGAGGTCTGTCTGAAGCACATATTTGCTATATCTAATAAAAAGTCTAAGGTAGCTCAATAGTTAGTGAATTGAACTACATAGGACAGGAGTTCGATCCTGATCGACGGCTTCCATATCCACACAGCCTTTTAAATAGGATTCCGGATTTTTTATGGGAAAGAAAGTGAACACATAACCCCAAAAATCATGTGCCCGGATTCAGTAAATAACATTGAAGGCGTTTTTAACCCTTGTGAGCAACGAGTATTATCACCATGCCTACTCTTCGTTGTTTGCTAAGGGGTTAAAGCACCTATGAGTTTCCCCGGTGTGCGGTGATGTCGATTCTTAAAATAACTAATTCGTCATTCTTAAAACGTCATGCACTATTTTTATCTTTGTCTCGATCTTTCTTTTAGAAATAAAATCTCAAGCACTGACTTGGTAATTTATAAATATATTTTTATATAGTACTTGTAGCTTAATGTTGTGCTGTTTTATCATATTTTTCTAGTAATTTATTTAAATGACAATTCAAGTGTCGAAATAAATGTGTATTACAACACGCATCTTGTTTTATAATAGATTCATTGATCTTTCGTTGTTTATGTTATATGTATTATTTCGTAAAGTAATGGAGCATAAAAAATGTAAGAAGTTTTCTCATAAAAAACTATGTTAGGAAAAACAGCCAATTAATGACGACGGAGCAGATAGGATAAGAAAGAATGGTGGAAACATTTCGTGGAATTATATTTATCTCCTCTTGAGCCAAAGACGGCACATAGGGAGCCATTTATGTTTCTCCACGATTGGCGATCTGATGCTAGTTTTTGTAGTTCTTGGTTCGTTTCTTAGTCCCATGTTTGAGCCTTCCCTATTAATTGTTTTGCGTAGAGTTTCTCATGGTCTACTTTGTTTTCTTTTACCAGATGGCTTCACTTGAATGTCGTTCTTCATTCATTCTCAGCACTTGGCCGATGTATTTTCAACGCCTTCTTAAAATGCGGGATTATATTATGCACCATTAACATAAGAAGCCACGATAGCTCAGTAAAAAAAAAAAAAGTAAAGTACCCCCCGTCACGCCAAGTGGCGTATAGGGAAATATGGTGTTAGTGACCCTATATTTTACAGACCTTCAGCACATGATTTTTGGGGTAATGTGGTCGGTATTACGCCCGTGCTGCTTTTACTTTCCCAGAAAAAATCCGGTACCCATTTAAGGCTGGGTGAACCCGGAGCCGTCGGTTGGGATCGAACCCTACCCCTTGTCCGTAGTAGTCCAGTTCACTAACCACTGAGCTATCGCGGCTCCTACTAATTTTTAGGGAATTAGTAAAACCCAGGTGTCCTCGCCAGGGTACGAACCCCGGCTGTTGCCGTGGTAAGCCAACCGCCTATCGATTGCGCTAACCGGACACCCACGATAGCTCAGTAGTTAGTGAATTAATCTACAAATGACAAGAGGTCGAGTTCGATCCTTATCGACGGCTTCCAGGTTCACCCAGCCTTAAATGGGTGTAAGAATTTTTCTGAGAAAGTAAAGCGGCACGAGCGAAATACTGACCGTATTACCCAAAAAATCATGTGCCGATGGTCTGTAAAAAATTATGGTCGCTAACATCATATTCCCTAAGCGCCACTTGGCGTGACTGGACTCAACGTAAATCGAGGAGTGTTTTTGTGCTCACTGCTGCCCCCAAACTATGTTAAATTGTTGCAGCTGCACAGCTGTATCCTCGTTGCAAGCCGCATTGATCGCAACCCAACATACAATCGCTGAAAGCCTCGAAGACCTATCGTTTGTGTGTCCATACTAATAAAGAAATATCTATTCAAGAAGACGATTATAAAGACATTTTAAAAACGTTATAAGGAATTTACTCGTGTGTGAAGTCTTGAAACCTGATAATGGGAAATATGCAGATTAAAAGTTAGAGAAAACCTGATAATGGGAAATATGCAGATTAAAAGTTAGAGAAAACCTGATAATGGGAAATATGCAGACTAAAAGGCACAGGAAACCTGATAATGGGAAATATGCAGACAAAAGGACAGAGAAAACATGATAATGGGAAATATGCAGACAAAAATGCAGAGGAATCCTGATAATAATGTCGTGTAAAGGAATGATAAAATGAAGGTGAGAAGTGTAGTTATAACTGTTGTAGATCAGTCAGGATTGGTCCACACACTGATTGCTCACGCCAAAATATCTTCTATTGTCTGTATATGTCGTTTATAAATGAATAATGTTCCACTAGTAACTGCTGATTTTTGGGACGTTATTTGGGCAGTGCGATCTCTCACAGTTGTTTGTCACTGAAACTTAAGTTGATTTGTGTCTTTCCATCCAGGAAGATAAAATACACATACTTCTGTTATACATTCAGAGTGATTAGAAGAAGTTCTATCTTAATATTTAGAACATTTTGTTGTTAAAAATTGAATATTACATCCTCCAAAACTCAAGATTTACCTAACATTTATTTTTTTGTTACGAGCATTAACTACTAGGAAAAAATGAGGAAGATACTATACAATCCATTTTTGACAATAGAAACAAGAAAAAGAATTCTTAAATGTTATGTAGAGCCAGTCTTAACATATGGATGTGATTCATGGACAATAGGACAACAGACAAGAAAATCAATGGAATCTGTAGAAATGTGGTTTTACAGAGTAATGTTGAGGATATCATGGACAGCTAAGAAGAGTAATACAAACGTTCTGAAAGAGGCCAAAGCAAAAAGAGAGCTAATTTCCAATATTAGGAAGAAACAATCATCATTTTTTTGGCCATGTAATGAGAAGAGAACAGCTGAAATATATCGTAACAATTGGGAAAATTGAGGGACGAAGAGATAGAGGGAAGCAAAGAGAAAAAATAACAGACAGCTTAAGAGAATGGCTTGGCAGAATGTCAACAACAGAAGTGATAAATAACTGTAGAGATCGAACGTTGTGGAGAGACATGATCACCTACGCCAGCAGGCCCAGTACTTGATGATGATGATTAACTACTAAAATATCATTTATTCAAAAGTATTTACTTTATTCTAGTAGCAGTGATCTCTGCAATATGTGCCATTTTGGCACGCAAGGTTTCTGTTTTGAGTTTGTGGTTCTGCCCTATGTGCCGTCTTCGGCTCGAAAGGACAATTGACAGACAGACAGACAGACAGACAGACAGACAGACAGACAGACAGACAGACAGACAGCCAGACAGACAGGTAGGTAGGTAGGTAGGTAGGCAGGTAGTTAGGTAGGTAGGTAGATTTAGTTTAGCTATAAATGTTATGTCTTGTGTTTGGTTTCACAAATTAAAACCACTCCCATAAAATATCAATTTTAATAATGAGGGAAAGTACTCGGGACATCTGCGTCCATAAATGCTGTCAAATTTTTTAGATTATAATTAAAACATCACTTTGAGGGTAAAACAAACATCTGTGAATAGTTTATAGCAGTACGAAACTATAATAACAAAATGATTAGCATACTAGATTTGGTTAGAAGCTAAGTTCATCTCTTCGTGGTTATTGAGTTATTTGCGGGTCATCATCATTGCACTCTGAACCTGTCCATAGATCAGATCGCTTCCACAGCAAGTCCCGCAGTGTCTAACGACTCCAGTTCTATGTTGGTTGATTAGTCTTCTTACACGCCAACTGAGTTTCTCATTTCTGGCTGTGCCCATCTTAACCCCCATCTCTTTCATCCGAAGGAGTGACATGGATTTGTGGTTATCGAAGTCCTGTGCTCTTCCCACATCGCGGAGGGCATTGATGATGTCCGTCCGATCCATTGGTTGCCCGTCCTCAACGACAACGCAGCTAGCCAACCTGTCCGCTCTTCATTTTCCCGTACTACCGCATGTCCAGGGACATAGACAAAGGTGACATTATGTATTTTTGACTTCTGCAATGACTCTGACCAATGCATTCGTACAGAGCCCGCCTCCACTTTTTTTTTTATCATGCTCATTGAATCACTCAGCATACAGGCAGAGGTGTAGTCTTGTGACTCTAACCAGTTGAATGCCCTGGTCACTGCCATCACCTCCATCGATATGCTACTCGTGGTCATGACGTATGCACCACTGTCTTCTTAGACTATTATGCCTGCCGAGCGTGATGTAAATGCCCATGCACTTCTTTGGTGTCGCCTTACAGATCCGTCTGTATAGATAACTGCATCTTTCTCATCGATGTTATCGCAGATGAGACGGTTGACCTCCGCATTGACCACGACTGAGGTCTGTTCCCTAATTTTTCTGTTGAGTGTGACAATACACGAGAATATCCCCTTGAATGACGTAGGCACAATCATCCACTCCTCGCCAACGTTGATATTGGTTGATGCTATCTTCTGCTCGGCCCATCCATGATTTGCCTCTTTTTAGCCTGTCACCTTTCTCTGTGTTGAGCACGTAGTGCAATGGATGCTCTTTATCTGCACTAATCTTCAGGTATGCTCGTGCCCTCCAGATCTTGATCCTGTCATCCATGGTTGGAAAGTCAAGAAGATACCTCATTGCTACACAGGGAGTGTCCCTCGTACACTCCAAGATAATGCGCATGGCTTCATTCTGTATTTTCTCCAGCCTGTCAATTTGAGTCGTACTGACAGTAAGAATTGCCAGGGCATACTAGATTGTTGCGAGGACTAATCCCTGGAACAGAAGAGTAAGTAGCCTCTGCTCGATGTTGGCAGCTGCCATGACCTTCAAGGCGGCTAATCCTTTGCGGTATTTTGTTATCACATGGTTGACGTGGTCCCGAAAACACAGGCTGCGATCAAACTTAACTCCAAGGTATTTCATCTACTTGTCCCTGGTCACCTCATCAGCTCCCATTTGTACTACCGGTGTGGTTGTATTAACGATATGATTGTTAAGGGAGAACCATGCAACTGATACTTTATTAGGATTAACCAAGGCACCTGAAACCCCACAACAGGAAGAAATGTGATCGAGTTCGTCTTGCATTGCGATTTCCCTTCTGTCTCTTTCCTGTCGATATAAATGAATATCATCAGCAAAGGTCATACATAGTTCGTCCCCTCCTATACAGCTGTTGTTCCGTGATCGTTATTGTGTACACGTTAAATAGAACTGGTGACAATGGTAAGCCTTGTGGCAGCCTTGGACAAATAGATGTTGGCTCGGAAGACCAACTTCCACATCTGAGTATCACCTTCCTCTGAAACAGTGCCGTGGCGATCCATCTAATGAGGAAGGTGTGCACCGCCAGTTTGAGGAGCATGTGCATGAGGTATTCAAATGGCACTCTGTTGTATTTTTTGCGCTATTGAATTCGTGAAAAAATGGCGATTTGTTTTCGCCGGTCTGTTGTTAAGGACACCTTATTCATTTATTTGTTAAAAAAAAATATTTGTCAAAAGCTCACAGTGTATCCGTGTGCTGCAGAGCGATTTACTGGAGTTGGCCAGTCTATAACGTGGAAACGGGTTATGAGTGAGTGTACGTGAGTCTAGACCATCCACAGCATCGACTTCCGCGACAAAATCATCTCTTCGTGGTTATCCAGGATAACTCTGCTTGGCTTGGTAAAATGAGCAGAGATCGAAAGGTTACAATTAAGACAAAGTTCCGAGACAACCATAAATTAGGAAAAGGATGCTGCAAAGACATAGCCTTCATAGTTGTGGTTATGGAAGGCCCTGGTATCACTGCAACCGAATTAAAATCCATAATTGTTGAACCGCCCGTGCAACTGGAATCATCACAATTACTAACTTCTCTCCCAAACAAAGAAAGGTAGTTGTAGTCCCCATCATAGCAGTCTCAGCACACGCCAAAAGACATAAGGCAAAACCGCACATAAAGTGAACACAGCCATCTGTTCCCTGTCATACGATATCATCTTTCATTGTAAACAATTGGAATATCGAAACACGATCAAAACTGATGAAACACACAGCTCACGGTGTGCACAGAGCACTTAACTCGGTAGCTCCTGCAACAAGCCGGACTTGGAATATGAGTAAACTACAACTAGGAACACTTTTCATACTTAGCCTTCAATGGTTCCTGCCATCTATCCACCATATTGACCGAAAGTTCACGTAGTGATCGTCATATTTTAAAAAATGTATAGCGCTTGATGATGCTAGAACATCGTTGTTGACTCCAATTCCGAACATATAAAGCACAGTTAGTCGTCGGATTATCCTCGTCGCACATCAAACAGACCGCAAAATAGAAAATTGCATTGTTGTCTAAACGATTATAATGACAAGAGTAGAAATGACGCAGACAAGAATAAATTAGCAGCGGTGGTAAATGAACAATGGAATATACAAAAGATTACGTAGAGAAAGTAATAAAAAATAAGGAAGAAAATATAATTATAAAGAACCCTTTAGAAAAAAACTTAGCTGCGTGTGTAATCCAAGCTCCTTAGACAAACATAAAACAAGAAAAAGATGGTGTGCAAGTAAAACTCTCTAAACTAATGAAACGACAAGAATGGAAGTGACGTAGCAAAGGTGGAATATAAGCGCAATAAATGCAGTACTGCGGTAAAGCTTGTGAGTAGGTGCCTTTATAATAGTTTTACGGAGTTATGTCTCTACATGGAGCAAGTGGTTGAATGTAACGTACACTCCTAAAAGGAATGGTGACTGCTTTACACAAAAAGGAACATAACAAGGTACTGACGTTTTGGCCTACGTGCGGGCTTCTTCAGAAAACTAGAACAACACAAATGTTTAACGGAGCAAAGATAAACTCTACTACATCTAGAAAGAGCGGCACATGCAAATCAAGGAAAACTAAACACACAAAAAATGGGATAAAAAATTAAATGATAAAATAAAATGGAGTTGTACTACATTATAAGAGAATCATCATCATCAAGTATCAAGCCTGCTGGCGTAGGTAATCATGTCTCTCCACAACTTTTGACTTCGACAGTTATTTATCATTTCTGTTGTTGAAATTACTGGTGTCTTTTCTCTTTGCTTCCCTCTATCTCTTCGTCCCTCAATTTTCCCAGTTGTTACAATATATTCCAGCTGTTCTCTTCTCACTACATGGCCACAAAATGATGATTGTTCCTTCCTAATATTGGAAATTAGCTCTCTTTTTGCCTTGGCCTCTTTCAGAACGTTTGCATTACTCTTCTTAGCTGTCCATGGTATTCTCAACATTCTTCTGTAAAACCACATTTCTACAGCCTACAGTGATTTTCTTGTCTGTTGTCCTATTGTCCATGATTCACATCCATATGTTAAAACTGGTTCTACATAACATTTAAGAACTCTTTTTCTTGTTTCTTTTGTCAAAAATGTATTGCATAGTATCTTCCTCATTTTTTTGGAAAGCTACTTTTGCCTGAGCCATTTTGCATCTCACCTCTGTTGTACACCTACCATCTGAGTTTGACATTGTTCCCAGATATTTAAATTAATTAACTGTTTTAATATTGTTTCACTTGTTTTTATTTTGCACTGAGGTGATGTCTTTTTCTGTGTTGTTACCATTACTTCTGTCCTTTTGCTATTAATGCTGAGTCCTTTATTTTTGCTTTCTTTCACTATAATGTCTAACATTTCTTGTAACTCATTTTCACTCTTAGCGAATACAATACATATACGAGAATACAAATTGATAATTAATAACAATTAGTAAACTAAAAAATATTTTTTAAATTAATGCGATAATTAGCTGAGACTCGATCCAGAAGCTTCCAGTATATGGACGATTGTAAGTCAAATGCAGATGTGATGAAACGTGAATGGGCGAAAAAAGGGGAAAAAAACAGCCACTTGTCCCGCTTATTCTAGATGCAGCAGAGTTTATCTTTATTCCGTTGTCCGTTTGTGTTGTTCTCGTTTTCTGAAGAAAGCCGATGTTGACCGAAACGTCAATATTTTATTGTTCCTTTTCTGTAAAGCTGTCACCATATCTTGTTGGAGTGTACGTTACACCCCACTACATTTTGTAAAGCTGTCACCACATCTTGTTGGAGTGTACGTTACACCCCACTACATTTTGTAAAGCTGTCACCATATCTTGTTGGAGTGTACGATACACTCCCAGCCCCTCTCCTCCCACCCCACTTGCTCCTTGCTACCAGCTTTACCGCAGCACTGCAATTATTTGCCTATTCCTATTTGCCTATACAACATCTTTCTGCCCCGGACACGCGGGAGTTCGTGCCAATGAGATAGAACAAGAAGAGAAGGAAGAAGAGAGGGAAATAGGGATAACAAAGGAAATACAAGTTAGAGATGAGGAGTTGGCAGAAATATCGGAAGATATACGAAGAGGAAGAACAAAGAAATGGAAGAAATTTTATTATAGATGAAGATGATGGAGTGCTACAGAATTTAAAGGATGTCTTTCATCAGCAAGAATGTTCAGAAAAGCGCGTGCTCTACACAACTCGATTCTACTTTCTATGGTTGGAATGTCAAGTAGGTATCTTAACGCTCTGCATGACGTGTCTCTAGTGCAGCCAAGAATAATGCGCATAGCCTCGTTCTGAATTTTTTCGAGTCTCTTTAACTGAAGTTTGCTGAGACTTTGAATCGCCAAAGCGTATTCTAGAACAGAAACAACCAGTCCCTGGTATAATGTATGCAGGTGCCGCTGTTCACTGCCTGCAGCGGCCATTACTTTCATAGCAGCAAGACCCTTTTTTGCTTTCTCTATCACGTTATCAATGTGCTTTACGAAAGCAAGGCTTCGATCTAAATGAATACCTAAATATTTCATTGTCATAGATCTTAAATTCTGTAGCGCTAGCACCAAAAGGTGATAGACTCGAGCGAGGCCAGTCGTGGATGGGCAGGGCAGAGAAATCCATTCAAAAGGTGTGCATGCTAAATGACTTGCAGCGTGGAGAAGAATGGCGGCAATGGCCAAATAACATTTCTACAATTACTATCAAAGTCTGCATAACACTGAATAAAGAATGTAGAACGATGAATCCCAAGGTCGTAGAGGATAAGATTCAGGCCTTAATCAAAGAAAACGTAACGTCCGGCAATATTATTATCTACACAGATGGTTCGGTTGTACGAAATAAACGATGTTCATGGGCATATACAGCGCAGGTGAAAGGGCAAATGGTGCATGAGGATAGTGGTGCTTTTTCGCAAACAACGAGCAGCATGACAGTGGAGGTTTTAGCAGTCACTAAGGCAATGACATGGCTCGAAACACAGTCTTTCGCAGGAGTATGTTTTCTCAGTGACTCCATGAGTATGCTTAAGAAGGTTGAGGCTGGGTGGAGGCGAAGAGAGTGGTTGAAGTCCCTGCAGCTGTCAACTTTAAAAGAAATCGTCTTCATCTATGTACCTGGCCACTCTGGAGTGCAAGGGAACGAACGAGCTGACAAGCTTGCTGAAAAGGCTAAAATTTCAGATGGCAACGCCATGGACAACGCGGACATTTTACACGCAATCCGCGAGGCGGGAAGAGTAGCAGACTTTCGAGACGACAAGGATTCAAACGCAATGGCGAGACTAACGCATAGTCGCGTAAGGCTTGGCACAGCTAAGAGCGAACATTTTTCAGGACGCCAGAGGTGTATGGTTAACCAACTGCGAACCGGCACGATCAGCCGTCACACACTTGTGAATTTACTCGAAAGGAAATCGGAGCACTTATGGGTATGCCCCTTGTGCAAGGAGGATGATCTTTCGACTAATGACTAATGACTAATGATGGAGTGCTATTATATATAGGAGACAGGGACGAGGTGCAAACAAGAGTATGCATCCCAAAAATGTACAGAAAGCAGGTGCTAACAATGTACCATGAGCACAACGGACATATGGGAAGAGACAAGATGTTAAACGCATTAAAAATAAAATATTATAGGGCAGGTTTATATAGGACAGTAAATGAACATACGAAAAAATGCAGAGTATGTAAGACAAGAAATTTGTTGCAGAAAGCAGGGCCAACGATGACGATGGAAAAACAGTATTTTGCGATGCAAAAGATCAGCATGGACATCACAGGTCCATACCCCACAGGTATCATCACAGGTCCTGCACAATGGCTGTATATATATATAGGAGGACCGCTGACATAATAAAGACATACATTATATTCAGTAGACTAACATGAAGTAATATTAGTTAATGACATCACTACATTTTAAATTACTTACTTATTTATATGTAAATTCTATCCGTCTTGTTTGGGACGAAAATGTCTCGATGACTTTGTCATTGAAAGTACTGTTGGGTTGGTTTCTAAGTTTCTGAAGGAATGATTTCTCAATGGACATTATTGCCAAACGGTATAAACGTTCTTGTGTCTGAGTTGAGCGACAATATGATTTGATTCTTTTGAGAGCAGAAAAAGTTATTTCTACAGATGCTGATGCGCATAACGTAGTTATAAATAGGTTAGGAAGTTCCGGTAATCAGACATAGTTTCACTTTCACTTTGTGACGCTTCTGATTGGCTAGAGCTAAAAATAACCCATGAAACCGCATTAGTGTAGAGGTAGTTTAGCCGTATAGTTTTGACGGGAATTTTTTAATGTCAAGGTCATTAATTCTAAGTCGGAGAGAAGAAAACTACCGCTGCTTATTAGTGGTTTCTATTTTAGTTTCGGTTTCATTCACAAACGTTATAGTGGCCATAGGAAAACCTTGCTTTAATAAATGCAAATAAAAGCAAATAAATCATATTGGCCTACGAAATGTGTAAAAGAATATTCGAAAATTTGTAATATAATTATCCAAAAAAATATAATAAATTATCATTTCCTTTTGTATTTCGTTAATATGTTAAGGCTACCGGCGGTAGCTGCGGTATCATAGAGAATACGTCACTGATATATATATATATATATATATATATATATATATATATATATATATATATATATACAGTGCTTTTTTCAGATATAAAAGGAAAAGGTATTCACCTTGAAGATGTTATTATATCTCCTTCTACACTTTTAACATATCCTCTTATATACCCTTGTGGTCTAGATCGCTTATTGCTTTGGGTATCAACAGCAGAATAACCACCCAGGAGCAGCCCTCTACAGAATCGATAGAGTTGAACTTACATTTTATATATTATTATTATTATTGTGATTTTTTAACGGGAAAAAGTGCCGTTACTCACCGTGAAGATTTTCCAGCAACTTCCCACATTTCAAACATTAGCCTCTGATGTATCGTCGCCGCTTCTAGTTCGCTTCTTGTTTTTACATCAACTTCAGAATGACGACCTCGGAGTAGCCATGAATGCATATATTTCTATCTATCTATTGACCTTTCGAGCCGTAGCCGGCCTATAGGGCGTAGACCAAGATACTCCTTCTCTTATCTGAATTTTTGTTCTAGCAGTTTTCAATTCTTTTAAAGATATTTTATCAAATCTCGCCATTTGTCTCTGTTCTGTGCAAGCAGCTCTATCTCATTGAGGGAGCCGAATCCTGCTGCTCTTGCCTTACTGCTATGCACATATTTACTGGGAATGAATTTGGTGAGAAGAGGACCCACTGTCCTGATGAACATCAGTGCAGAGGTTGTCTGTACAAGCTGAGATGACTTAGATGAAGTTACTAGAAGGTTTATCTAAGAGAAACCCCTTTCACATTCACTGGAAGATACTGCATTTGTGTCCAAAGTGTGCTTTCAAATTGTTGTATGTGTGGGAATTTATTTTCTTGAAGATATTCACGAAAAACCACAAACTGCTTTTCTTTCATAGAAGCGAAATTTGCGTGCTAACTTTCTAATCTCAGCCTCGCCAAATGTTAGATGCTTACCAGGATTTTCTTACTTAGTTAAGTATTACCAGTACTTAGAATCTAAAATCTTGGCATATTCAAGCAACTCAGTATCATCTCCTTCAAGCAGACGCTTTCCAACAGTTTCTTTCACACTTGTATAAGAACTTATTGTAGGACCGTACCGGTCATAACTATAGAGTTCAGTCCCTTTGAACTTCAAGTTCGTATGCCTTTGAAGAGACAGTGCAGTATGGACCAGGATTTTCAAGTCTTTCCTAAAAAAAAGTTGTACTGTATACTTTACCTTCCTGTCTCCTTTGTACAAGACAGCATTTCTTTCTTGCAAGTATACACGTAGCTAAGTTCTTGGAGAGCATCACACGTAAGGCCCAAGTCAAGAGCAAATTCGCATGACGTAAATTTTCTATTAAATGTCCCTGTCAAGACAGTGATCTGCCTTGCTTCTTTGGCCTTCTGAAAGTGGTGGATTTTTTAATTTTAAAAATGTACCGGTACTGGGTACTGTTGTGTACCCCAAGTTAAAAAAAAAAAAGCACTGTGTGAGTGTACATTTATTTAGAGTATGTCTGATTGTCAACATTTTTTTTTCTCCGTCGAATAAATGTTTCAACTATTTTTTTGAAACGAAGATAAATCATAATGGTTGAATCATTTGTTTGACAAATCATTTTCAGGCTCCTATTTTCATCATCATCATCATCATCATCGTCGTCATTGAGTGCCTCCGCATTGAAGGTTGGCTACCATAGAGTGTAGATCCGCTCTGTCCCTTGCTTTGATAACGCAGGTTGTCATAGGCTGACTTGTCCATCTTTTGATGTTACTCGTTCATGTTAGTCGTGGTCTGCCTCTGCCTCTTTTACCTTATATTTTTCCCTCCAGGATTACTTTTAGTAGGCTGTTGTGTCTTTTAACATGGCCCAAGAATCTAATTTATCTTGTTTGAATTATGTTTAGTAGTTCTCTTTTAATTTTTAGTTGTTTTAAAACTTCATCGTTTGTTTTCTTTTCTTTCGATCCAATTCTACCTATTCTTCTATATATCCACATTTCAAATGCTTCAATTTTCTGTTCTGTTTTCTTTTCTAATGTTCACGTTACTGCATCACATAGGAATGTTGAGAAGATATAACATTTTGCTATTCTTAGCTTTAGCCCTGTTGTTATTTGCTTTGATGTTAGTATATTTTTCATGACATTAAAATTACTTTTTCCATTCCTATTCTTTTGTTTATTTTAGTTGTACATTTACATCACTGGTTTTAGTATGTCCAAGGTAGTTGTAGCTCTTAACTGTCCCCAGGTCTATTCCTACAACTTTGATATCCACTTGTGGGTTTTGTTTTGAGTATTATTGCTTTTGAACATAATTGCTCAACTGCCCGTGTGGAATTATCCGAATTCCACTGGCACGGGCAGTTGAGCAATTAAGGATTTTAATTCGTTTGCAGTGATACTGGGGCTTTCCATAACCATAACCATGAACATAGTTTTAGTATTTTTGCTCCTATTTTTACAATTTATTTATTTATTTTTTACGTTCGCCAGTTTGACCTCTGACGAAGTCCCTAGAGACTAGGAACTGAATTTTGCGTGTTAATCCATTTTTCCCTGGCAGCCGTGTGCACAGGGGTCCCTCGCCGTACAGGCAGATAACTCCGTCTTCGGAGGTACTCATATTTTTTCCGTCGATGAGTAATTAACGTTTCAAGCCGGGCCTCGCTGCTAGGCTAAGACCAGGGGTGATTGCCGCAGAGAGAAATCATAAATTAAAATCCCAACTGGTGGAGCCAGGATTTGTACCCACAACCTCTCTATCTCGAGGCCGGTGTCTTGCCTCGAGACAAACCTATTCCCTGCTCCTATTTTAATGTTCTCTAACATTAGGGAGGAAAACCTACAGAAATATTCTAGACAATCTAAGAACATTAATGGCATTATGTACGGCATGGTAGAAAGATAACAGCAGATTCTTTGACAAACGACGGTACATCCGAAAAAAAAAAATTAAAAATTAAAGTTGTGGACGAAAGGAATCCCTTAGACCATTCAGCACTTGATGATAATCTTCATTCGGTCCAGAGGAAAACCCGTTCCTAGTTTTTCAAACGAGGAAAGAAAATGGCTGCTCCCTTCATCTGCAAGACCTTGGTGTCGTGTATTGTAAACACCGGGCGAAGCTCAATTAAAGACAGAGTTATCGTGTCTGGAACACGGAGAGCATTTTTCACCACAACAAAGAGTAAGACATTTTTTATACTGCAATTGTTTCATTATGATGCACTAGCTGTCTATTCAGTGTTAATGAGTTGTTAGTCAAGTTACTCGTCGTGTAAACAGTGTTAAGTTCTACTCTACTGTAACAGTGTAACAAAAGACTCAAAACTGTAGGCGTAGGGCTGTAGAACTAGTGTAGGGTAGGGTGTAAGTAAGTTTTGAAGTGACTAGTGACTGACTACCTTTACCTTGTACCTACGACTACGGGTGGGTTAGACTAGACTAAGTTAGTGTTAGTAACTCAAGTAACTGTTAGAGTTAGTAAGTTTTACATTTTATTTTAAGTAAGTAAGTTTGTAAGTTTGAAAAAGTTTGTAAAAAATTTAAGATGAGATGAGTCTCAGTGTGAGTAAGTTACTGAGTAAGTCAGTAAAAGTTGACTCTTACTCAACTGACACTACTGACAGTACGGTGAGTACACAGTGACTGAGATGAGTACTCAAATGACTGACTTGACTTCACTATTTATTGAGTTGATTCTGAGTGTTATTATAATATTATTGTCAATGTCTAGATTTTTAACTCACTGCCTGACCATCCTGATGTGACTGTTTTAGTGTTTTGTAGTCAGTTCTCGTTCTGGGACCGGTATATTAAGTTTAGTTTAGTAGACTTAGGCAAGATTTCTTGGTAAAGGTCAAGTTTAGTCCAATAAATTATTTTAGTTTGGAGCAGTTCAGTAGTTCCTCTTGAGTAAATATTGCACTTTATTCGTTGGTTCTCGATTTGTCAAAATAATTAGAAGACTCCCCCCCCCCCCCAATTTTAGAGAAAAAAGAAACAATGGGAGGGTAAAGTCCTATGTTTCCTACACAGGTTGTTCATAGTCATAGTGCCCATTTGCGGAAGATTTTTGCATACAATATCATTGAATATTGTTCAACATCATTTAATGCCACCCAGCATTAAAGATTGACTCTAGGGGAGAGGGAAAGGTAGCTGACTACTATTGGCACAAAAGATTTGAGATTTAGAGATAGGGACTCGTTATATAGTTTATCACTGATGTTTGCTCTAAGTACCATCCTTAGTATGAATGTCCTAATAATCACAAATTAATTAGCACTCATCTAAAATCAGGACATTTTTCATCAGGGAAGCACACTCATGTGACACTGGAACATACAAGGTTACATCGACTAATGTCTGTGCTAAATTAATAATAAAAAAAAAATAATAGCACCTGAATTGAGAAGCGATCTAATTTGTGACTTTCAACAGTATTTGATAACTATAGTAGTTTTGTTTTGACATCTGATGTCAATTAAGGGGAGTTCACTCTTTTGCTGAAATAATTCTCAAAGCGGCCAACACATAAAGGGAGCTCCTAAAAAACATCAGAAAGAAACAATCAACATTTTTTGGGCATATGAGAAGTGGAAAGTTGGAATACTTGGTTATAACTGGCAAAATACAGGAAAAGAGAGATCGTGGATGACAAGGACAGAAAATATTGGATAGCATGGTGTCATGGCATGGAACACAATCAACAGCAGAACTGATACGATGCACTGTGGATAGAAAATTGTGGAAGGATATAATCGCCTATGCCAACCGGTATGGCATATGATGATGATGATGAATGAGAAGGGAACAGCTGGAATGTGTTATGCTAACTTGAAAAATTAAGAGACAAAGAGATAGAGGGAAGCAAAGAGAAAAAATACCTGACAGCTTTAAGAGAATGGTTTTGTAGAAGGTCAACAACAGATAATAATAAATAACTGTCGAGACTGAGAGTTGTAGAGAGACATGATCACCTACACCAGCAGGCATGG